>OX940789.1:29742084-30342084 GCA_954870985.1 Trifolium fragiferum | reverse complement strand
AAACACTTAGAAACTTTGTGATAATTTTCTAAGTTAGTCTTGTAACTGAGTTGTATTTTGTAAACACCTCTGATTGTATATCAAGTGTTAATCTCTTATCTTTATTAACATTAAAACCAGTTAGAAGTCTCTTGCTTTGTGCTTGAGCATTGGAAGTCTCTTGCTTTGTGCTTGAGCATTGGAAGTCTCTTGCTTTGTGCTTGAGCATTGGAAGTCTCTTGCTTTGTGCTTGAGCATTGGAAGTCTCTTGCTTTGTGCTTGAGCATTGGAAGTCTCTTGCTTTGTGCTTGAGCATTGGAAGTCTCTTGCTTTGTGCTTGAGCAGTTAGAAGTCTCTTGCTTTGTGCTTGAGCAGTTTGAAGTCTCTTGCTTAGTGCTTGAGCATTTGTAATCTGAGTGATTATAGTGAAATCTCTTGTGAAGGACAAGAGGACTGGACTACTCCTGTTAGTGGGAGGAACCAGTATAAAAATTCTGAGCATCTCTCTCTAACCCTATCCTCATATATTGTGTGTGTTATACCTTATCCGCTGCAATTTGTTTTAACTTAGAAAAAGTCTCACACAATTCAACCCCCCCCCTTCTTGTGTGTTTTTCAACCTTCAATTGGCATCAGAGCTCCGGTCTGTTGCTCTTCACTTAACAGTGAAACAGTAAAAGATCTAGGGGTACTTAGTTGAAAAACATGTCTGGTGTTACCTCTCCTTCTGCTTCCTCTGGACCTGATCACTCTGCTGTTCCACCTCCTCACAACTATGATAGGGAAAGGAACAGTGATAATCACAGAGACAAACCACCTTACTTCAACAGTGATCCTACTACTTTTCCTTTCTGGAAAACCAAGATGTATAGTTACATCATTGGGACTGATGATGAGTTATGGGATATCATTGAAGATGGTATACATTTTGAACACATGGATGATGAAGGTGTTGTAAGAAATACCTACAGAAAGTTCTTTGATGCTGAAAAGAAGAAACAGTATAAGAAGCATCATACTGTTAAGAATATGCTTATTGGTGCAATATCTCATGCTGAGTATTTAAAAATATCCAACAAGTCATGTGCCAAAACTATCTGGGACTCTCTATGTTCCACCTATGAAGGAAATAAGCAAGTCAAAGAAGCTAAGGCAAACTTATTAGTTCATCAATATGAGCTGTTCAGAATGAAGGAAGATGAAGATATTGAAACCATGTATTCAAGGTTTCAAACCCTTGTCTCTGGTCTTCAAGTTCTGAAGAAAAGCTACACTGCATCTGATCACGTGAAGAAAATTCTGAGGAGCTTACCTTCCAAATGGAGACCAAAAGTTACAGCTTTTCAGGAATCCAAGGATTTGGACAATGTGACTCTTGAAGATTTAATAAGCTCACTCAGAAGTCATGAGCTAGAACTTATGTCAGATGAACCTGTCAAGAAGATGAAGTCCTTGGCTCTAAGCTCTGTTCAGACTTCCTCAAAAGCTGCAAAGATCAAAGTGTCTGAACAAGAGGAAGAAACTTCTGATGATATGATGGATGAAAATTCTGAGAATGAAGAAATGGCACTAATGGTTAGAAGGTTTCAGAAATGGAACAAGAAATACAAAAGGTTTCCAAACAAAGGAAACAACTCAAGAAGTTCCTTTTCAAAGGACAAAAAGGAAGAACTGAACAACTGCTATAACTGCAAGAAATCTGGACACTTCATTGCGGACTGTCCAGAAATGTCATCCAAGGACAAAGGAAAGAATAAGAGCTTTGGGAAAGAAAAGTACAAAGAAAAGGTAAGGAAGAGTTTGTTAGCCACTTGGGAGACCATTGAGAATGACTCTGAAGGAGAAGATGATGAAGAAGGCAATCTGGCCTTAATGGCAAGAACTTCTGAAGGTAACAACTCTGATAGAGATTCTGAAGATGACTCAGATGATGAAAATGAGGTATACTCTAACATGACTAAATCTGAATTAATTGATTCTCTTAAGATTGCCGTGAAACATTACTCTCGTATAGTAAGTCAACACAAAATTCTGAAGAATGTTCATGAATCATTGAAAAAGGATGCCAAGATTCTTTATGATGAAAATGAATCGTTAAACATTCGTATTTGTCATGTTGAATCTAACTATGTCTTGGCAGACAAGCTCAATGATGATCATGAAGAAGCTCTTCACGAATTTATTCGTTGTACCTTCAATAGGAGTAAAATGGCTTCCATGATTTATCATATGACTCGTAACTATGGTGAAGGCATTGGTTATTCTCGGTTTAAGAACTGGGATAAACCTCTGAAATCATATAGTGAGGATGATACTCCACCTGAATTATTCTCTACCTTTGTTAAAAGTGGTACACTTGATCTGAAGGCATCCAACTCTGAAGGAGGTTCTGAACCTGAACCCAAAGACTCAGAAGTTCCAAGTTCTTCTGAACCTAAAATTTCTGAGTCCAAAAGTTCTCAAGTTAAGGCTCAGAAGTCATCTGAACCTCTGAGAAATCAAGGTAAAGTTACTTCAGATCCTTGCTTGACCTTTGGAACTGTGATATACTCCAGATCAAAATCCAAGAATCAAATTAAGCCTAAACATTCTTGTCAAAGCTTAATTAATTCTAGATCTTGTGTTGATCATAGAAAACAAAGAAGGAATACTATTCAGAAGACTAACTCTAAAGGACCCATCAGAATATGGGTACCAAAATCTGAAATAATGTTTGCTTCAGATGCTCATGCAAGGAAAGGTAAAACAGCAGCCCTGGTACCTGGACAGTGGTTGCTCACGACATATGACGGGAGAAAAGCATATGTTCCAAACCCTAACTCTGAAAGAGGGAGGCTCTGTGGGATTTGGAGGAAAACAAAAAGGGAAGATCATTGGTACAGGTACAGTTGGTAATTCTTCTCTTTCCATTAAAGATGTTTGGTTAGTTGATGGACTTAAACACAATCTATTGAGCATTAGTCAATTTTGTGACAATGGGTGTGTTGTTACATTTAATAAGGAATCATGTACTGTATCAAAAGACTCTGACAAATCTGTAGTATTCAAGGGAATGAGAGTTGGCAATGTTTATAAAGTAAACTTTTCTGATTTGGTTGACCAAAAGATTATATGTCTTTTGTCTCTGAGTGATGAGAAATGGCTATGGCACAAGCGTCTTGGTCATGCTAACTGGAGGTTGATCTCTAAGCTTAGCAAACAAAAGCTTGTTAGTGGTTTGCCTGACATTGATTATCACTCAGATGCACTTTGTGGCTCATGTCAAAAAGGAAAATTTGCTAAGACTTCATTCAAGTCTAAAAACATTGTCTCTACTTCCAGACCCTTAGAATTGCTTCACATTGATCTGTTTGGTCCTGTTTCGACAGCCTCTATCAATGGTAAAAAATATGGATTGGTCATGGTTGATGATTTCAGTAGATGGACTTGGGTGAAATTCCTACGTTCTAAGAGTGAAGCACTTGTGGTGTTCAGTGACTTCTGCACACAAATACAAAGTGAAAAGGATCTTCGGATTCTGAAGGTTAGAAGCGACCATGGGGGAGAGTTCGAAAATGACTCTTTCGAATCTTTCTGCTCAGAGCATGGAGTAATCCATGAATTCTCTTCTCCTAGAACACCACAGCAGAATGGTGTTGTAGAAAGAAAGAATAGATCTTTGCAAGAAATGGCTCGTACCATGATGCTTGAGTCTAACCTAGCTAAGTTCTTGTGGGCAGAAGCCGTGAGTACTGCTTGCTATGTTCAGAATAGAATCTACATCAGACCTATTCTGAACAAAACTGCTTATGAACTGTTCAAAGGAAGAAAACCAAATATTTCTTATTTTCATCAGTTTGGATGTACTTGTTATATTCTAGACAACAAGGTCTATCGAAAGAAATTTGATGCTAGAGCTTATAAGGGTATCTTTATAGGCTACTCTGAACGCTCAAAAGCATACAGATTGTATAATTCTGAAACTCACACAGTTGAAGAATCTATACATGTTAGATTTGATGATAAAGAGCCTGACGATAAAATGTCAGAGCAAGCTGAGACTTTTGCAGAATTTCAAGTTTCCTCAAATTCTGAGTGTGAAGATCTCTCCATTGCTGTATATCCATCTGAGACTCAAAATGAAGATATCTCTGAAGGCCTTGAAACTGAAGACCCTTCAGAAACTGAACCCTCTCAGACACCTGCTCCACCTAAGAGTAAATTCAAGTATAGATCATCTCATCCTGAAGAGCTAATTGTTGGTAACAAGGATAGCCCAAGAAAGACCAGATCTGCTTTCAAAGAGGATGAATCCCTAGTTGGGTTAATTTCATTAATTGAACCCACAAACATAGAAGAAGCACTCTCAGATGATGGGTGGATTGTTGCAATGCAAGAAGAACTCAATCAATTTGAAAGAAATGATGTTTGGGATCTGGTACCAAAACCCAAACACAAGAACATTATTGGAACAAAATGGGTATTCAGAAACAAGTCAAATGAAAAGGGAGAAGTTGTCAGAAATAAAGCTAGACTGGTTGCACAAGGTTATAGTCAGCAAGAAGGCATAGATTTCACTGAAACCTTTGCACCAGTAGCAAGACTTGAGGCAATTAGACTTCTCTTGTCCTATGCAGTTAATCATGACATCACTCTATTTCAAATGGATGTTAAGAGTGCATTTCTGAATGGAGTAATTTATGAAGAAGTCTATGTTAAACAACCTCCTGGCTTTGAAGATATAAAGTGTCCTGATCATGTTTACAAATTGAAGAAATCTCTGTATGGTTTGAAACAAGCTCCAAGAGCTTGGTATGAAAGGTTAAGTATATTTCTTCTAGAAAATGGTTTTGAAAAAGGACATGTTGATAACACTCTCTTTAGAAAAACCTTAAAAACTGATATTTTGATTGTTCAGATTTATGTTGATGATATTATCTTTGGTTCAACTAATGCTTCTCTTTGCAAGAATTTCTCTAAGCTTATGCAGGATGAATTTGAAATGAGTATGATGGGAGAACTAACATTCTTCTTGGGAATTCAAATCAATCAAAGAAAAGAAGGAGTATATGTGCATCAAACCAAATACACAAAGGATTTACTGAAGAAATTTGGTCTTGAAGATTGCAAACCAATGTCAACTCCTATGCACCCCTCTAGCAGTCTTCTGAAGGAAGAATCTGAAGGCAAAGTAGATAAGAAATTATACAGAGGTATGATTGGTTCCCTCCTTTATCTCACTGCATCTAGACCAGATATCTTGTTCAGTGTATGCTTGTGTGCTAGATTTCAATCAGATCCTAGAGAGTCTCATCTAACTGCTGTTAAGAGAATCTTTAGATATCTGAAAGGAACCACTAATCTTGGATTACTTTATAAGAAATCCTTAGATTATCAGCTTATTGGATTCTGTGATGCTGACTATGCTGGTGATAAAATTGAAAGGAAGTCCACTAGTGGAAACTGTCAATTTCTAGGTGAAAACCTTATATCATGGGCTAGTAAGAGACAAGCAACTATTGCTCTATCTACAGCAGAAGCAGAGTACATCTCAGCTGCTAAGTGTTGCACGCAATTGCTCTGGATGAAACATCAGTTGGAGGACTATCAGATAAGGATAAGTAGTATACCACTTCTCTGTGATAATACTGCTGCTATCTGTTTGTCTAAGAATCCTATTTTGCATTCAAGAGCTAAACACATTGAGATCAAACATCACTTCATTAGAGACTATGTTCAGAAGGGAGTAATTAAGATTCAATTCATTGATACTGAGCATCAATGGGCTGATATCTTTACCAAACCTCTTGCTATTGATCGTTTCGATTTTATCAAGAAAAATCTGAACATGGTTTTTATTTCTGAATGATATCTCTGAATGCTGTTAACTCTGAATGAATAAACTGGTTCTGAAGGGCCTCAGAAGTTTGGACGGCTCAGAAACTATTATATAGGTTATGAAGCACTCTCTCATCTGAAGCACTCGACTCAGATACCTACTCTAAGTGTTAGTTGACCACTCAGTTTCTCTAACTGACAGCTGGCTTCTGAAAACACTACTTATCTGTGTAACTTCCCATCATGTCTAGTAACCGCTGGGTAATGAAGGAGAGCTAATGATGATTTTATTAAAAGTAACTGCCAAGCCCCCATTACGTCACTATCTTGTTTCCCCAATATTTTGAAACTTCCACTATAACCATTTCTGACACTCCTAAATCCCCTCAGAAATCTCCTATTAAAGATTCTGAGTCTACCCCAATAGCAATGGACGTAGACCAATCTGAACCCTCAAATGTTCAAAATTCTGAAGTTCCTGCTGAATCCCAAACTGAACCCCTTCAGACTTCATCTCCTAAGCCAACCACTTCTGAACCAAACCCCTCATCCATTCAAACCACTCCACCTTTTCCTGGAACTGATTCAGATCTTGAAGAAACTCGTCTTCATTCTGAAACAATTCCCTGTTTCACCATGGTACTTAACAATTCCCTTTTACCGTTGAATGCATTTACTGCTGGTGGTTGTTTGTTGTGTGCATTTACTACCCTGTAACTTGTGCTTTGACTGACCCGTTTTTGATAATGACAAAGGGGGAGAAAATATTATTTCATTTCCTATGGCAGTGAAATTATTTCTGAAGCTCTAAAGATCACATTTTCTGAACTCTACTCTTGTTAAGTTATATTAAAGTCTTTTAAACTTTTAATGAGGGGGAGTAATAAATTTTGTCCAACATAAATTCATATAATATAAGATACGCTTGCAAACCATATCTTATATTTGTCAATATGAAGAAATAGAGCTTGCAAACCTCTAATTCTGAAGGTAGAATATATGAAATTATATTTGACATTAAATATTACTCTTAGACTGTTTTATATTTATCATTGATAAACTTTTGAAGCTTATCAGACTCAGGGGGAGCTTGCAAACCTCAGAACCTGAAGTCAAGATGTTACATAAAAACAACAACAATTGATTTTAAATACATATAGTTGTCATCATCAAAAAGGGGGAGATTGTTGGAACAAAATTATGATTTTGTATCTCCTTAATTGATTTTGATGATAACAATGTATTTAAGGTTAAATTGGAATACTAATAATTTAATTCAGTGTGCAGGATTAAAAGTTAAAATTTGCGTACTAAAGAACCTTAGAATTTCTGAAGGAATTACTTCTAAGCTCACCAGATCTGAAGCAAGTGAAACTCTGAAGTTATTATCTGAACCTTAGAATTTCTGAAGGAATTACTTCTGAGCTCGCCAGATCTGAAGCAAGTAATTCTGAGCCTGTGAAACTCTGAAGTTATTATCTGAACCTTAGAATTTCTGAAGGAATTACTTCTGAGCTCACCAGATCTGAAACAAGTAATTCTGAGCCTATCAAAATCTGAAGAACATCTGAGCTCACCAGATCTGAAACAAGTAATTCTGAGCCTATCAAAATCTGAAGAACATCTGAGCTCACCAGATCTGAAACAAGTAATTCTGAGCCTATCAAAATCTGAAGAACATCTGAGCTCACCAGATCTGAAACAAGTAAATCTGAGCCTATCAAAATCTGAAGAACATCTGAGCTCACCAGATCTGAAACAAGTAATTCTGAGCTTATCAAAATCTGAAGGCTCGTCAGATATAAGTGTTAAGCTACATTTGAGAGTACAATTTTATTGAAGACTGTGCCTGACTAAGTCCAAACGCAGAAATCAAGAATGAAAAGGTTTGACCATGGAAAGGTCCTTTTCAAGTCAGGCTTCAGAAACGATTATTTCCTTATTTGGCTTTCACCAAGGTTCAAATATCAAAAGCCAAAAGGAATCTCTCATTTTGTAGTAAACGTTAAGCTCCTAAGCTACTGCAAATCAGAACAGCTAATAAGCTCACTGATCTATACAAAGGAGCGTCTCAATTCTTCAAACGGCTATAATCTTCAACGTTCATTTTATCATCTATAAAAGGAAGAAGATTTGTGAAGAAATGGTAATCAAGACTAAAGCTTCTGAACGTGCTGAAACTCTGTCAAATTCTGAAGCTATCAAACACTTAGAAACTTTGTGATAATTTTCTAAGTTAGTCTTGTAACTGAGTTGTATTTTGTAAACACCTCTGATTGTATATCAAGTGTTAATCTCTTATCTTTATTAACATTAAAACCAGTTAGAAGTCTCTTGCTTTGTGCTTGAGCATTGGAAGTCTCTTGCTTTGTGCTTGAGCATTGGAAGTCTCTTGCTTTGTGCTTGAGCATTGGAAGTCTCTTGCTTTGTGCTTGAGCATTGGAAGTCTCTTGCTTTGTGCTTGAGCATTGGAAGTCTCTTGCTTTGTGCTTGAGCAGTTAGAAGTCTCTTGCTTTGTGCTTGAGCAGTTTGAAGTCTCTTGCTTAGTGCTTGAGCATTTGTAATCTGAGTGATTATAGTGAAATCTCTTGTGAAGGACAAGAGGACTGGACTACTCCTGTTAGTGGGAGGAACCAGTATAAAAATTCTGAGCATCTCTCTCTAACCCTATCCTCATATATTGTGTGTGTTATACCTTATCCGCTGCAATTTGTTTTAACTTAGAAAAAGTCTCACACAATTCAACCCCCCCCCCTTCTTGTGTGTTTTTCAACCTTCAATCAAATCTTATGCTAAATAGCTCAAACGTAATCTAAATAGAGACTGAAATTATAGCACGACGGGGATAATCCCTGATCATATGTATCCCCAAACGATTAGGGAATCAGAGCCACGTAGTTCTTTAAGTATTGGTTAGCTATCAACAAAACAAAATATATAAAAACTATCTTCTATCATTATATACACATAGACCACATTATCTAACAAACTTCAAATTGATATTATTAGTCCACTAAAATATATGCTCAAGGTAGAAAACTAACAAAATAAATTCTCTACCATATAAGGCTTAATCTTAAATCTTAACATCATGGATTCTTACTCTCCTAATTTAAGAGTTGAACTACTACCTATGAAGATCACAATGGACATTTTAATTTCTCTTGCTAGGTATAAATCTTAAAATTCTAATTCTATTACTTCTAAAAAAGCTCATAACCTAATTTAAAAAGAACACACCTAGATAATTTTATCACCAAACAAGAAATTGATGGAACTATTGAGGATTTTTGAGATTCTTCAATTTCCCCCAAACCTTCCTAAACTCTTACTTCATGTCTTTATTTCACTGAATTTGAGTCTTCTTCTAGTTGAATAAGATGAATATAAGTGAGGAACTATGCATACACAACTACTAAAATCATAGAAATGGAAGAAGAAAATGTTTTGAACCATGTGGGTGTGAAGATTCTTGCGAGACAGAGTATGGGAATAGAGAAGATTGTTGTTTTTTTTTTCCTTCTAAGAAGTTGCCTCCTGGATCCTTCTGGACCTCTAGAGAAAACATTTTTTGTTTTTATTTTATTATTATTAATATTAATATACACATATAGTATTCTATATTTAAGTTTTAAACTATTCTAACTTTTATTTATTTATTTATTTATTTTTTTGGTAATTTAAACTATTCTAACTTTTTTATTAAATATTTTAGCATTTGTATTCTAAATGAATAATACATTACAATTACCCTAAATTTAGAATTTAATAATATACACTTTTCAAAATTTAAGCTAATTTATTGCCATAAATAACTTTTAAAAAATAAAAATTGAGGGTATTACAGATAATTTGCTTATTCGAGAAAATAATGTTAGTTAATTTTTTAAAATTTAATATACACATTGATAAATAATTATTTTTTATTCTTAAATCTTGAAGTATTGTTTAAAGTTGTGTTTAACAATATTTCTTATGACTTAAAAGCTGTTTGAATAGCATATGAAATCAATACAATTGCAATAGAAATCAATTAGGTGTATAGAAATCATTAGAAGCTACCTTAAAAGCTATTTTTTTAAACTATCATTCATAGTGTATAGAAATCAATAGAAGTGCACCGGAATAACATATTATATTAAAAATTTGTTTTATTAATCTTTTTTTTCTTCTAAGTTTGATTTATATCTCTTCAAATTAAATAGTCTAATTTTTTATTTTAATGTAATTTTAGTATTTGTGGAAAAAAATAGTGGATTATTTTAATATATTATCTACATCTATCATTTTCAGTATCTCTCAATTCTCAATTTTCGACATCTATCTTTATCTTAATTATAGTCCAATCTCTTTATTATTATTTTATATGAAAAAATGGAAGATACTTATTTTTAGCTTTATAAGAATAAGAGAACATGTTAATTAATTGTATATTCTTCTAAATGAATAAATTTTCTATATCAAAGAGGTTTTTTATAATAAATACAATGGACTAAATATTCAAAGACCTTTCAAAACAACTTTGTCATGCATGTGTAAGTAGTATTTTATACAGTTAAATATATTTGTAATCCCTCTTAATATATTTCAAATTAAAATTACAACATTATTAAAATGATGCGTAGCAAAAACCAATATATATGTTAAACAAAGATTTAATATTCATTCCAAAGTTATAATATTATTACCAAAAAAATTCATTGTCATAGTGCTTGAATAAAATTGTCATATTGGTAGCACAAAACGATGAGATTATGAGTTCATTAAGCATGTGAAAGGAGGCTTAAATAAAATGCACCAAAAATGAAAATTTTGTTCATTTTAATTTTATCGGTTTGACATTATTTTGACAGTTTACGTTAAGATAATGAGTTCACTAAACATGGGGAATGAAGCTTATCATAAAGATCAATTGGATGAAGATTGTTTTAGCCCAACTTGAAGACATAAACTGGATAAGAATATTCACATAATAATATGCATTCATTGGATGATTTGTGGTTTAAATTTAATAATATTAATTGAACTAAATAGAAAACAATTACGCCCCATTTTGTTTATTTTATATGCAATTTTTATTATATTTTATGGATGAATTTTTAAATGACATGTTGTATTCCTAGCATAGCATGTCTAAATGCTTTATAGTACGTAGTGATATAAGTCATTATAATGGTTAGTGAAAACTTATAATCATGTTTAGTGCGTATTTTCTAGGTAATGAAAATGCATATGGTAAATGCATGGTTGTGAGAAATAAATTCTACTATTTCAAGATTAGACTATATAAGAATCTCATGTACTTCTCAAACAACAATTTGAAGTTTAATCAATTTGAGAGTTTTCTATATTGTGAGAATTTTTCCTTTGTTTTTGAGTTAAGAATTGTATAGTGTTGGTTCTACCGGCATGTTACAATTAGGGTCACGATCTCTACCTATTTTCAAAAGCTATTGGAAACTACTAAAGTAAGTTGGTCTAAAAAATTTATCGATTAAAAAAAACATAACACACAATATATAAAGGGTCATGTTAATATGTTTTCTTAGGACACATGTTAAAAAAACTAAATGGACAATTTTTACATTAAAAAGAAACCACGTTTTAAATCGTTAAACAGTCACTTTTTCTAAGAAAATATTTCCACTTTTACACAATGAGGTCACCAATTTATGAAAACATATTTTATGATAAGTAAAACAATAATTGCAAAATGTATGATATATAAAACTAAGCAATCATTCTACAATTATACTTGACTTTTCATTGGTATATGACTGTATTAGTGCTCATCAAAAGATACATATCTCTCTTATTTACTCAAGCCTACAATTTTCAAGCCAATTGACTCATCGATATAATAAAATAACTTTAGTCCATATCATGTCATAGAAACCAATTGATTAGTCAATATATATATGAAAAGTAAGAAAGAAAAACAAAAATTATAGTAAAAAAATTGAAGAATACGTATTACCCAATAAATGTTTGGAGAAAGTGATGCATGATGACCTTTATTTACATAGTTAATGGTTTGATTCTATTTTTCTTGAATCATTTTTTTATTGCATTGTCGTAACTTTTATTCACATACATACACATACATATTATTGCAAGTGTTTTTCTTAAGCAAACTACAAATGGTATAACTTGAATCATGTCATTCACTATTTTCTAGGGGTGAGCATCGGTCGGGTTCGGTCGGATTCGGGTCGAAAATCATCAAACTGATAAAAACCGCGACCTCTTAATTTGGACCCAATTCCGACCGTTTACGTCTTCGGTTTGTTCGGGTTCGGGTCATACGGGTGACGGGTCCAACCGGTCGGTTTTAACGGGTTAGATTGAAACGTTTTTGTTACATTTAAAACTCCATTGATCAAAAAATTATTTGTTTTTTGATAATTCGTTCAATATATCGTATATAATGCAACAAATGATACAATAAAAATGATGAGATAAAATTAAGTTGTTTCAAATTTGTAAATTCAACGACAATAATAGATAGTAGATGAGAAGTAAAAATTAAGATAAATCTAAAATATTATCTTTCACATCTTCTTTATCAACATATTACAAGCTAAAACTTGTAAAATACAACATTTTTCTCCTCTATCAAAAATGAAGAGCATATGATATTAAGAGAAATAAGAGGTGCTCGAAACTAGAAAAAAAAATAATTTGTATTTTAGAAATTGTTCGGTCGGTTTCGGTTATGAAGAGACGGATTTTTAGAGACCCGCACCCGCCCGTATACAACCGTTCATGACCGATTTTTCACAATTGTTGACCCGAGACCCGACCCACACGAATGCTTCCATATGTTGTCGGTTTCGAGTCGGGTTGCGGGTTTGTGCTCACCCCTACTATTTTCTACATCTATTATTCTCTATATCTTTCAATTCTCTTTATGTTTATTAGTCGTAAATTATTTTAAAGGAATAAATTTTATTAATATAGGCCGAATAAATTATAAATGCAAATATATGACATCAAAGTCCAAGCTTACATTTTGCAATAAAAAAAACAAAAATAAGCTTATTTAATAACAAAAGATAGACTACATATTCAAAGAGATTTTGTAACAAATTTGTCATGCATGTGTAAACAACATCTTATATTAGATCCATACTTCAAAAGAACAAATAGTTCATCTAAAAAAAATTGTCAAAATTAGAGACTAACAACAAATAATGTAGGTTAGTGAAATTCGAAATGAGTTCCTTTAAAAACTGACCACAAAATTAGATTTTTTTTCATGCCTAATTTTTTTTACAATATTACACAATAAAAAAATGCGAAAGCTTAGTGCGGCTTCCTCATTTGCAATCTCTAAATTAGGCCAGCCCTATTTAGGGTTCCAAGCAAGAAAATGTGATTATTGGAGCTGCAAAGAAAAATTCAAGTCAAGATAAAAAAAAGATCCTATAAAAATTACAATCAAAAGTGAGATTTCCTTGGAAACATATACAAATATTTTACAAAACAAATATATCATGATCAACAAATGAAACGCATAGAATAAAAATTAATTGTTTACTTGCATTTCTTTCATTTTCATCTTCTAATTAAGATTTAACTTTCTCATGTATAAATGGCATATTTCTGACAAAAGCAAGCTCACACAACAAAATTATTTATAGTTTTTTTTTTGCAATAGAAAATTATTTACATATAGGTTAATTCAAGACCATTAAACTCGAGATCATTCAACAACCAAACTCTCATAACCTATCAACCACTCAATCTTGAGTTTTTATAAATGATTAGATTATAAAAATGACATACCTCAAGATCATTTTGAAGGGGAAAAATCTTCCCTTTACATATAGCTTGTTCATCAATTATATTCCCCTGCCTAAAATCAAAATTACAAATCATACATATAGATATGTCATTCTAATCATGAAGCTAAAATGCAACAATATTAAAATGCACTGTAAAAAAAAATTAAAATGACTTATAGCAAAAACAAACATAAGTTAAACAAATCAAGATTTAATCTTCCACACCAAAACATTTCACTGTCATTGTGCTTGAATAAAGTTGCCTTGCCATACCGCTAAGCTATTGAAAAATATGGATAATTAGTCTTCTATTTCAAGTGAGATGTTCTGATAAAAATTTCCATTGAAAAAAGAAATAATACATTATATATTAAACGCTAATTACATCATATAAGTAAAATAGACTAAAGTATAAATTACGCACAAAAATATTATCACATGTTGAATCTTTAAAAGATCTAGAGACAATGTGATCACAAAAGTCTGGAAAAAAAAATATTCTTGCGACATACACACATTGCAAAATTGAAATTGCACATGGTCATATCTAAGAGGATAAATTACTCTTATATAATTATTATTATTATTACTGTTACGGTAGCTGAATTGAAAGTATTATTACTGTTACGGTAGCTGAATTGAAAGGGAAAGTAAGAAGATTGTTGAAAGGTTGCAATTTATTAAAGGGGTTGCTTCGGTTTCATCCTTCATTACAATTTATTAAAGGAACTGCACACATACTCAATGAATTAGTAGAGCATAAGGTGCATAACAAATGAATGAGCTACAATTACAATACGATACGAAGGGGAAACATATATATATATATATATATATATATATATATATATATATATATATATATATATATATACTCCGTATGATGAAAAATAGGATTTTTATAAAGATGACACATAAGCAAAAGAGCTTTGTGAGGTCGACATATCAGCAAAAAAAATTTTGTTTTACGGAGATAGATAGATAGATAGAATAGAATAGAATAGATCAATATATTTCATTTGTAACCTACAACTTTTCATTGATCTTTTTTCAATTTATATTTTCTATTTTATAAATACAAATATTTTTCTTAATATCATAAGTATATTCCTTAGGTAACAAAAAGCAATATATTTCTTAGTATTCTATATTTCTTAATTTAGAGAATTTGTTTTATAAATTAATGATTAGCATATATAAAAAATTTTAAGGAAAAAGTTGGAGTTTTATAAATTGCTTCGGCAGTATATATAAAGTTTTTTTTTTAACAATATATAAAATCATTTTCTAATTAAAGGAGTTACATAATTTTCTAATTAAAGGAGTTACATAATTTATTGAATAAAAGTAAGTTAATTAGGTGTTACATTTTTATTGAATAAAAGCAAGTTAATTGGATGTTACATTTATTTTGTGAGAAGGATAATACACATAAGCATGTAATGTAATGAGAAATGACACATAAACACCAACTATTGCTTAGAAAAAAGAAAAAAAGGGGAGGAGTTTTCTTAGGTTGACACATAAGTAAAAAATAGTTTGCTTTACATATAGTATATAGATAGATAGATAGATAGATGGTAATGAAAACTATGTAATTGGGGTGCTAGGCTAATCAATTAAATGTTATGTTTACTAGGTTGATGTTAGTTTTCATGATTTTAGTTTAGTTTTGGGATGTTTAAGTATTATGTAATGATTAAGTATTATGTAAAGAAATGGAAGTTTTATTGTGTCATGATTTATTTGTTCAATATTGTTCATTGATTTGTGGAATTAAGGCACATAATGTGCACATCATAATAAGCAAATAAGAACCTGTGCAATTTTAATTAAGAGAGCACATAATGTGCAACTAAGAAATAAGGCACAAAATGTCATTACAAAATAAGGCACATAATGTGCAATTGTCATCACATTAAGAAAGCACAATGTCATTACAAAATAAGGCACCTTATGTGCAATTGTCATCACAATAAACAGGTTACAAAATAAGGCACATAATGTGCAATTGTCATCACAATATCAGGGTTACAAAACAAGGCACATAATGTGCAAAACCATAACAAAAGAAGGCACATATATAGTGCACATACTACCTATAACAACTGTCATGAAAACAAGATTTCATTACAAAGCAAGCAACATAATCATAATAAGCAACAGACAACTATCATTTCTTCCAAATTGTGCTCCAAGATTTCATTGCTCTGGCACAAGTACCAAGCTTTGCAGATTCATCATCAGCTTCAGTAACAACTATTGGTTGTGCTTGACTTGAGCCAGGTCCAGTTATTGGCTTACTCAGAGAATTAAGCTTAATCCTTTCACTAGTTCTCCTTCTTTGTCCATGGTAAAAGGATTTGGTTAACCAATCCTTTTTTCTTCTTCTTCACAGATTTCACAGCATGGACTTTGTCATTAACTGCATCTTGCACAGCAGGGACTTTGTCATCAATTACATCTTGCACAGCTGGGACATTGTCAGGTTGCACAACATTACCTTCTTCAGTCATTACCTTTGGAACAGATGCCATAACTTCATCTATTATGTCATCAAATAGGTCTGCAGTTGGATGTTGTTGTGTTGGAATTGAGTCCTGAGTAGGAATAGCAATTGATTCCTGAGTGGGACTAAAAATTGCAGGGCCTGCAGTGAGATTAACAACTTCAGTGAGATTAAAAATTGATTCCTGAGTTAAAAATTGATTAACAACTGCAGTAACATTAGGCTTCAGTAATAATATACCTGCAGTGACATTAACAGGCTCAGTAGCCCGAGTTGCACTGGCATTAGCAGCTTCACCATTTCCATTAGTGGAAGTTGAAGCTTTCAGTTTTTTGTCCTTCACATCATGACTTGGTGTTTTCCTCTGCATCAATCAATTATGTGTACATTAGAAACATTAGAATGCATCAAATTGTGTACATAACAGATAATGAATAATATAACCAAGGTAATTTTACCTTTCTTTTCAGAGCATTTGGGTCTGGTTTGTTTTTGCATCTTGCTGCATTATGCTTAGGATCACCACATGTAGTACATGTTGAGACAAAATCTATTTTGATGTTTAAAAGATGACAAATAATCTTAATTAAATTTTAATTAGATTCTGATCATCTTGTGATCTAACAAGTGCTTTTGAGTGATTTTATATAAGACAGATATACAGAATAAAAATCACTATCTTTTATTCACAAGTTAAAAAGAATCTCAAATTCTGTCTTGGAGAACGATCTCATAACGGTCTCCTGGCTACACGCTGCATTGAATAAGCACTTAATTAAGTCAATGTGATACAAGACAACAAAGAACTTTTCATATAAGTTATTTATAGTATCTCAACAGTTTGGAATAAATCATTTAAGGCAAGGAATCATTTTTTGAGTAATAGTCACCTCTCTACTAGGTTTTTACGGGGTAACAACTGGCTCACAGCTTGCAGCAACATTGGTTAAACAAGTAGGCGCTACTCTCTCATGAAATACCTATGGTCTCCAACATCCAGGAGAATGGTCTCCCAAATTTTGTTCATGCAAGCCTCATTCTTATCCAAACTAGTAGCTATCTATTTCTACATGTGGGCTATTGTTTATCAACAGATATATGATCAAATACAACCCATTACAGTTGTCAAGAACGGATAAATCTGACATCCTCTCAGTTGTACCTTATAGAGACCATTAGGAGAATGGTCTCCAGAACTACTTGAAAGTACAATTTCTGACTGGACTTTTTGCCTCACTCACAATGGCTATCTTGGCACTCTCAACTGTCATATTTGAAGTTCAAATATCTCAAATATTTGAAAAGGATTTAAGGTCTCCAAAGGCATCATTGAAGATTTAATCTAGACCAATAAGAATTAGACAAACATGTTGTACCGGTTTGAGAAGAAAGACATAGTACAAACACTTGGCAATTTAATAGGAAACAAGTACAAACAAAGCTACTATTTACATGTCCTTGCAAGGACACATGAATAGTCACCTCTCTACTAGGTTTTTACGGGGTAACAACTGGCTCACAGCTTGCAGCAACATTGGTTAAACAAGTAGGCGCTACTCTCTCATGAAATACCTATGGTCTCCAACATCCAGGAGAATGGTCTCCCAGATTTTGTTCATGCAAGCCTCATTCTTATCCAAACTAGTAGCTATCTATTTCTACATGTGAGCTATTGTTTATCAACGGATATATGATCAAATACAACCCATTACAGTTGTCAAGAACGGATAAATCTGACATCCTCTCAATTGTACCTTATAGAGACCATCAGGAGAATGGTCTCCAGAACTACTTGAAAGTACAATTTCTGACTGGACTTTTTGCCTCACTCACAACGGCTATCTTGGCACTCTCAACTGTCATATTTGAAGTTCAAATATCCAAAGGGACTTCTCCATCTATAAATAGCATGTGAAGGCAACATTGAAGAGCAAGAGTTTTACAAGCAATCACAATCTTATCACTTGCAATCACAAAGCAATCTAAGCTCTTCTTTCACTCATACTTCAAGCTCAAATAGAACATATGATCTAAATATTGTTTGAGCATTTTTTAGTGTAACTTTATTTAGCTATACTAACTAGTTTAGGTTGGTATAAGCTTGTGAGATTCATTTCATATTCACATCTATTGTATGTTGTAAACTCAAGTCAATTAGGAAGAATTGATTGAGTGGTGAAGATTAAATCAGTAGGTGTTTACTGATTGGTTTCTTAACCTTGGATTGGGTTAAGGGTTTGAGGTTTGATTGTAATCTTGGTCTAGATTATTATTGGATAATCTCACGCAAGTGGGGACTGGACTAGCCCTTGTTATTTGAGGGTGAACCAGGATAAAATCCTTGGTGTTTGATTCTCTCCTTTATTTGTCTTTACTTTAACTGAATACAAATCACACACTCTCACAACTCAACGTACTAAGAGAACGTTCTCTCAGTGGTCTCTCAACTGTGTGATTTCATTAACCTCTTTATCTAACTTTCTTTAGTGTTGCAGCAAAATTTTAAAAGGTCACAATTCAAACCCCCCCCCCTTCTTGTGACAACTATTGTTACTTCAATTGGCATCAAAGCACTGCCTGTCAAGGTTGAGCATCTAACAAGTGCTAGAGGAAAAGATTCACGAAGGAAGTAATGGCAAAAGCTGCAAAATTCATCTCTGAAGGAGGATCCTCAAATAGGCCACCTCTTTTTGACGGAGATGACTATTATTACTGGAAAGACAAAATGGAATTGTTTCTAAGATCTCAAGATAATCACATGTGGTCTGTCATAGAAGATGGAGAATATGTGCCATGCATCAAAGACACAAACACTCCAAAACCTCAAGCTGAATGGCTCACTGCTGAAGCTGATAGGGTACTTCTAAATACTAAAGCTAAATTATTTATTAAATGTGCTTTGTGCAGGGAAGAATATGACAGGATTATGGAATGCAAAACTGCTCAAGAGATGTGGAACACTCTTCAAACTCATCATGAAGGAACCAGTCGTATAAAAGAAACAAGAATAGATATTGGTATAAGAAAATTTGAACTGTTTGAAATGCAGGAAGATGAAACTGTGGATCAAATGTATGGAAGATTCACAATCACCATAAATGAACTAAACTCTCTTGGAAAGAAATATAATTCACATGAGAGAATTAGAAAAATACTGAGATGTCTTCCAAAACATTGGAGACATATTGTCACTGCTATCACAGAATCCAAAAATATTGCTGAAATGAAATTAGAAGATTTCATTGGATCTCTTAAGGCTCATGAAGCCATACTACAGGAAGAAAGACCTCAAAAGAAGAAGATGATTGCTCTTGAATCTCAAGTTAAAGAGCAATCAAAGAAAGAAGAAGTTCTAGATGATGATATGTTTCAAGATGATAATGAAGAAGAACTAGCCTTTCTAACAAGAAGAATGCAACAACTAATGATGAGAAGAAATCAATTCAAAAGATCATTCCCAGCAAAAAGGAATACCTCAAAATCTGAAGTTGATATGAGCCAGATAAGATGCTATGGTTGCAACCAACTAGGACACTTCAAAAATGACTGTCCAAAGCTAAAACAAAACAAACCACCTTTCAAAAGGTCAATGATGGCAACATGGGATGATCTAGAAGACTCATCAGAAGCACAAGAAGAAGAAGCAAATGTTTGTCTGATGTCAAAATCAGATAAAGAAGAGGTAACACTAGAACCCTGCTCTTCTTGTATAAAAACTGAACATCTTTTTGATAATCTCTTATATGACTGTCAAGTCACTACTGAAGAAAACAACAAGCTTAAAAATGAGATCACTAAAATAACCCAAGAGAGAGATCTGTATAAAAAGGAAATTGAAACTTTAAAACAAAAACTTTTACAATCTGAAAGATCTGAGAAAATGTTAGATAACAGTCTACAAAAAGAAAATAATAGTCTAAAGCAAAATGTGATCATATTAGAAAAAGATCTAAACAAATTTGTAACCTCCACTAAAACAATTGAAAATATTATGGGCTCACAAAAAGGAATTTTTGACAAATCTGGTATAGGTTTCAAAATTGTAACACCCCGATTTTCGAAGCCCAAAAGTAGGCACTTTTTTTTTTTTTAAACAACAAAGACTTTGAAATAAAACATTCACGATCGCACTTAAATTAAATCGGAGTAAACCATTTTCAAAATAACGATCGTAGTGCAATGCCTCTTTTATAAATTGTTTTCACGAATAAAAGTTTAAGATTAGAACCAAACGTTATGTCTAAATAGACATAGCGACATCATTTATTCCAAATAATTATCGTAATACAATTTCAATATATATACAACGGACAATAAATAAGAGCAAACGAGACTCTTAAACTACTACCCATAAGCTGATCTTTAAACTCTAACGGAAGATGACTGGGTGACGAAGACCCACAGACAGCTTCAAGCCTTTCCGCTTATCCACGCGGTACAAATAAATCCCTAAAAATGCTCGTAGAGGGTCACGATCTAAAAATAACATATAACCAAAAATACGCAGCGCAAGATATACAATACATGGCAGCATATACAAGTTTATCATATGAATCACACATCATAGAATTTAAGTATACGAATAGTCTAACAATCACACACAACAATATTCAAATGCACAATTAGCCTATCAATGCAGACTCTACATGATCATGACACCAATCACTGGCTGTCACATGCATGAATTCCGGAATTTAACCTCTCCGCAGAGAGTCGTAGGTCCATCCCCTATTAAACCCCGCAGGGCATCAATAAAATCCTGTGGCCCATCACGGCCACCACGTAGGATTAAAGTGGATCCAATCACTGTCAATCACACCCCGTGGCCCAACACGGTCACCACGTATTGGACTTTATAAAAATCCCGCAGGATTAAGGTGGACCCAATCACTGTCAGTCGCACCCCGTGGCCCATCACGGTCACCACGTACTATGAATGCATGAGCATACGATTCCCCATATATGCTAATGCAACAAATACATACCTTTCAAGCATATGTAATTCTCAACCACATGCCAATACATATATTTCGCAAAATCATATGTAAGACAAATAACATCATGTACAACAAGATAATCAATCAAGTACATGCATCAACATTTCATATTATTCAATCATATGAAATTCACAACAACCACTCAAACATGTGTAGAATATAGCATGTTCTCAAACAAGTTCTCGTCACGAGAATACATCACAAAACAACCATGCTCATAATTCACATTGCATCTTATCAAGCAAATACACATATTCAAGCAACAATTATACATGCATAAAAAGCACTCGATATTTCGAGGTATATGAAATCGTTAGAAAGTGCCCTTACCTCGGCAAGCTTCCAACACATCAACTTATGCTACGCGAGCAATATCCGTCTCTCCTGACAAAGTCCCCAAATCGGCTAATCCTCTTAACCTTTCACAATACATAACTTATCTAAGTTAATACCACATTCTAATTGGTTACTCAAATATTCCTAGCTCGGCTACTAATGGATTCAAGACTTATGGTTGTTCCTCACAAATAACTCTTTTCAACTCATTTTCAAATAACTCTTTTGAAAACTTTAAACACCTTAATAAAATAGTTTCTCATCACGAAACATCATTTAAATAAATCTCGGTTATTTAAAAACACTTCGAAAGCCAAATCATTTCTTTAAAACAACTCTTAACACATAAATCCTTGACAAAAGAATTTCCTTTACGATTCACAAATCGATTTCCAAACTTGTTTCTCTTTTCGTAGAAAAATAATCTAGATTATTTTACTACTATAATATAATTTCAAAAACGACGGTAAAACAGTTACAAATTAAAACGGCCATAACTCATTCAATTTTTTATCGGATTGAGACGAGCCATACGCCAAATTCATCGTCTCGAAAAGAAGGATTTAATGGTCAACTTTTTAGGACACAAAAACAATTTTAAAATGACCTAAACATCCTTTCAAATTTCGGCCAGAGTTGAATTAACCTCAAAATCATTGTTTTCAAAAATCAAACATAGTTAAAATGCTAATACAATTTATAATTTCTCAAAAACAAACTCAATTTGATTTTTTTCCACGCTTAACCATTGTTTCAAAACCCTAACTTCAAAAATCATAAAAATTGGGGCTTTTGCTTTACTATCTTTCTTTTCAAAAAATTGATTTACCAAAACAACTTGTGATTACTTCAATTGCAAGTAAACAACATCAATTGAATAATTTTTTCAACTTAAATTAAATTTACTAAAACCCTAAAATTAAAACTCATAAAAAAAACGGGGCTTTTCCCTTCTAACCTTTTATTTCAAAAATTTAAACTCATAAGATAACTAGTGCTAGTTTTAATTGCAAGAAACATCATCAATTGAACAATTTCATAACTCCCAAAAGTTTTCCTCAAAATCATTTTCAAAAACTCAAGAAAATTTCTATCCCTTAATACTTGAAAATCAACTATTTGCATGTTAACAATTCAAACCAAATATAGATCTAACAATAAACAACTTACATTATGAGAAAGTTCAACAATTAAAATCATTCTCAAACCCTATATGGTTCAGCCAGCTAGGAAACAAAGGGATGGCAGAGTACTTGTTTCTTTTAGATCCAACATCACATGACATATATCTATGGCTTTTATGAAGGAACAAATTTAAAATTTCAACCTAAAAATTAAATGAGCCTCACGGCCAAGTGAAAGAAGAATAGGAGAAAAGAATCTTACCAATCAAAGGGTACTACAAGCCTCCCCATAGAAAACTACACAATTTCACTCTTGGAACAATCTTCAAAAACTCACAAGATCACTCTCAAACCAACTTGAAACTTACTAGCTCTTATGGAGAAATAATGTGTAAATGAGAGAGAGAGAGTTTCGGGTCTGAAAAAGAGAGAAAGAGGGTGGAATTTGTTTCACTCATTTCCTTAAATAAACAACTTCAATGAATCTTAGCCAATGGATCAAAAGTGCTAATTTGCCAAGATTCAATCCTAGCCATCCACTCCTTACTCTCACAATAATATAATAATAATATCTAACTAAAATATTTAGATATTATGTGAACTTGCCAACTCATCTCACTTAGTCTCCACATTCGCTCAATTCTTACTATCTCGATCTCATCAGTGAGACCCAATCGCCCAAAACACGTCACTTGGACTCTCATGCTTTCATTCATGAAACATCCGTTGAGCAACATCCAACAGTAATACAATGTCACCATAATAAGTACCACCTAAAACTATTACACTCCGAATAAAGTTGTCATCTCTAGAGAGAACTTCACAACTTCACCAATATCCATAAATCCTTAAAAAAAATGTTTTCTTAATCTGGTAACTGTATCGAACTGTACATTTTCTTTCAAATCTCGTCCTAACCATCAGCTTAACGACATCACTCCAACATCCGGTTGGTGATTACAACTCTTCAAATTTTCTTGGCGCATGCCAGACTATACCATCTACCTCTCTTGGACTCCCTTTATACAAATCTCAAATTTCAAAAATCAATCTCTTATGCGTCCACATATTTTCCAAATTAATACTTAGCTTACTCTCGCGTGCTTTAAATAAAATATGTTTCTCCTCATTTACTGCCATCGTTGGCACACACCATCTTACATCAAATCCTCATTATATTTCCAAACTCTCTTGAGTTTCTTTCCTTTTACCATTAAATTCTCTTCTACTCAAAAGAGTCTGTCACCCTATCCATTCTCAATCGTTCCAACATCTTATCATTAGTTTAAATTCCTACATCCAAAATATATCTAGAGGCATTTCTCACCTCGACTTACATAAGCCACATCTCCATGTGCTTGTTCTTAACATATCTACCCAACGACTAACTTTTTCACTTCCTTCCTTCGTCCAATAATGATACGTTATTCTCCACCTCATCTTGACTTCCGAACTCTTATGCGAAATTCTCCAACATGGTTTTTCCTCGTCATAATTTAATCGTTCGGATACTGGCCGTAACTTTTTTTTTCAATTTAAAACACTTTTCCTCATTTCTATTCTTTTGTGCTTTTATCCAAAAATGTCAAGCTCCACTTTCATTGACATACACTCCCCACATGGTTCTTAACTCAACCTTAACTCCTCACGTGTAACATCATTGTAGTCCGTCTTACAATTCCTTTTAACTTTTCCAAGTTAACCAATGAGGTTGTCAGCCTCCCCTTACAACTCGTATTACCTTCTCACTTCCATGCTAACGTACAATGTTAACACTTCCTTTGCGACTATCTTGTCGAGGTTGTAAACTCTACAAAACTCCAACTAGTTCCTCCTCAACACCCTAGTAATTTGCAACTTTCAAGTTCAACAACCGCCTAGAGTTGGTTTCCAAACAACCAAGGCCTCCATCTTGTTGATTCAAAAAATGTCTTTAATTCGCCGCACACAATCCAAATACTCTCTTGTTCCACAAAATTTTGCATCGTAACAAGCATACTCTTCTTCATTAAACCAAAATACATAACCATCATAACTATCTAAAGTTATAAAGTATGTTCCCACCGGGAATCAATCCCTAAATCTCAAGTTCTTGCTAACCCTGCTTTTTCGACTATACGCTCATCAGTTACTTATTCACTTCATCGTCTCTTTACAGGTAGCTATCTCTAAACTTATCATCTTAAGTTCAATATAATTCACCTACCAATCTACTCTTCTTACGCATCCATCAAACCAATGAACACTTATCTTAAATCTTAACGCTTGACTTCTCAAGAACAGTTATCAAATCACAACCATTCGCTATGATTTCTTCCTTAGTACGTTCGATAACCAAATCAAACTCTTGAATCTAATCATCGAGAACATAAAATACCTATTATAACATCTAAATTCCTCCATTATATCGTAGCATTAACAAAATGTCCTTCCAACTATCAACTCTCATTGTCTTAGTACTCTTACTAACGAACTCCTTTTCTATTCATACACAATATTTCTAGAAAATATTCAAAAATTCTCGTCCAAAAGTTGAATTATTTAAAACTTGCCTACTTCAAATCATATGGTATCATAATTCAAGGTACTACTTAGTCCTTCAACCCTCTTGGTCGATCAAAATTGTTAACTTAAATTTGCATCCACATAGGATCTCTACTCAAATCTTGGCTAATCCCTTCAAACTGTTAAACAAGTTTACTTTCCCTTATGGTTTACCTGCCAATAGTTAATAATTCTAGCTTAGACTACTATAATTATTCGGGTACTTCCATACTATACACCTCTAGTATCACCTATCATCGCCATACAACTCACTTTCAAAGGTTGAACTCCTCGTTCTTTAACTAAATATCTGTCCAAATTCATCCTTATCCAACAATCAACTGCATATCGTTTCATCTCATATCAACACCTATACTTACTATCTTCCGAACTACATATAGATTGTCACTTATCACGTGATACTTGGTCCGCTACATTCAAAATTACCATAAGATTCATCCTTACTAACCTTATTTTCGAACCTAATATATCTCAACCACTCGACTTTAACCCTTAAGGTATCAACCATTCGTAAAATCGTCGTCTAACACCACTAGGTTTCCTCACTCTGGACGTACAACGTCCTTTAATTCCAATTCAAGTTGCCTCAATTATTATCCAATCGTCGCAATTAAATCCAATTGACATCTCTACATGCTCCACCATTCCACAATGGCTGCATCCTCTTGAAACTTAATGACTTCATCAAGTCGCACCCTAACTTACCAGAATAGATATTCAATATCTTCTTCAAAAGGTCGTCTCAATCCGATCCTTACTTACAACCCTTTATCAGTACGACGCCCACTCGTCCATACTCAGCACATCCTAATTACAACGATCAATGCTACTTCCAATTCATTATATTAATACCAAGAATCCCCCCGTAGTTCTTATTCGCCTCAAGTCCATCCACCTCAGACCGTCGCATCAAAGGAATTCAGAGGCACTTGTCGACTAAATTCGACTAATGCTCGGGGGTTTTAACTATTCTACATACTAAAATACTATAGGGAACAATGCTTCAGTAAGAAACTATCAAGTACCTAAGCATATACCTTGCTAGACTCAAGAAAACAGCTACATAACAAGTAAGGACTCAAGCACTTAGTCCCACTAAACCCGACACTTAATCAGCTAAGGACACCCGACACAGAGCCCTTTGGCAGAATCTACAACCGAGCTCTGATACCACAATGTAACACCCCGATTTTTGAAGCCCAAAAGTAGGCACTTTTTTTTTTTTTAAACAACAAAGACTTTGAAATAAAACATTCATGATCGCACTTAAATTAAATCAGAGTAAACCATTTTCAAAATAACGATCGTAGTGCAATGCCTCTTTTATAAATTGTTTTCACGAATAAAAGTTTAAGATTAGAACCAAACGTTATGTCTAAACAGACATAGCGACATCATTTATTCCAAATAATTATCGTAATACAATTTCAATATAAATACAACGGACAATAAATAAGAGCAAACGAGACTCTTAAACTACTACCCCTAAGCTGATCTTTAAACTCTAACGGAAGATGACTGGGTGACGAAGACCCACAGACAGCTTCAAGCCTTTCTGCTTCTCCACGCGGTACAAATAAATCCCTAAAAATGCTCGTAGAGGGTCACGATCTAAAAATAACATATAACCAAAAATACGCAGCGCAAGATATACAATACATGGCAGCATATACAAGTTTATCATATGAATCACACATCATAGAATTTAAGTATACGAATAGTCTAACAATCACACACAACAATATTCAAATGCACAATTAGCATATCAATGCAGACTCTACATGATCGTGACACCAATCACTGGCTGTCACATGCATGAATTCTAAAATTTAACCTCTCCGCAGAGAGTCGTAGGTCCATCCCCTACTAAACCCCGCAGGGCATCAATAAAATCCTGTGGCCCATCATGGTCACCACGTAGGATTAGAGTGGATCCAATCACTGTCAATCACACCCCGTGGCCCATCACGGTCACCACGTATTGGACTCAATAAAAATCCCGCAGGATTAAGGTGGACCCAATCACTGTCAGTCGCACCCCGTGTGTAACACCCCGTTTTTCAAAGGCCCAAAGGTAGGCATTTTTTTTTTTTTAAAAAAAAAAAAAACACGAGACAGAGTACGCGGAAAATATTTTACAAGAGCCGGCATTATTCATACAACAGGACTAAAGCAATAATAGTACGACCAACAAGGTGACTGAAATAGTACTATATGCATCATAGTGCTTCTCGGAGAAGCAAAGTGTGTACCTGATTATTTACAATCCAAAAGACAACCGTCTAAACCAAAAGTATAAATACTCAGATACAGTTTATCCAAAAGAGTCAGAATAAAACCCCCTAACCAAAAAGCACGGTGTACAACGCACCGGCATAAACCTAACTAGATATACCACACCACTCAATCACTGGGGACTCAAGAAGCTACCGTCGTCCTCACGACCCACGGTATCAGGCGGGAATCCATCGTCTAGGGTGGGAGGAGCCCGTTCATGTATTATGGCAAGGGTCACCACACATATACATATATATAATACACACCGAATATACACATACCAAATACGGAAAGTAAATAGACATTTAGCATTTCCTTCTCAACAGGCATTATAATTCAAATGCACACAAAGCCTATCAATGCAGACTCTACAATGAGCGTGGCACCAATCATTGGCTGCCACATGCATGAATTCCGGAATTTAACCTCTCCGCAGAGAGTCGTGATCTTCTAATCACTAAAAATCAATACAATCTCGACGATCTTCTAACCGAAGGATTAGGGTGGATCTTCTAATCGAACCCTGTGATCTTCAAATCACGTATTGTACTCAATAAAATCCCGCAGGATTAAGGTGGATCTTCTAATCGCACCCAGTGGTCTTCTAACCACAACTATGAATGCATGAGCATACGATACATCTTATCTATGCCAATGCATCAATTACATACCAATCATGCATATGTAATTCTCAACCACATGTCAATACATATATTTCTAACAAAATCATATGTAAGAGAACAAGCATCATGCACAACGAGATCTTCAATCAAGTACATGCATCAACATTTCATATTATTCATACATATGAAATTCACAATAACATACATATATTTCCAATCATATGTAGTCAACGCACATATTGTAAACAATTTCTCATCCCGAGAATACATCACACAGACATGCCAAGCACTCAAAACACATCACAACACAAGCATACAACCATGCCATTAGCAAAAAAATAATGACAGAAATAAAGGTGCCCTTACCTCAGCAAGCTTTCCTTAATTCTTTACTCGTCTAAACTATTATGCGCGCTACCTAAAAGTAAGCAGCGTATAATCAGTAAAATATTCCTCGATTATCCTATCGAAACGAAACTTGTTCCTAAAGTTCCAGTGGAGTTCAAGGTACTTTCTAAAGCTATCCCTCAGTGAACTCAGGTTCTCCTCATAGTGTTTAAAAATTCACGAAGTTATTTGTACTATTTTTATTACACGAAAATCATTTTGTTTTCAAATCATAAACTAAAACCATTTTGGATTCTCCACCTCAAGGACTTGTTTCCCACACATCCAAACCATTTGAAACACAACTAAAACTTTTCAAAAATATTTTAAATGAAAAAAATCGAAGTTTTCTTGCGTTACAAGTTACACATTTTTTCTTTCTAACAACCTTTCCTAAACTCATTTTTCTTCAAACTATGATTGACCAACACATAGACAATTTTTCACACATTTGTGGACTTAGAAATTTTTTTGGAATTTCTCCCTTACCCTAAAAAAAGCCACGGCCATTTTTTTCAAAAACACCCTATCACACAAAATTTTTCACTTCTAAATGCATGGTAATATCCCATAATACCTAACTAGCACTTACCAAAACGATTTAGAAATTATAGAGTCGAATCGCAAATTTCGAAAATTCTCAAATATGGTTTTTCTTAAGGCAAGTACTCTATTTTCTTTTCAAATCATCCCATAACCAATCAAACAATTAAACTATGATTATGGGAAACTATTTGCCTTCAAACAATTTTCGAAATTCGATTTCTCGAACCCTATATGGGTGCCACGGCCAAGAGAGGTAAAAAGGGCCAACACCACACATTTTTCATTTGAAAACCTAACCTTCATCCATTAGTTTGTAAAGACATTCAATCGTGTACCCGACTACTTTTGAGACTTGAAACAAATTTTTTTTTTTCTAAATTATGTTCTTCGAGTCGCTCAAGAACACAAGATAAATTTTTTTCTTATTTTTCAAAACAAATTTCATAATCACAAATCCATTTTGTCACTAAGCTCTAATCTAACTCCAAAACTAAAATCTCATGTCATAAACTCAAGATAAAATCATTTTAAGTCATTTTCTTCAAAACCCTTACCAACAAAATTTGTGAAATTTAAATCACCATGAGAATCACTTACTTGCTTCACTAATGTTTCGTTACTAACACTCATGAACCATAAAATCCAATCATATCTCAATTCCAACATGTTCTACAAATTTTTCCTCAAGACCACTAGTTGGTAAACTTTGAAAATCTAAGAACTTAAGAGAAAATCAAAGAACAAGAAGAGAAGTGAGGTCTTGTTACCTCAAGAAGAAGAATGATCAAGCTTCCTTAATGATTTTCCTAGCACAATCCAATCCAAACTCTTGAGAGGAAAGAAGAAATTTGAAGTTATGAGAGTGAGAGAGTGAGAGTCGGCCGAGAGAGGAGAGGGAGTATATATTTTCCAATTTTGCTCACTTTGATCTCATGTATTAAGACCATTCTAGCCAAAGTGATTTTGATCAATACCATTCCTTGGATCAAATAGTGCCCCAATGTACTTTTAAACCCTATCCATTGGATCAAAAAGGGTAATCATTACCTTTTTTGAAAATATCTTAGATATTTCTTTGCGCTCGCAGCTCTCGCTCGCAGACGAGTCGTACTCCGTCGACGGTCTATCTTGTGAACAATAGAAAACTTACGAGGTAATTGCCCGTCGTAAAAATTTCCAAAAATTATCGCTAAACTTTATTTGCCGACTGAAATTTTGGTCCTAAACTCCCAAAAATATTCTGACTCCAGATTCTAACTCGTACCGATATATAAAGTCTCCACTTAAATTTCGACGGAAAACAGAAACCGTAAATTTTCCAACAGCGGGTACAGTTTTCTACTCGTTTTTCCAATAAACGGAGAAAGTCGAATTTCGAAATTCTGAAGGCACAGGAACGTTCTCATAGATAAATAAAGACTAGGGAACAAAAGTCTGGGCTTTATTAGCACACGAGTACAAAACAGGCTCCAACTCAGCAATAATGCTGTTATTACAACGATGCTTGCAAAATAACTTAACCAAAACCCTAAACTCTTAGCCACTACTCTTGTTCTCAATACCCGTACGGTACAGTAGAATTATGGGTCTTACACCGTGGCCCATCACGGTCACCACGTACTATGAATGCATGAGCATACGATTCCCCATATATGCTAATGCAACAAATACATACCTTTCAAGCATATGTAATTCTCAACCACATGCCAATACATATATTTCGCAAAATCACATGTAAGACAAATAACATCATGTACAACAAGATAATCAATCAAGTACATGCATCAACATTTCATATTATTCAATCATATGAAATTCACAACAACCACTCAAACATGTGTAGAATATAGCATGTTCTCAAACAAGTTCTCGTCACGAGAATACATCACAAAACAACCATGCTCATAATTCACATTGCATCTTATCAAGCAAATACACATATTCAAGCAACAATTACACATGCATAAAAAGCACTCGATATTTCGAGGTATATGAAATCGTTAGAAAGTGCCCTTACCTCGGCAAGCTTCCAACACATCAACTTATGCTACGCGAGCAATATCCGTCTCTCCAGACAAAGTCCCCAAATCGGCTAATCCTCTTAACCTTCCACAATACATAACTTATCTAAGTTAATACCACATTCTAATTGGTTACTCAAATATTCCTAGCTCGGCTACTAATGGATTCAAGACTTATGGTTGTTCCTCACAACTAGCTAGGCTCAACTCATTTTCAAATAACTCTTTTGAAAACTTTAAACACCTTAATAAAATAGTTTCTCATCACGAAACATCATTTAAATAAATCTCGGTTATTTAAAAACACTTCGAAAGCCAAATCATTTCTTTAAAACAACTCTTAACACATAAATCCTTGACAAAAGAATTTCCTTTACGATTCACAAATCGATTTCCAAACTTGTTTCTCTTTTCGTAGAAAAATAATCTAGATTATTTTACTACTATAATATAATTTCAAAAACGACGGTAAAACAGTTACAAATTAAAACGGCCATAACTCATTCAATTTTTTATCGGATTGAGACGAGCCATACGCCAAATTCATCGTCTCGAAAAGAAGGATTTAATGGTCAACTTTTTAGGACACAAAAATAATTTTAAAATGACCTCAACACCCTTTCAAATTTCGGCCAGAGTTGAATTAACCTCAAAATCATTGTTTTCAAAAATCAAACATAGTTAAAATGCTAATACAATTTATAATTTCTCAAAAACAAACTCAATTTGATTTAATTCCACGCTTAACCATTGTTTCAAAACCCTAACTTCAAAAATCATAAAAATTGGGGCTTTTGCATTACTATCTTTCTTTTCAAAAAATTGATTTACCAAAACAACTTGTGATTACTTCAATTGCAAGTAAACAACATCAATTGAATAAATTTTTCAACTTAAATTAAATTTACTAAAACCCTAAAATTAAAACTCATAAAAAAAACGGGGCTTTTCCCTTCTAACCTTTTATTTCAAAAATTTAAACTCATAAGATAACTAGTGCTAGTTTTAATTGCAAGAAACATCATCAATTGAACAATTTCATAACTCCCAAAAGTTTTCCTCAAAATCATTTTCAAAAACTCAAGAAAATTTCTATCCCTTAATACTTGAAAATCAACTATTTTCATGTTAACAATTCAAACCAAATATAGATCTAACAATAAACAACTTACGTTATGAGAAAGTTCAACAATTAAAATCATTCTCAAACCCTATATGGTTCAGCCAGCTAGGAAACAAAGGGATGGCAGAGTACTTGTTTCTTTTAGATCCAACATCACATGACATATATCTATGGCTTTTATGAAGGAACAAATTTAAAATTTCAACCTAAAAATTAAATGAGCCTCACGGCCAAGTGAAAGAAGAATAGGAGAAAAGAATCTTACCAATCAAAGGCTACTACAAGCCTCCCCATAGAAAACTACACAATTTCACTCTTGGAACAATCTTCAAAAACTCACAAGATCACTCTCAAACCAACTTGAAACTTACTAGCTCTTATGGAGAAATAATGTGTAAATGAGAGAGAGAGTTTCGGGTCTGAGAAAGAGAGAAAGAGGGTGGAATTTGTTTAACTCATTTCCTTAAATAAACAACTTCAATGAATCTTAGCCAATGGATCAAAAGTGCTAATTTGCCAAGATTCAATCCTAGCCATCCACTCCTTACTCTCACAATAATATAATAATAATATCTAACTAAAATATCTAGATATTATGTGAACTTGCCAACTCATCTCACTCAGTCTCCACGTTCGCTCTTAAACGAGTCGTATTTCGCGTACCGATAAACATTATGGAAACAGAAAAATTATACCGTAAACCACTTAATAAAAACAATTCACAAACTTTCGAATAAATTTTATTCCGAATAAATTTTCGCTCCTAAGCTCGGAAAAATATAACGAGATCAAATTATCATCACGGTCGATATAAAAAGTCTTCATTTAAATTTTGACGGAAATCAAAAACCGTAAAATTTTCAAACAGCGGGTATATCTTGCCCGTTTTCTCAAAAACCACTAGAAAATTATTTTCGACATTTCGACGAGACAAAAATGTTTCTAAACTCATTTAAAGCTTATAAAATCATTGTGCCCATTTTTCAAACGTTAAACTACGCGCAAGCACAATCTCAGCAAAAATTCTGTCGAAACAGACAATCAAGCAGAAAATCAATAAAAACAAATAGCATAAGCTAATTAATATATCAAAAATATAATTCCTACTATTGAAATTCTACGGGTCTTACAAAAACTCACCAAAAACAAAAGTTATATGAAAACTTGTTGCCTATTAAAGAAAAACAAACTAAGAAACTATTTTGCTCCTTCTGCCATAAACATGGTCATCTTAAATATTTTTGCTTTAAAAGAAAAAAAATTTATCACAGAAGAGACCATTCTCTGAACGGTCTCCCAAGGAACATAAACAGACAAATGTCTAGAAACACTAACTCTCAAGGACCCAAGTCAGTATGGGTACCAAAAAACTTACTAACCTTAAATGCAGGAGTGTCTTCTAACAATCAAGAGAAAGCCTTGGTACTTGGACAGTGGTTGCTCAAGGCATATGACTGGAGACAGACATAGCTTTCTCTCATTTGAAAAGAAAGATGGAGGATCAGTCACTTTTGGAAACAATGAAAAAGCTAGCATCAAAGGTAAATGAGTTATTGGTAAGATTAACTCAGCTAAAATAGAAAATGTTCATTATGTTGAAGGTCTTGAACATAACTTGATCAACATTAGTCAACTTTGTGACAATGGTCTTGAAGTTATTTTCAAAACTCAAACTTGTGAAATAAAACAAATATCCTCTGGTAAAATACTCTTTTATGGATCAAGAAAGAAAAATGTGTATGTTCTATACTTAGATGAACTGCCTGCTGAATCATGTTTTGTGTCTCTTGAAAAAGACAAATGGATTTGGCACAAAAGAGCAGGACATATAAGCATGAGAACAATGGCAAAACTTTCTCAACTTGATCTAGTTAGAGGATTACCAAAGATAAGTTTTGACAAAGATAAATTATGTGAAAGTTGTACCAAGAGCAAACAAATCAAAAGCAATTTCAAACCTAAAGATTTCATCTCAACAAAGAGAACTCTTGAACTACTTCACATTGATCTCTTTGGTCCTGTCAAAACTACTAGTCTAGGAGGGAAAAATTATGGCTTTGTTATTATAGATGATTACTCAAGATTCACATGGGTTCTTTTTCTAAAACATAAAGATGAATCTTTTGAATCATTTAAAACTTTCTGTAAAAGGATTCAAAATGAAAAAGAAACAAACATCATATCTGTGAGAAGTGATCATGGTGGGGAATTTGAAAATTATCAATTTGAATCCTTCTTTAATGAAAGTGGCATCTCTCATAATTTCTCTTGTCCAAGAACTCCTCAACAAAATGGAGTTGTTGAAAGGAAAAATAGAACCCTTCAGGAAATGGCTAGAACAATGATTGATGAATCAAATGTTGAGAAATATTTTTGGGCTGAGGCAATCAATACTGCATGCTACATCTTAAACAGATGCACTATAAGGAAAATTTTGAATAAAACCCCTTATGAACTTTTTAATGATAAAAAACCAAACATATCTTATTTTCATAGTTTTGGATGTTACTGTTACATCTTAAACACCAAAGAAAACTTAGGAAAATTTGATGCTAGATCAGATAAGAGTATATTCTTAGGATATTCTCTAACCTCTAAAGTTTATAGAGTTTACAATTTAACATCAAAATCCTTAGAAGAAAGTATGCATGTTAAATTTGATGAATTTGAGGATCTACCTAGTCAAACTATAAATGATGAAGAAGAAGAAGAAACTCCTGTAAAGGATCAAACTGAAGATATCTCAATTCCTTCTCAAGAACCTCCCAAAACTTGGAGGACAGTAGGATATCATCCTCAAGAACAAATTATAGGAGAAACCACAGATGGTGTAAGAACAAGAAGATCCTTTCAAGCTACAGAGAATAATCTAGCAATGATCTCTCAAATTGAACCTAAGACAATTGATGAAGCAATCATAGATGAATCATGGATTGATGCCATGAAAGAAGAATTGCTACAGTTTGAGAAAAATGAAGTCTGGAAGCTAGTGCCATATCCACAAGATCATTTCATTATTGGTACCAGATGGGTTTTTAGAAATAAACTTGATGAAGATGGTAAGGTGATAAGAAACAAGGCAAGACTTGTTGCATAAGGCTACAATCAACAGGAAGGTATAGACTATGATGAAACTTTTGCACCTGTAGCGAGGTTAGAGGCAATTAGAATTTTACTTGCATATGCATCTCATAAATATTTTAAACTTTTTCAAATGGATGTGAAAAGTGCATTTTTAAATGGTTTTCTAAATGAAGAAGTTTATGTACATCAACCTCCTGGTTTCAAGGATGACCATAAACCAAATCATGTTTTTAAACTAACTAAAGCTCTTTATGGACTTAAGCAAGCTCCTAGAGCATGGTATGAAAGATTAAGTACATTTTTACTTGAAAATGGTTTTTCTAGAGGAAAAATTGATACCACTCTTTTTAGAAAAACTAATAATGAAGATCTATTGATAGTTCAAGTATATGTTGATGATATAATCTTTGGTGCTACAAATGAAAAAATGTGTGAGGATTTCTCAAGTCTTATGCAAAGTGAATTTGAAATGAGCATGATGGGAGAACTAAGATTCTTTCTTGGCTTGCAAATCAAGCAACAAGAAAATGGAATCTTCATTAGTCAAGAAAAATATGTTAAAGATCTTCTTAAAAAATATAAGATGAATGAAGCAAAAATCATGACTACTCCCATGCATCCTTCAATTAGCTTGGACAAAGATGAAAATGGTAAACAGGTATCTGAGAAGGAGTAAAGAGGGATGATTGGATCACTTCTATATTTAACAGCTAGCAGACCAGATATTGTCTTCTCAGTTGGTCTTTGTGCTAGATTCCAAACTTCCCCAAGAGAATCACACCTCACTGCAGTCAAAAGAATATTCAGATACTTGGTAGGAACCCCTGATGTTGGACTTTGGTACAAGAAGGGATCAAATTTTGACTTGAAAGCATATTGTGATGCTGACTATGCTGGAGATAAATTAGAAAGAAAAAACACAAGTGGAGCATGTCAATTTCTTGGTGAAGCTCTTGTTAGTTGGTGCTGTAGAAAGCAAAACACCATAGCACTTTCAACAACTGAAGCAGAATATGTATCAGCTGCAAATTGTTGTTCTCAAGTGATATGGATCAAAAACCAACTTGAAGATTTTTCATTAAGGTACACAAATATTAAAATTCTCTGTGATAATACTAGTGCTATAAATTTATCAAAGAATCCCATTCAACATTCTAGATCAAAACACATGTTGAAATTCTCTGTGAAATTAAGCATCATTTTATACGTGATCATGTTTGCAAAAAAGATGTTGAATTAGTATTTGTAGATACTGAATATCAATTAGCTGATATTTTTACAAAACCTTTAGTTGAAGATAGATTTAACTTCATTAAAGAAAATTTAAAAATCATTAAAAATCCAAACCGACAATTGTTGGTCAAAATCTGAAAAACTTGGAGACCATTGAAAGAATGATCTCTCATTAACGTGCATAACCTCCTTTTTGAATTAAAACATATTGTCTTATTAATTTTGTTAAATAAAAAATACATAACTCTTCCTCTCCCTTAAATCTCTCGCGCTGACAAACTCTCTCTCACTTCATTATTACAAAACTCTTCCCAAAGTACAACATGATGGTACTATGAGCACTAACCTATACCTAACCTATCCCAAACCTTTCCTATTCTCCAAACACTCTCTCAAATCATCTTTCTCTATTTACTCAAGACAAAACACATAATCACCTTCACTTCACCCAATATCTTTCTCTCTCTCCGTAAAACACATCCACTCACTCACTATTCACTAAAAACTTTCCTCTTCCACTATTCATCTCCAAACCCTTGTTCTCTCCCTCTTCTCTCACAAATGGCAAGAACAAAAATGCCCGGAATGAAGTACAGAAGAGAGCCATCATCATCATCATCATCTACTCGCTCACCTTCACCCCCTTCTGCTTCTTCTCCAAAATCCTCAGGTAAACAAACCTCTTCAAACTCATCTTACAAATCTCAGACCACTATGATAGCTTTGAAACACAACCTCGTGCTCTCAATGTTCAATTTCCTGAACAAACAAACCAAACTCCTGTCAAAACTGTTGAACTTAGCCAAATTTACATTGGAACCGTTCCAATCCCCATCAGTACTGTTCCTACTGCTCCTGTAACCACCTCTCAAAATGTTGAACCCATTCATTGTTCCCAAATCAACATCAATACTACAATTACTCCTGAAAGTGTAATTGTCACACCACAACCTTCTCAGCCTAAAACAGTTACCAAAACTGCCTCAGTCTCTCACAAAGCAAAAAAGGTCAAAACCCTTGATCCATCAAAGATTCGTAGGTCAAACAGGATTGCTTCTGGTGGAGCAAGAAAGTCTGCCATTGATACCACTATCTATGCAATCTCTGATGAAGGAGATTTATCCGATTCACCAAAATCTGCTCCTATTGCCACTTATTCCAGAAAAAGCTCTGCCTCCAAAACCAAACCAACTTCCTCCAAGAAATCTAAATCATATGATGAGGATGATGTTCCAATCAAACAACTCAAAAAATCAACCCCTCTGATTCTTGAAACTCATCTGGAGAGTTTTGAGAAATTTGCTAAAAATAAACCTGTTCTTCCTGGAAGGGTTTATAACTTTGATGAACTTATAAACACAAACCACGATTTGACCAAGTTCACCAACCCTCTTGGCTGGACTCACCTTTTGACAATGAGAGAGACCCATTACCCTTCTTTGATTAAAGCATTTTACTTCAATGCTTCAATCTCTTCAGAGAGAAACCATATAATCTCTGAAATCAAGGGTAAGAAGATCAAAATTACTGAAGAATTGCTAGCAGGACTCTTAAACCTTCCTAATACTGGAAATAAGGTTTATGGATCATCTTGGTTTGGGATGATTAACATTGAGAAAAGCACCCTCATGAGTGAACTGTTTGAGCCCAACTCTGATTTCTCAAAACCACCTTACTCCTCTTACCTTAAACATGAATTCAAGATGCTCCACAACATGTGCCTTCATTCCATATTTCCCAGAAAAGGTAGCAAGGACAAGGTAACCGAAAATGACATGATGATGATTTATCACATGTCAAAAGGGATTAAGCTGAACCTACCCTATGTCCTTATCCAACACATGATCTATACCATTGAGAATGGTTCAAGGAAAGTCACTCTACCTTATGGAATGTTTCTGACAAAAGTGTTTCAACACTTTAAAGTTGATTTTGGAGGTGAACAAGGTCTAAACTCATCAACTACCTTCTCTCTGAAAAATGTTGGAAGAATGAAACATCCAGTGGAAATTGAAGATCACACTGTTGATGAACAAGGAACCAAAAGGAAAAGAGAAGAATTTGAGGAACAAGAAGCCTTCATGGACAATCTAGAGCTTCTAGCTGAGGTTGTAACCACCAGAGATCATTCTCCCTGCCTCTGCAACAACTGCAAAAGGCAAAGAAATTCTTGAAGAAGGTAACCAAATTCCTCCTCAAAATCCTTCTGTTTCCTTAGAGTTTGACCATGTCTTAGGCTCCACCATAGATAGCTCTGTCAATAAATTCACCACTGTATTGCTTGATAATCTGTCAACCATGAATAATCCTGTTAACACCACCATGTTTCCAAATCTCACTATTTCACCACAATCTGCTCTTGAATCATTTCACAGCTCTGAGTTTTTAAGATCCTTAATCAAAACCCCTCTTCCCAGTTTTCCTCAAATGCCACAGCCAATTTTTACAGATGCAGGGACTTCATTACCCTCATTCCCACAGAATTTTGCATCTCTCAATTCCTTTTGCACAAATCCTCCTGTCAGTGACCCTATTGCTTCTCACTGTTTTGACAACATCTCCCTTCATGATATAAGGCCCCCTAAAAGGTCCAAATTTGAGAAAGATATATCTAGGACTAGAAAGGATATGGCCACATTGTTTGAAACAATGAGCATTCAGAACACTATGCTTTCATACATGATGAAGGAGCATGAAATCATGAGGACCTGGCTTGTGGAAGAATTTTGCCCAGCTATACGTGTGAATCCACTACCTTCCAATCCTGCCCCACCAGCTCAAGATCTGCCAAAGTTTGACTCCTCTACTACCTCAGATGACTCCTTTCCTACTGTCCCACAGTAGTTGAGTTGAGATACCTCCCCAAGAGCCTTTTTGTTGTTGACAAAAGGGGGAGAGATTCTGAAGATTTTAGGGGAAGGAGGAGGAAGAAGAAATCAAATCATGTTTCTGTTTTTCAAAAATTTATGTCTGTTGAATGTTTAATGGTTGGTTGTATGTTCAGAACTATTAAGATAGGATTAGAAGTTACATATAACTTCTTTTGCTATGTTGTTTTTAATTTCTGAACTTGTTTAATTTGAATGAAGAACTATGTTGTCTAAGTATTTTTTAACTTGTTATGCATGATCAAAATTACAATGAATGTTTAGAAATTACTCATCTTCCTTTGATAAAATGAATTAAAAATTAAACACACTCTGATAATCACACTCTGATAACTATCATTTTAATTCAATAACTATGATTTTATTTCTTGCTCAATTTGCATATGCACAAATTCACATCTTAATATAGAATGCTAAAATTGAGGGGGAGTTCTTTGATAAAAACATGAAGTATTATTACTCATTTTTATTTTATCAGAATCACAAACTAAAATCTAATTAAGTTTTTGTCATCATCAAAAAGGGGGAGATTGTTGAGACAAAATCTATTTTGATGTTTTAAAGATGACAAATAATCTTAATTAAATTTTAATTAGATTCTGATCATCTTGTGATCTAACAAGTGCTTTTGAGTGATTTTATATAAGACAGATATAAGGAATAAAAATCACTATCTTTTATTCACAAGTTAAAAAGAATCTCAAATTCTGTCTTGGAGAATGATCTCAGAACGGTCTCCTGGCTACACGCTGCATTGAATAAGCACTTAATTAAGTTAACGTGATACAAGACAACAAAGAACTTTTCATATAAGTTATTTATAGTATCTCAACAGTTTGGAATAAATCATTTAAGGCAAGGAATCTTTTTTTGAGTAATGGACCTTCTTCATGGAGTAAAGTTAAGAACATCAATGTCTCAAATAATTGAAAAGGATTTAAGGTCTCCAAAGGCATCATTGAAGATTTAATCTAGACCAATAAGAATTAGACAAACATGTTGTACCGGTTTCAGAAGAAAGACATAGTACAAACACTTGGCAATTTAAGAGGAAACAAGTACAAACAAAGCTACTATTTGCATATCCTTGCAAGGACACATGAATAGTCACCTCTCTACTAGGTTTTTACGGGGTAACAACTGGCTCACAGCTTGCAGCAACATTGGTTAAACAAGTAGGCGTTACTCTCTCATGAAATACCTATGGTCTCCAACATCCAGGAGAATGGTCTCCCAGATTTTGTTCATGCAAGCCTAATTCTTATCCAAACTAGTAGCTATCTATTTCTACATGTGGGCTATTGTTTATCAACGGATATATGATCAAATACAACCCATTACAGTTGTCAAGAACGGATAAATCTGACATCCTCTCAGTTGTACCTTATAGAGACCATCAGGAGAATGGTCTCCAAAACTACTTGAAAGTACAATTTCTGACTGGACTTTTTGCCTCACTCACAACGGCTATCTTGGCACTCTCAACTGTCATATTTGAAGTTCAAATATCCAAAGGGACTTCTCCATCTATAAATAGCATGTGAAGGCAACATTGAAGAGCAAGAGTTTTACAAGCAATCACAATCTTATCACTTGCAATCACAAAGCAATCTAAGCTCTTCTTTCACTCATACTTCAAGCTCAAATAGAACATAGGATCTAAATATTGTTTGAGCATTTTTTAGTGTAACTTTATTTAGCTATACTAACTAGTTTAGGTTGGTATAAGCTTGTGAGATTCATTTCATATTCACATCTATTGTATGTTGTAAACTCAAGTCAATTAGGAAGAATTGATTGAGTGGTGAAGATTAAATCAGTAGGTGTTTACTGATTGGTTTCTTAACCCTGGATTGGGTTAAGGGTTTGAGGTTTGATTGTAATCTTGGTCTAGATTATTATTGGATAATCTCACGCAAGTGGGGACTGGACTAGCCCTTGTTATTTGAGGGTGAACTAGGATAAAATCCTTGGTGTTTGATTCTCTCCTTTATTTGTCTTTACTTTAACTGAACACAAATCACACACTCTCACAACTCAACGTACTAAGAGAATGTTCTCTCAGTGGTCTCTCAACTGTGTGATTTCATTAACCTCTTTATCTAACTTTCTTTAGTGTTGCAGCAAAATTTTAAAAGGTCACAATTCAACCCCCCTCCCCCCCCCCCCCCCCCCCCTCCCCTTTCTTGTGACAACTATTGTTACTTCAGTACACATATATTTTCCTTTCCTTGGTTTCCTAACTCCATCCTCATCAAACTCTCTAATTCTTAATTTTTTGGGTCTACCAGGTCCCTTTATATACAGAGGTGGAAGAAGTGTTTCTTCATTTTCATTCTCAGGGGTTGGCCACATATCAACTCCATTAATTGGACTGATAGCAAAACCATAACAAGCAGCATATTTTTCTCTAGAATAATAATGATCAACAAAGTCTACTGGGTTTTGTGTTCTAATACCTAATGCAGCAACTACATGTCTACAAGGTATTCCTACTAGTTGCCAAAAATTACAAGAACAAGTTTTCTTTTCAATGTCAACAATAAACTGTTGGCCATTATAGTGATGTGCAACCTGAAATTGCTCACTAATACACCAAGTAGCTTGCCAGTGCCCAGCCATGTGAACTTCTTTATCTAATCTCTTCTGTGGCAATGGCATAATTGAATGTTGCCAATTTTGTAACTTAGAAATAAAGCTGGACATCCTATTCATCAAATAATTCCTAATCCACTCACACATGGTTAAAATTGGTTTGTCCCTAGCTCCTAATATTGTGGCATTAAAACTCTCTGACAAATTATTCATCAAAACATCACATTTAGAATAGAAGCTGAAAGCATGCTTACACCACATTTTCCTTGGAACCTCCATAAGCCATTTCCAAGCCTTCAGATCAAGAGCTTTCAGCTCATTCATTTTTGCTTCCCATGCCTGATAGTATGTTGCTTTGGCTGCACCCATCATCAAGTCCCTTATGAGCGTGCCTCCTCCAAACTTCTTCTTAAAGTTGGCATAGAGATGTCTTAGACAAAGTCTATGCTCAACTCTCTCAAACATCTCCTAAAAAACTACAACCAAACCCTACACGGTAATTAAACCATAAAAAACATAAAAAACATTAGTCAGTTGAATAAATACCATCAGATTTTGAAAAGAAAAATATATATAAAACAATAACAAACCTTTTGTTGATCTGAAATGAAGACATCTTTTGCCTTGTCCAATATCCTCCATCAAAAGTTGAATAAACCACCTCCATGATTCTTTGGTTTCAGTTTCAACAATACCAAAAGCCAATTGAAAATATTGGTCATTTGAGTCTCTTCCCACAGCAATCAACTATTAACCACCATACTTAGTCTTAAGGTGACACCCATCTACCCCAATGAAGGGTCTACATCCATGGATGAAACCCTTTTTACATCCTTCAAAACAGAAATAAAAAGACCCAAATCTTGGAGGAAGAGAAAGATTTGGTCTTTCAATACCTAATTTGATAGTGTTTCCCTTGCATACCCTATGCAACTCATATGCATATCTCCTCAAAATAGCATATTGCCTTATCTTAATCTCCTTCAATAACTGAAGTAGCATATTGCCTTTCCTTCTGTAGCGGCTGGAAAATTTCTCATTTTTGTAACAATGAAGTCGCCATCGACGTTTATTTATCCCAAAGAGGGAAAGGAAAATACCGCGAAAACCTTTGGTTAGCATGGTTAAACAACCATGGCGGGTTCGGGAGTTGGTTGTGCGAGAGGAAGGTATTAGCACCCCTCGCACCCATCGTACTCGATGGGAACCATTCAGAGGTTTAAGGTTGATTTCTTTTAGGTTTACTTAACTGCTCAATTATTAATTAACTGCTTATTGAATTCTACTCCAATTATTAATTAACAACAAAAAAAAGGTTTTCAAAACCCTTCGGCCCCGGAATGGAACTCACATTTAGCCTTGGGATCATACCATGCTGGAAATGGTGGAGTCATAGGTTTCAAAACCCTGAGAGTTACCATCTTACTGTGTATCAGATAAGGCAAAAGTTCACTATATGGTACTGGAATAGGATCAAAGGCCTTCCTCACTTGTTGCTGATGTTGTTGAACTCTTTGGCCTTGTTGAGGCGCTGACGACACAAGCACTTGCAGAGGGTACCCTTGTCGTTGCTAGTGTTGAGTAGCAGCCATGTATGGATAGTAAGGCATGGTTGGACGAGCATGACTGTTTTGGGAAGCCACATCATTTGTTTCTCCTTCCCGTTTCTTACCAAAGTTGTTGGCAGGTTTTCTCGCATTATTCTGAGCATTGGTAGCAACTGGGATTCTACCACTTTTGATTCCATTTTCAATCTTTTCTCCAATCAAGACCAAATCAGCAAAGTTCGACACGACGCTTCCAACCATCTTCTCAAAATATACACCTTGAAGAGTATTTATGAATGTTTCAATTAGATCAGCATCTGAAAGTGGAGGACGCAATTGAGAGGCTAGCTCCCTCCATCTTTGGGCATACATTTTGAAAGACTTGCCCTGTTTCTGTGACATATTCTGTAACTGGGTGCGACTGGGAGCCATGTCCAGGTTGTACTGGTATTGCTTGATGAAAGCATTGGCTAAGTCTCTCCAAGAACGGATGCGACTGTTCTCTAGCTGCATATACCAGTTTAAAGAAGCTCCAACCAAGCTGTCCTGGAAGCAATGGATCATCAGCTTGTCATCATTTTCATAATATGCCATCTTTCGGCTGTACATAATCAGGTGGTTCCTTGGGCAACTCAAGCCCTTGTACTTTTCAAACTCTGGGACTTTGAACTTGGGAGGCAGTACCAAGTCAGGCACTAAGCACATGCTGGAGAAATCAAGAGGGTCGCTGCCTCCTTCCATTGTATTCAAACGGTCCTCAATAGCCTTGAACTTCAAATTAGCCTCTTCTAACTATGGGATGGCAAAGTCAAACTTGGACTCAACAGGCATCTCAGGGCCTTGATAGACGAAGCGGGGATCATCTTGAACCTCTAGCTGTGGGGTGACCCTGACTGGGATTTCAGTAGTAACACCTGGCATTTGACTCACTTGTGGACCAGAATTCAGTGGGGAAACATTCGCTCCAATAGGGGGAGGCACATATCCTTGAGGAGTGAAACCTGGAGGCAAACCCCATCTTGGCCATACCACTTCTGCATTGGTAACTTCGGGAGCTTCAGAAATTGCAGGCGGCGGTTGGGACGGAGGATTAGACAGTCTTTCCAACACTTGATCCAACTTACTAGCTAGCTGAGTCACCACCTCCTTTAGATTGTCGTGCTGTTCTTGCCAATTTTCCATGACAACTTTTGAAGTGCTTCTAGTCCAATAATGGCGACGGGGAAGCTGTTTTGTGAATGAAAAAGAATGAGATGATATATAACTATATGCATGAATGCAAAGAAATATTTATGCATTATTATTATTATTATTATTATTATTATTTTATGTTTTTTTAGGGAATCGCGGACATATGAATAGTATAAGCATTTCGGGATGTAGGCGTGGAAAGAAAACACATCACATCCTTAAACATAATATTGCATTAAATTCCCACAAGAGTTTGTTACATCAAAAAGCAGAAATCCTTCAATTAAAATACAAATCAATAGTATCTTGTACTTGCTACATCAAAAAAGAAATCAAACACAACTCTAACGGTGCCTCCTAGCCTTCTACACAATCTCCTTGTAGCCTTCTAGAAGCTCTCTACAGAATCCCATGAAGCCTTTGATGCTTTCAGGAACAGGAACAGGGTTGAGTGATAACTCCCTTTCTGCTGCCTTCAAATTTCGGGGCAAACAGTCTATGATAGAGTTGGATAGGGTATCCATCCTGATATAAGCTAAAAAAATCACTTAAAATCATAATCAGAGGGGGTGCATTTCATTAAAGCGCAGTAAAAAGGGAGGTGCAATAGCAATACCTGAATCTGGGCCTAAGCCCAGTCTGCAGTCCTATGCGTCAGAGGAGAAGGAGCCTATGGTGGGCGCGCGCCTTAGGAGGCGTCTGATCTAATCAGAGGGTTGGAGTTTGAATCATCAAGGGAAGGTTCTAGTGCGTGCAAGGCAATGTGGATCACGGTGGAACACGTCTTTTGGAACGCGAGATCTGGCTGTAAAAGGATCCAACACGCGTTAGTTACCCAACAGATCTGACAACCACGACTTAAGCTAACGATCCGACGGTTCTTGAACAATCTGGAAATGAAGGGGTATACGTGTAGCTTCTTCTACATTCAGCAAGAACAACAACACGCGTTCCACCAAGTTCAACTCGGCCAAACCCAGAATCCTCAAATATTAACCAAATCGTGCGAAACAAAGCCCTATCCTGCTCTATTTTTCATTCTAGTCATGAATCCACTATTAGTTTATCCAGAAAGTTCTTCAAACTTGAAATATATGGAGATAAAGTTTGGATGAAATTTTGAGAAATCACCAATTAAGCAAAATCGAGTTCGATTGATGATTGGAAAAGGTTCCTAGGATGCAATAAGGATGAATGGAATTGAAAAGAGACTGAAACTGTGGCTAGAAGCTCGTATCCAATTCTCACATTTTTTAAGGTTTTTGAGCTTTGAATTCACGCAAATTTATGGGTGAAAGCTTGTGTTTTATGATTGTTTTGTGCTACTGGAAGTTATTAGAAGCTTATTTGATGAAGAATTTGAAGTTTGGAGGTGGTTTTAATGGATTTCGAATTTGAGAAAATAAGAGAAAAAAGTTGAAGTTTTTGATGATTTTTCTGATTTGGGCTCTGTAGCTGCGCCTCTCCAAATGATTGGAGGTTTATATATGGTTCCAATTAGGTCAGAATCAATGAGAAAGGGTATATAGGACAATGGTACCAAATTGTGATTTTTTGTGATTTTTCATAAATGTTTAATTGAGGATAATGTTGTACTATTTGATGATGTGGTGATTTGAGAAGGTTCTAGGTACTCTTATGATAAGAATGTGAGGTGTTAGTGTTTGAACAATTTGTTGTGAATTTTCTAGGATTTTTGGATAAAAAGAATAGGTTAAATAACACATAAAATAATAAAAATAAATGTTAAATATATATAAAATAAATATGCATGATGATGAATGATGATTTTGATTTTAAATCCCATGGATTGATGCCATGAAAGAAGAATTGCTACAGTTTGAGAAAAATGAAGTCTGGAAGCTAGTGCCATATCCACAAGATCATTTCATTATTGGTACCAGATGGGTTTTTAGAAATAAACTTGATGAAGATGGTAAGGTGATAAGAAACAAGGCAAGACTTGTTGCATAAGGCTACAATCAACAGGAAGGTATAGACTATGATGAAACTTTTGCACCTGTAGCGAGGTTAGAGGCAATTAGAATTTTACTTGCATATGCATCTCATAAATATTTTAAACTTTTTCAAATGGATGTGAAAAGTGCATTTTTAAATGGTTTTCTAAATGAAGAAGTTTATGTACATCAACCTCCTGGTTTCAAGGATGACCATAAACCAAATCATGTTTTTAAACTAACTAAAGCTCTTTATGGACTTAAGCAAGCTCCTAGAGCATGGTATGAAAGATTAAGTACATTTTTACTTGAAAATGGTTTTTCTAGAGGAAAAATTGATACCACTCTTTTTAGAAAAACTAATAATGAAGATCTATTGATAGTTCAAGTATATGTTGATGATATAATCTTTGGTGCTACAAATGAAAAAATGTGTGAGGATTTCTCAAGTCTTATGCAAAGTGAATTTGAAATGAGCATGATGGGAGAACTAAGATTCTTTCTTGGCTTGCAAATCAAGCAACAAGAAAATGGAATCTTCATTAGTCAAGAAAAATATGTTAAAGATCTTCTTAAAAAATATAAGATGAATGAAGCAAAAATCATGACTACTCCCATGCATCCTTCAATTAGCTTGGACAAAGATGAAAATGGTAAACAGGTATCTGAGAAGGAGTAAAGAGGGATGATTGGATCACTTCTATATTTAACAGCTAGCAGACCAGATATTGTCTTCTCAGTTGGTCTTTGTGCTAGATTCCAAACTTCCCCAAGAGAATCACACCTCACTGCAGTCAAAAGAATATTCAGATACTTGGTAGGAACCCCTGATGTTGGACTTTGGTACAAGAAGGGATCAAATTTTGACTTGAAAGCATATTGTGATGCTGACTATGCTGGAGATAAATTAGAAAGAAAAAACACAAGTGGAGCATGTCAATTTCTTGGTGAAGCTCTTGTTAGTTGGTGCTGTAGAAATCAAAACACCATAGCACTTTCAACAACTGAAGCAGAATATGTATCAGCTGCAAATTGTTGTTCTCAAGTGATATGGATCAAAAACCAACTTGAAGATTTTTCATTAAGGTACACAAATATTAAAATTCTCTGTGATAATACTAGTGCTATAAATTTATCAAAGAATCCCATTCAACATTCTAGATCAAAACACATGTTGAAATTCTCTGTGAAATTAAGCATCATTTTATACGTGATCATGTTTGCAAAAAAGATGTTGAATTAGTATTTGTAGATACTGAATATCAATTAGCTGATATTTTTACAAAACCTTTAGTTGAAGATAGATTTAACTTCATTAAAGAAAATTTAAAAATCATTAAAAATCCAAACTGACAATTGTTGGTCAAAATCTGAAAAACTTGGAGACCATTGAAAGAATGATCTCTCATTAACGTGCATAACCTCCTTTTTGAATTAAAACATATTGTCTTATTAATTTTGTTAAATAAAAAATACATAACTCTTCCTCTCCCTTAAATCTCTCGCGCTGACAAACTCTCTCTCACTTCATTATTACAAAACTCTTCCCAAAGTACAACATGATGGTACTATGAGCACTAACCTATACCTAACCTATCCCAAACCTTTCCTATTCTCCAAACACTCTCTCAAATCATCTTTCTCTATTTACTCAAGACAAAACACATAATCACCTTCACTTCACCCAATATCTTTCTCTCTCTCCGTAAAACACATCCACTCACTCACTATTCACTAAAAACTTTCCTCTTCCACTATTCATCTCCAAACCCTTGTTCTCTCCCTCTTCTCTCACAAATGGCAAGAACAAAAATGCCCGGAATGAAGTACAGAAGAGAGCCATCATCATCATCATCATCATCTACTCGCTCACCTTCACCCCCTTCTGCTTCTTCTCCAAAATCCTCAGGTAAACAAACCTCTTCAAACTCATCTTACAAATCTCAGACCACTATGATAGCTTTGAAACACAACCTCGTGCTCTCAATGTTCAATTTCCTGAACAAACAAACCAAACTCCTGTCAAAACTGTTGAACTTAGCCAAATTTACATTGGAACCGTTCCAATCCCCATCAGTACTGTTCCTACTGCTCCTGTAACCACCTCTCAAAATGTTGAACCCATTCATTGTTCCCAAATCAACATCAATACTAGAATTACTCCTGAAAGTGTAATTGTCACACCACAACCTTCTCAGCCTAAAACAGTTACCAAAACTGCCTCAGTCTCTCACAAAGCAAAAAAGGTCAAAACCCTTGATCCATCAAAGATTCGTAGGTCAAACAGGATTGCTTCTGGTGGAGCAAGAAAGTCTGCCATTGATACCACTATCTATGCAATCTCTGATGAAGGAGATTTATCCGATTCACCAAAATCTGCTCCTATTGCCACTTATTCCAGAAAAAGCTCTGCCTCCAAAACCAAACCAACTTCCTCCAAGAAATCTAAATCATATGATGAGGATGATGTTCCAATCAAACAACTCAAAAAATCAACCCCTCTGATTCTTGAAACTCATCTGGAGAGTTTTGAGAAATTTGCTAAAAATAAACCTGTTCTTCCTGGAAGGGTTTATAACTTTGATGAACTTATAAACACAAACCACGATTTGACCAAGTTCACCAACCCTCTTGGCTGGACTCACCTTTTGACAATGAGAGAGACCCATTACCCTTCTTTGATTAAAGCATTTTACTTCAATGCTTCAATCTCTTCAGAGAGAAACCATATAATCTCTGAAATCAAGGGTAAGAAGATCAAAATTACTGAAGAATTGCTAGCAGGACTCTTAAACCTTCCTAATACTGGAAATAAGGTTTATGGATCATCTTGGTTTGGGATGATTAACATTGAGAAAAGCACCCTCATGAGTGAACTGTTTGAGCCCAACTCTGATTTCTCAAAACCACCTTACTCCTCTTACCTTAAACATGAATTCAAGATGCTCCACAACATGTGCCTTCATTCCATATTTCCCAGAAAAGGTAGCAAGGACAAGGTAACCGAAAATGACATGATGATGATTTATCACATGTCAAAAGGGATTAAGCTGAACCTACCCTATGTCCTTATCCAACACATGATCTATACCATTGAGAATGGTTCAAGGAAAGTCACTCTACCTTATGGAATGTTTCTGACAAAAGTGTTTCAACACTTTAAAGTTGATTTTGGAGGTGAACAAGGTCTAAACTCATCAACTACCTTCTCTCTGAAAAATGTTGGAAGAATGAAACATCCAGTGGAAATTGAAGATCACACTGTTGATGAACAAGGAACCAAAAGGAAAAGAGAAGAATTTGAGGAACAAGAAGCCTTCATGGACAATCTAGAGCTTCTAGCTGAGGTTGTAACCACCAGAGATCATTCTCCCTGCCTCTGCAACAACTGCAAAAGGCAAAGAAATTCTTGAAGAAGGTAACCAAATTCCTCCTCAAAATCCTTCTGTTTCCTTAGAGTTTGACCATGTCTTAGGCTCCACCATAGATAGCTCTGTCAATAAATTCACCACTGTATTGCTTGATAATCTGTCAACCATGAATAATCCTGTTAACACCACCATGTTTCCAAATCTCACTATTTCACCACAATCTGCTCTTGAATCATTTCACAGCTCTGAGTTTTTAAGATCCTTAATCAAAACCCCTCTTCCCAGTTTTCCTCAAATGCCACAGCCAATTTTTACAGATGCAGGGACTTCATTACCCTCATTCCCACAGAATTTTGCATCTCTCAATTCCTTTTGCACAAATCCTCCTGTCAGTGACCCTATTGCTTCTCACTGTTTTGACAACATCTCCCTTCATGATATAAGGCCCCCTAAAAGGTCCAAATTTGAGAAAGATATATCTAGGACTAGAAAGGATATGGCCACATTGTTTGAAACAATGAGCATTCAGAACACTATGCTTTCATACATGATGAAGGAGCATGAAATCATGAGGACCTGGCTTGTGGAAGAATTTTGCCCAGCTATACGTGTGAATCCACTACCTTCCAATCCTGCCCCACCAGCTCAAGATCTGCCAAAGTTTGACTCCTCTACTACCTCAGATGACTCCTCTCCTACTGTCCCACAGTAGTTGAGTTGAGATACCTCCCCAAGAGCCTTTTTGTTGTTGACAAAAGGGGGAGAGATTCTGAAGATTTTAGGGGAAGGAGGAGGAAGAAGAAATCAAATCATGTTTCTGTTTTTCAAAAATTTATGTCTGTTGAATGTTTAATGGTTGGTTGTATGTTCAGAACTATTAAGATAGGATTAGAAGTTACATATAACTTCTTTTGCTATGTTGTTTTTAATTTCTGAACTTGTTTAATTTGAATGAAGAACTATGTTGTCTAAGTATTTTTTAACTTGTTATGCATGATCAAAATTACAATGAATGTTTAGAAATTACTCATCTTCCTTTGATAAAATGAATTAAAAATTAAACACACTCTGATAATCACACTCTGATAACTATCATTTTAATTCAATAACTATGATTTTATTTCTTGCTCAATTTGCATATGCACAAATTCACATCTTAATATAGAATGCTAAAATTGAGGGGGAGTTCTTTGATAAAAACATGAAGTATTATTACTCATTTTTATTTTATCAGAATCACAAACTAAAATCTAATTAAGTTTTTGTCATCATCAAAAAGGGGGAGATTGTTGAGACAAAATCTATTTTGATGTTTTAAAGATGACAAATAATCTTAATTAAATTTTAATTAGATTCTGATCATCTTGTGATCTAACAAGTGCTTTTGAGTGATTTTATATAAGACAGATATAAGGAATAAAAATCACTATCTTTTATTCACAAGTTAAAAAGAATCTCAAATTCTGTCTTGGAGAATGATCTCAGAACGGTCTCCTGGCTACACGCTGCATTGAATAAGCACTTAATTAAGTTAACGTGATACAAGACAACAAAGAACTTTTCATATAAGTTATTTATAGTATCTCAACAGTTTGGAATAAATCATTTAAGGCAAGGAATCTTTTTTTGAGTAATGGACCTTCTTCATGGAGTAAAGTTAAGAACATCAATGTCTCAAATAATTGAAAAGGATTTAAGGTCTCCAAAGGCATCATTGAAGATTTAATCTAGACCAATAAGAATTAGACAAACATGTTGTACCGGTTTCAGAAGAAAGACATAGTACAAACACTTGGCAATTTAAGAGGAAACAAGTACAAACAAAGCTACTATTTGCATATCCTTGCAAGGACACATGAATAGTCACCTCTCTACTAGGTTTTTACGGGGTAACAACTGGCTCACAGCTTGCAGCAACATTGGTTAAACAAGTAGGCGTTACTCTCTCATGAAATACCTATGGTCTCCAACATCCAGGAGAATGGTCTCCCAGATTTTGTTCATGCAAGCCTAATTCTTATCCAAACTAGTAGCTATCTATTTCTACATGTGGGCTATTGTTTATCAACGGATATATGATCAAATACAACCCATTACAATTGTCAAGAACGGATAAATCTGACATCCTCTCAGTTGTACCTTATAGAGACCATCAGGAGAATGGTCTCCAAAACTACTTGAAAGTACAATTTCTGACTGGACTTTTTGCCTCACTCACAACGGCTATCTTGGCACTCTCAACTGTCATATTTGAAGTTCAAATATCCAAAGGGACTTCTCCATCTATAAATAGCATGTGAAGGCAACATTGAAGAGCAAGAGTTTTACAAGCAATCACAATCTTATCACTTGCAATCACAAAGCAATCTAAGCTCTTCTTTCACTCATACTTCAAGCTCAAATAGAACATAGGATCTAAATATTGTTTGAGCATTTTTTAGTGTAACTTTATTTAGCTATACTAACTAGTTTAGGTTGGTATAAGCTTGTGAGATTCATTTCATATTCACATCTATTGTATGTTGTAAACTCAAGTCAATTAGGAAGAATTGATTGAGTGGTGAAGATTAAATCAGTAGGTGTTTACTGATTGGTTTCTTAACCCTGGATTGGGTTAAGGGTTTGAGGTTTGATTGTAATCTTGGTCTAGATTATTATTGGATAATCTCACGCAAGTGGGGACTGGACTAGCCCTTGTTATTTGAGGGTGAACTAGGATAAAATCCTTGGTGTTTGATTCTCTCCTTTATTTGTCTTTACTTTAACTGAACACAAATCACACACTCTCACAACTCAACGTACTAAGAGAATGTTCTCTCAGTGGTCTATCAACTGTGTGATTTCATTAACCTCTTTATCTAACTTTCTTTAGTGTTGCAGCAAAATTTTAAAAGGTCACAATTCAACCCCCCTCCCCCCCCCCCCCCCCCCCCCCCCTCCCCTTTCTTGTGACAACTATTGTTACTTCAGTACACATATATTTTCCTTTCCTTGGTTTCCTAACTCCATCCTCATCAAACTCTCTAATTCTTAATTTTTTGGGTCTACCAGGTCCCTTTATATACAGAGGTGGAAGAAGTGTTTCTTCATTTTCATTCTCAGGGGTTGGCCACATATCAACTCCATTAATTGGACTGATAGCAAAACCATAACAAGCAGCATATTTTTCTCTAGAATAATAATGATCAACAAAGTCTACTGGGTTTTGTGTTCTAATACCTAATGCAGCAACTACATGTCTACAAGGTATTCCTACTAGTTGCCAAAAATTACAAGAACAAGTTTTCTTTTCAATGTCAACAATAAACTGTTGGCCATTATAGTGATGTGCAACCTGAAATTGCTCACTAATACACCAAGTAGCTTGCCAGTGCCCAGCCATGTGAACTTCTTTATCTAATCTCTTCTGTGGCAATGGCATAATTGAATGTTGCCAATTTTGTAACTTAGAAATAGAGCTGGACATCCTATTCATCAAATAATTCCTAATCCACTCACACATGGTTAAAATTGGTTTGTCCCTAGCTCCTAATATTGTGGCATTAAAACTCTCTGACAAATTATTCATCAAAACATCACATTTAGAATAGAAGCTGAAAGCATGCTTACACCACATTTTCCTTGGAACCTCCATAAGCCATTTCCAAGCCTTCAGATCAAGAGCTTTCAGCTCATTCATTTTTGCTTCCCATGCCTGATAGTATGTTGCTTTGGCTGCACCCATCATCAAGTCCCTTATGAGCGTGCCTCCTCCAAACTTCTTCTTAAAGTTGGCATAGAGATGTCTTAGACAAAGTCTATGCTCAACTCTCTCAAACATCTCCTAAAAAACTACAACCAAACCCTACACGGTAATTAAACCATAAAAAACATAAAAAACATTAGTCAGTTGAATAAATACCATCAGATTTTGAAAAGAAAAATATATATAAAACAATAACAAACCTTTTGTTGATCTGAAATGAAGACATCTTTTGCCTTGTCCAATATCCTCCATCAAAAGTTGAATAAACCACCTCCATGATTCTTTGGTTTCAGTTTCAACAATACCAAAAGCCAATGGAAAATATTGGTCATTTGAGTCTCTTCCCACAGCAATCAACTATTAACCACCATACTTAGTCTTAAGGTGACACCCATCTACCCCAATGAAGGGTCTACATCCATGGATGAAACCCTTTTTACATCCTTCAAAACAGAAATAAAAAGACCCAAATCTTGGAGGAAGAGAAAGATTTGGTCTTTCAATACCTAATTTGATAGTGTTTCCCTTGCATACCCTATGCAACTCATATGCATATCTCCTCAAAATAGCATATTGCCTTATCTTAATCTCCTTCAATAACTGAAGTAGCATATTGCCTTTCCTTCTGTAGCGGCTGGAAAATTTCTCATTTTTGTAACAATGAAGTCGCCATCGACGTTTATTTATCCCAAAGAGGGAAAGGAAAATACCGCGAAAACCTTTGGTTAGCATGGTTAAACAACCATGGCGGGTTCGGGAGTTGGTTGTGCGAGAGGAAGGTATTAGCACCCCTCGCACCCATCGTACTCGATGGGAACCATTCAGAGGTTTAAGGTTGATTTCTTTTAGGTTTACTTAACTGCTCAATTATTAATTAACTGCTTATTGAATTCTACTCCAATTATTAATTAACAACAAAAAAAAGGTTTTCAAAACCCTTCGGCCCCGGAATGGAACTCACATTTAGCCTTGGGATCATACCATGCTGGAAATGGTGGAGTCATAGGTTTCAAAACCCTGAGAGTTACCATCTTACTGTGTATCAGATAAGGCAAAAGTTCACTATATGGTACTGGAATAGGATCAAAGGCCTTCCTCACTTGTTGCTGATGTTGTTGAACTCTTTGGCCTTGTTGAGGCGCTGACGACACAAGCACTTGCAGAGGGTACCCTTGTCGTTGCTAGTGTTGAGTAGCAGCCATGTATGGATAGTAAGGCATGGTTGGACGAGCATGACTGTTTTGGGAAGCCACATCATTTGTTTCTCCTTCCCGTTTCTTACCAAAGTTGTTGGCAGGTTTTCTCGCATTATTCTGAGCATTGGTAGCAACTGGGATTCTACCACTTTTGATTCCATTTTCAATCTTTTCTCCAATCAAGACCAAATCAGCAAAGTTCGACACGACGCTTCCAACCATCTTCTCAAAATATACACCTTGAAGAGTATTTATGAATGTTTCAATTAGATCAGCATCTGAAAGTGGAGGACGCAATTGAGAGGCTAGCTCCCTCCATCTTTGGGCATACATTTTGAAAGACTTGCCCTGTTTCTGTGACATATTCTGTAACTGGGTGCGACTGGGAGCCATGTCCAGGTTGTACTGGTATTGCTTGATGAAAGCATTGGCTAAGTCTCTCCAAGAACGGATGCGACTGTTCTCTAGCTGCATATACCAGTTTAAAGAAGCTCCAACCAAGCTGTCCTGGAAGCAATGGATCATCAGCTTGTCATCATTTTCATAATATGCCATCTTTCGGCTGTACATAATCAGGTGGTTCCTTGGGCAACTCAAGCCCTTGTACTTTTCAAACTCTGGGACTTTGAACTTGGGAGGCAGTACCAAGTCAGGCACTAAGCACATGCTGGAGAAATCAAGAGGGTCGCCGCCTCCTTCCATTGTATTCAAACGGTCCTCAATAGCCTTGAACTTCAAATTAGCCTCTTCTAACTATGGGATGGCAAAGTCAAACTTGGACTCAACAGGCATCTCAGGGCCTTGATAGACGAAGCGGGGATCATCTTGAACCTCTAGCTGTGGGGTGACCCTGACTGGGATTTCAGTAGTAACACCTGGCATTTGACTCACTTGTGGACCAGAATTCAGTGGGGAAACATTCGCTCCAATAGGGGGAGGCACATATCCTTGAGGAGTGAAACCTGGAGGCAAACCCCATCTTGGCCATACCACTTCTGCATTGGTAACTTCGGGAGCTTCAGAAATTGCAGGCGGCGGTTGGGACGGAGGATTAGACAGTCTTTCCAACACTTGATCCAACTTACTAGCTAGCTGAGTCACCACCTCCTTTAGATTGTCGTGCTGTTCTTGCCAATTTTCCATGACAACTTTTGAAGTGCTTCTAGTCCAATAATGGCGACGGGGAAGCTGTTTTGTGAATGAAAAAGAATGAGATGATATATAACTATATGCATGAATGCAAAGAAATATTTATGCATTATTATTATTATTATTATTATTATTATTATTATTTTATATTTTTTTAGGGAATCGCGGACATATGAATAGTATAAGCATTTCGGGATGTAGGCGTGGAAAGAAAACACATCACATCCTTAAACATAATATTGCATTAAATTCCCACAAGAGTTTGTTACATCAAAAAGCAGAAATCCTTCAATTAAAATACAAATCAATAGTATCTTGTACTTGCTACATCAAAAAAGAAATCAAACACAACTCTAACGGTGCCTCCTAGCCTTCTACACAATCTCCTTGTAGCCTTCTAGAAGCTCTCTACAGAATCCCATGAAGCCTTTGATGCTTTCAGGAACAGGAACAGGGTTGAGTGATAACTCCCTTTCTGCTGCCTTCAAATTTCGGGGCAAACAGTCTATGATAGAGTTGGATAGGGTATCCATCCTGATATAAGCTAAAAAAATCACTTAAAATCATAATCAGAGGGGGTGCATTTCATTAAAGCGCAGTAAAAAGGGAGGTGCAATAGCAATACCTGAATCTGGGCCTAAGCCCAGTCTGCAGTCCTATGCGTCAGAGGAGAAGGAGCCTATGGTGGGCGCGCGCCTTAGGAGGCGTCTGATCTAATCAGAGGGTTGGAGTTTGAATCATCAAGGGAAGGTTCTAGTGCGTGCAAGGCAATGTGGATCACGGTGGAACACGTCTTTTGGAACGCGAGATCTGGCTGTAAAAGGATCCAACACGCGTTAGTTACCCAACAGATCTGACAACCACGACTTAAGCTAACGATCCGACGGTTCTTGAACAATCTGGAAATGAAGGGGTATACGTGTAGCTTCTTCTACATTCAGCAAGAACAACAACACGCGTTCCACCAAGTTCAACTCGGCCAAACCCAGAATCCTCAAATATTAACCAAATCGTGCGAAACAAAGCCCTATCCTGCTCTATTTTTCATTCTAGTCATGAATCCACTATTAGTTTATCCAGAAAGTTCTTCAAACTTGAAATATATGGAGATAAAGTTTGGATGAAATTTTGAGAAATCACCAATTAAGCAAAATCGAGTTCGATTGATGATTGGAAAAGGTTCCTAGGATGCAATAAGGATGAATGGAATTGAAAAGAGACTGAAACTGTGGCTAGAAGCTCGTATCCAATTCTCACATTTTTTAAGGTTTTTGAGCTTTGAATTCACGCAAATTTATGGGTGAAAGCTTGTGTTTTATGATTGTTTTGTGCTACTGGAAGTTATTAGAAGCTTATTTGATGAAGAATTTGAAGTTTGGAGGTGGTTTTAATGGATTTCGAATTTGAGAAAATAAGAGAAAAAAGTTGAAGTTTTTGATGATTTTTCTGATTTGGGCTCTGTAGCTGCGCCTCTCCAAATGATTGGAGGTTTATATATGGTTCCAATTAGGTCAGAATCAATGAGAAAGGGTATATAGGACAATGGTACCAAATTGTGATTTTTTGTGATTTTTCATAAATGTTTAATTGAGGATAATGTTGTACTATTTGATGATGTGGTGATTTGAGAAGGTTCTAGGTACTCTTATGATAAGAATGTGAGGTGTTAGTGTTTGAACAATTTGTTGTGAATTTTCTAGGATTTTTGGATAAAAAGAATAGGTTAAATAACACATAAAATAATAAAAATAAATGTTAAATATATATAAAATAAATATGCATGATGATGAATGATGATTTTGATTTTAAATCTAATATGAGAATGATGTTGATTAGGATGAGAAATTATGAGGAAAAAAGGTTACTTGTTCATGAAGTAATCTAAAAAGAAATGAAAAAGAAAATGCAAATAAAAAAGAAATTTCATGAATAATTAAATAATTTATGAAAAATAATAAAATAATTAAAGAAAATATTTTTAGAAATTTTTGTGAAGCAATTATGCATTTTTATGGGTTTTTATGAATTTTTATGTAAAAATATAATATAAACCTAAATTATTAACTAAAAGGGTAAAATGGGAAATAAAAAAAATGTATGGGGCAAAATTAGGGTATGACAGCTGCCCCTATTTAATTATCTTAGACCACAGGGGTGTAAAGGACATAAGTCTTCATACCCTTGTGGTAGAAGGTAATTAAATACGAAATGCCCTAATTTTGCACTGATGCTTATGAGAGATAAGGACCGAGTGTACCCGTTTATCACTTCTTTCGGAGGAATTGGGCAAAATGAAAAGTAAAATCAACCTTACCCAGCCGCTTACACTGAAAATCGATTGAAGTCGAGTAGATCTTATCCAGCCGCTCGCACTGAAAATCAATCTTTAGTTGAGTAGATTTTATTCAGCCGCTTTCGCTGAAAGTTAATCTGAGGTAGACCTTATTCAGCCGCTTGCACTGAAAATCAATCTTGAGTAGACCTTATCTAGCCACTTTCGCTGGAAATCAGTCTTGAGGTAGATCATATTCAGCCGCTCACACTGAAAGTTAATCTGAAGTAGATCTTATTCAGCCGCTTGCACTGAAAATCAATCTTGAATAAACCTTATCTAGCCGCTTTCGCTAGAAATCAGTCTTGAGGTAGATCATATTCAGCCGCTCACACTGAAAGTTAATCTGAAGTAGATCTTATTCAGCCGCTTGCACTGAAAATCAATCTTGAATAGACCTTATCTAGCCGCTTTCGCTAGAAATCAGTCTTGAGGTAGATCATATTCAGCCGCTCACACTGAAAGTTAATCTGAAGTAGATCTTATTCAGCCGCTTGCACTGAAAATCAATCTTGAGTAGACCTTATCTAGCCGCTTTCGCTAGAAATCAGTCTTGAGGTAGATCATATTCAGCCGCTCACACTGAAAGTTAATCTGAAGTAGATCTTATTCAGCCGCTTGCACTGAAAATCAATCTTGAGTAGAGCAAGTCAATTCTTCAACCATGATTGACTGCCGACAGATTACCGCCCGATCCTGGACGTTGAACCTTGAAAGTATGTTGACTCCTCTAATAGGCATTAACTGAAGAATGAACCATCGCCTGAATAGGTACCTTGATCCATAAAGATAAGTCGTCCCCTCAATAGGTACCTAGACTGTAGAGAAACCGTTGCCTGAAGAGGTGTGTGGCTTGATTAGAGCAAGTCAATTCTTCAACCATGATTGACTGCCGACAGATTACCACCCGATCCTGGACGTTGAACCTTGAAAGTATGTTGACTCCTCTAATAGGCATCAACTGAAGAATGAACCATCGCCTGAATAAATACCTTGATCCATAAAGATAAGTTCTTCCAAAGGCCTTGCTGAGGGATAAATGACACTTGGTTCCTTAAAAGGCTTACTGATAGTTTTCCGACCAACCTACTGGGGAAAGTGAGGTATCAATTTGGTGACACAAATTCCACCTGTTGACCTGCTTAATGAAGTGTAATTACCCTGCTCTTGTAATCAAATATTACATCCTTTCTAGGATGATTTTTTTTTGTACCTGCTTTAATGAATGCATGTTTGGAATAATGCAATGACTGTTCATTTGTTTTACTGCTTAGAATGCAAGACTAACATAAATGCATAGTCTAACTAAGTGTATGAGTCTAAATATGTGAATGCATGATATGCATGCTTTAGCTGAATGCATGAAGATACATGTGCGGGACATGACCGTATGTCTCAATACAGGTGTTAATGAACATGTGATTTTGATTGGGTGTTTATCTTTTGTTGTTTGGTTACGAAACCATTGGATTTGTGGTATGGGACATACCAGATGAATGAAATGACATGACTAATGCATGTTGACGACTTGTTAGAGTAAAATGACATGATTAATGCATGATCCTTATTTTCATGAATGAAATGAAAGGACTAATGCATGACAGTTATTTATGCGATGATTTGCATATTGCATTGAGTGCCCCTATGGTGGGTATATTTTGTGGAAGGATGATTTGAAGTTGATCCCCGACACTTGTTCCGGACTTAATGATTGACGATGCTTGTCAGACTTTGCTTTAGTAGCTTGAAAGTTAAAGGAAGACTTGCCCCCTTGTATCCTATCTTGCCCCAGTCTATCAGATCTTTGGGTCCCTCTTGAGATGGCTTGAAGGTAATGAAGAGTATTTGCCCCCACTGCATATTTGCTTTGCCCCTGATTAATTGGCACCTTGGAGGTGTGACCCAAGTTGATCAATTCTTGAAATGCTTTTCCCGGACCGACATGATTTTCAGATGACATGCCCCTAGTCATGAGGGTTTACTTTTGATTGGTAGAATCTCAAAGCGACTTGCCCCTAGTTAGGAGCGTCTTGAGATGGTTCCTTGATGATCTCATCTTAGGATGCGTTGGCCAGACTGAATGACCTTTCTGAGGGATGTGCCCCTGACTAAATGAATCTTGGGATAATGCCCCAGATTGGACCAGGCTTCTTGCTGATTGCTCGGTAGCTATTCACATTTGAAATCTCTTTACCGTTAAGCGTTGACTTTGCAGATAAACCTGTTTATTTGAAATAGTAATTCTAATGAAATGTTCATGCAAGTTTTGAAATTGAAATTTGGATGAAATTTTTTGGTATAGTGGATGAAATATTGTTGAAGATATGTGAGAATGTAATATCAACAGATATGATTAACAAAAGATTTTGGGGGTCAGGTTAACGCAACCTTGCTACAGTATGCTTTCAAGACAAACCTTACTTCAATTAGGTCTTTTGAGGGTTGTAACGTGGCCTGGTTCACGGTTTATGAATAAAAGGATATTATGCTCAAAATGTATTTTAGCCCACCCATTCTTCTTGATGATCTTCAGTCCTACGTTCAATCAACTCAGCTCAAGTATTCAAGTTTCAAGAAACTCTTGGAATTGTGATGATAGCTCCGAGGTTAATGATGTTTTCCTCTTTTGTGTGGCAGTCACTTTTGCCTTTTTGCTTTGGTCACATGATATTGATGACGTTTACTTTTGATTTTTTTCGTATCAATCCCTAACTTTTGCCTTGACTAATCCTTTTTAGCTTTCAGCCCACCGGGATACCCTTATTTTTGCCTAAGTCATTTTTTGAAGTTGGACTTAGCGGGCTTTTCTTTCTCTTTTTTCATTGGCGAATTGTGACTGCCTTTTTGGATTGTTTGTGAGGAATAAACCACCCTTTCTCTTTTGAGTTCTTCTTTTTGATTTTTATGATCGCCTTGACATCACGTGATGCGTGACAGGTGGAAGATGCGATTGATCCTCGGATGAGATGCCTTTTTCTTGAAACTCGAACGCATGGCCGAATTAACTGAACACTACCCTATCCCGGGTTAAAATTGCGGGTTTTTTCGTACAGAAAGAAACACCAACTTCTAAGCTCAAAGGGGTTGATTACGGATTATCTTCCTTATTTCTCCGGTGTTTGGGAATTGAAACAATGCCTTACATCGTCAGCAAAGTCTTATTTGAAAGCATACTATAGCAACTTTAGTTATTTCGTTTTCATCATCCTCGCTCCAATCTTTGTTCAAACAGATTTGATAATGGAAGAAATGAAATGAGTGAAATATTTTTTTGTTTTTGCGAAGAAGAAGAAGAAAAGTGAATGGACATGAAGAGATAAATTCAAAACATGCATTATTATTTCATTAAGATTACCATTTCAGACAACAAAGTTTAGATGCAAATACAAACTTAGCAAATAAAGAAATTACAAAACGGGAAACTGTTTGCATGATACTTTTCATGGCTTGATTCAATCCTTGATTTCTTCAACTAGCATCCACAGATGGACTTGCTTGACCGGACAGTGGGTCATCCTTCACATTTGTGCCTCCTTCTTTGAAAGTTAACAGCTTCTTGTCAATGAGCTCTTGGACTTTTTTTTGAATGCTCTACAATCATCCGTAGAGTGACCTTCGGCATCAGCATGGTACGCACATTTAGCTTTAGGGTCATACCAAGCAGGGTAAGGTGCAGTCCTGGGTAATGAAGCCATTGGGATCACCATCTCATTGCTCACCAAATAAGGAAGCAGCTCACCATACGACATCGGAATCGGGTCATAAACCTTTCTCGAAGGTGGCTGAGGCTTTCGTGCTCTTTGGGCTTGCTGAGGAGCTGGTGGCACAGACACTTGAAGAGGGTACCCTTGTTGGTTTTGTACGACTGATAGTTGTGGCGCCGGACCAATCTTGGAGGACTCCATTTGCAACAATCTTTGCTTTACTGATTTCTATAAGAGACTTTTTACCTTGGTGCAATGATTAGGATCCTCCTCGCAGAATTTGCATTCAGGATGCAAGCTTGAAAATTGGGCATTGTCAACTAGTGTTTCTTCAAATGATGCCAAGGGGTATTTAGACACGTCCCTTATCAACTTTTCAGATTTCTCAACCTCGTTCGCCTTAGGTCTTGAATATCCTGGCAAAGGAATATCTTTCAAAACGAGTTCGCCTTCCTTGAAGGTTAATAGTTGCTAATCAATAAGCTCTTGCACCTTATACATGAGTGCTTTGCAGTTTTCAATAGTATGTCCTTCGACCCTAGAGTGGAACTCACATTTGGCTTTGGGATCATACCAATCAAGGAACGGCGGAATCATTGGCTTCAAAGCTCTTAGGGTTACCATCCCACGGTGAACTAGATATGGCAGAAGCTGACCGTACATAATGGGGATTGGATCAACAACCTTCCCCAATTGTGTTTGCACGGGGATATGAAGAGGAGACCCTTGAGGTCGTTGATACCGTGTAACTGCATATGGTACCTGAGTAGGCATTACTTGGCCATTATTCACCTCTTTACCTTTTCTAGACGCAACTTGATGATTCTTTTGCATCCTTCTGATTCCCAAATGCAACCTAGATCTTTCCATTGCATGCCCCAATTGAACTGGAGGGATTCTCGACTGACTTGTAGGTGTCTTAGCATTATTTCCCACTAGCACTTCAACGACCCGAACAGTAGCTGGAACTTTGGTTGGTGGAGGCATGACCTCTAGCGGAGCATATCCAACAGGTAAATCGTGGGGTAGTCGCACAATGTTTGATGTTGAGGACTCTCTTGGTGGAACCACAACCACGGGTACTGGCATTTCCGTTGTGATCGGCTGTGTTGGCCGATTCAAGCTAGTTAACATTTCTAGAACTTGATCCACTTTGCCAGACATCGCGTGACCTTGACTCGGGTTCTAAACAGAGGTCCCTAGTAACAAGGTTCATGGTTCTAGACCAGTCAACATGGTTCCTAGAGTCGCTGACCCCACGAGAAAATATTGGCGCTCACAAGCCAAAACGGCAGGGAACCCAACACTTCCAAGGGGATCTACTCTAGGCGGGGTGATTATACCGGCGCTCACAAGCCATACGGCAGGGAACCCAACATAACGACCCCTAACTTAACTTAGGTTTTTCTCAAGCTCGGGTGCAGAGCTTCACACATAAGAGTAACCAAGCCACATGGGCAAAAAAGAAAAAAGAAGGAGTAGAAGTAGAAGAAACAGATAATCCAAGCAGATAATAATAATACAATAAAAGATAGAGCAGATACAACAAACCTGGAAAAAGCAAGCAAGCAATAAACCCCTAAACTAGGCTTAACTCTCAAGATTCCCCAGTGAAGTCGCCAGCTGTAGCGGCTGGAAAAAATTCTCATTCGTAACAATGAAGTCGCCATCGATGTTTATTTATCACAAAAAAGGGAAAGGAAAATACCGCGAAAACCTTTGGTTAGCATGGTTAAAGAACCATGGCGGGTTCGGGAGTTGGTTATGCGAGGGGAAGGTCTCAACACCCTCTCGCATCCATTGTACTCAACGGGAACCATTTAGAGGTTTAAGGTTGATTGCTTTCAGGTTTACACTAACTGCTCAATATATGATTAACTGCTTATTAAATTCTACTCCAATTATTACTAAAAAAAGGTTTTTTATTTATTGAGTTTGACGGTTGTAGGAGCCCGCTCCTACGTATTCCTGGCTGCAATGGGAAACTCAAAACTCACGTAGTTCTGGTAAAAAAGACTTGTGTGTTCGTTATTTTTTCACGGATAATGCTTAAGTCGCATTCCGCCGACATAACTGTGCTTATATGCTCGCAATAGGAGACTTAAGCATAAGTGCGTGTTGGGGGAATGGATAAAACATCATTCGTATTTAAGAAAATGGTTAATCAACCAATAGTGTTTAAGTCGCATTCCGCCGACATGACTATGCTTGTGTGCTCGCAATAAGAGGTGTAAGCGTAAGTTTATGTCCGAGGAATGGATAAAACAATATCGGGTTTTCTTTTTAAAAAAAAAAAAAGAATTTAAGCGAGTTGTGTTGATTTTATCGTTTTTTAGAATGAGGACAACTTGCGACCACAAGCCATACGTCAGGGGTCCAAGATGTCCGGGGCGGAAACAAGCCATACGTCAGGTTCCCCCTTTCTCATCCTTTAATTATTATGAAAATTCTTGTTTAGTTTTTTATTATGAAAACTCAATCTAAATAGACCAAGAACAAGAGAATAGAAGTGATCAACATTATTAATAAGCAAGCAATAATCATATGAATGCATAACCATACTATAACATAAAAGATATGGATGCATGAACATGCGACAATTCATAAAGTAATTAAATGAATTAAATTGGACTCTAATGAGAGCTAATCACAACAACTTATCACATGAAACATGAATTGAGATAGTAAATTAGTGTTGAGACACCATTATTAAAGCAAAGGAACATTTACAATTAAGCTAAAAAGCCCTAAGTACAAATAATCACTTATAAGTTAAACAACTTAATTAATAATCACTTATGAAAATAAGTTTGAAAAGTTTGGAAATTGGTTGTGTACAGTAGCTACTGTATTTAAATCAATCTTGTGAAAAAATTTGGATCAAATAAGCTAAAGAGCTATTTGAAATCACAAATAAGCACTTATTGTTAAAACAACTTAATTGCATAATCACTTATCAAAATAAGCTTAAAAGTTTTGGAAAAAATTGTATACAGTGAACACTGTATTTGAATCAATCTTGTGCAAAAATTTGGATCAAATAAGCTAAAGAGCTTTTTGAAATCACAAATAAGCACTTTTGGTCAAAACAACTTAAAGGCATAATCACTTATCAAAATAAGCTTTAAAAATTTGAAAATCACTTGTATACAGTAAATACTGTATTTAAATCAATATTGTGCAAGTGTTGAGATCATATAAGCTAAAGAGCTAATTAGAATCATCAATAAGCACTTAATCATTTTTAGGTTTAAAACCAATTAATTAAAAATAATCACTAAAATAAGTTAGAAAAATACACAAATGAAATTAATAATGTGTAAGCATAAACAGAGACTTAATAAGCTTAAATAAGCTACAATTCACATAAGTGCTTTTGCAAATAAGCTAAAAAAATCACTTAAAATCATAATCAGGGGGGGTGCATTTCATTAAAGCGCAGTAAAAAGGCAGGTGCAATAGCAATACCTGAATCTGGGCCTAAGCCCAGTCTGCAGTCCTATGCGTCAGAGGAGAAGTAGCCTATGGTGGACGCGCGCCTTAGGAGGCGTCTGATCTAATCAGAGGGTTGGAGTTTGAATCATCAAGGGAAGGTTCCAGTGCGTGCAAGGCAATGTGGATCACGGTGGAACACGTCTTTTGGAACGCGAGATCTGGCTGTTAAAGGATCCAACATGCGTTACTTACCCAACAGATCTGACGGCCACGACTTAAGCTAACGATCCGACGGTTCTTGAACAATCTGGAAATGAAGGGGTATACGTGTAGCTTCTTCTACCTTCAGCAAGAACAACAACACGCGTTCAACCAAGTTCAACTTGGCCAAACCCAGAATCCTCAAATATTAACCAAATCGTGCGAAACAAAGCCCTATCCTGCTCTATTTTTCATTCTAGTCATGAATCCACTATTAGTTTATCCAGAAAGTTCTTCAAACTTGAAATATATGGAGATAAAGTTTGGATGAAATTTTGAGAAATCACCAATTAAGCAAAATCGAGTTCGATTGATGATTGGAAAAGGTTCCTAGGATGCAATAAGGATGAATGGAATTGAAAAGAGACTGAAACTGTGGCTAGAAGCTTGTATCCAATTCTCACATTTTTGAAGGTTTTTGAGCTTTGAATTCACGCAAATTTATGGGTGAAAGCTTGTGTTTTATGATTGTTTTGTGCTACTGGAAGTTATTAGAAGCTTATTTGATGAAGAATTTGAAGTTTGGAGGTGGTTTTAATGGATTTCGAATTTGAGAAAATGAGAGAAAAAAGTTGAAGTTTTTGATGATTTTTCTGATTTGGGCTCTGTAGTTGCGCCTCTCCAAATGATTGGAGGTTTATATATGGTTCCAATTAGGTCAGAATCAATGAGAAAGGGTATATAGGACAATGGTACCAAATTGTGATTTTTTGTGATTTTTCATAAATGTTTAATTGAGGATAATGTTGTACTATTTGATGATGTGGTGATTTGAGAAGGTTCTAGGTACTCTTATGATAAGAATGTGAGGTGTTAGTGTTTGAACAATTTTTTGTGAATTTTCTAGGATTTTTGGATAAAAAGAATAGGTTAAATAACACATAAAATAATAAAAATAAATGTTAAATATATATAAAATAAATATGCATGATGATGAATGATGATTTTGATTTTAAATCTAATATGAGAATGATGTTGATTAGGAAGAGAAATTATGAGGAAAAAAGGTTACTTGTTCATGAAGTAATCTAAAAAGAAATGAAAAAGAAAATGCAAATAAAAAAGAAATTTCATGAATAATTAAATAATTTATGAAAAATAATAAAATAATTAAAGAAAATATTTTTAGAAATTTTTGTGAAGCAATTATGCATTTTTATGGGTTTTTATGAATTTTTATGCAAAAATATAATATAAACCTAAATTATTAACTAAAAGGGTAAAATGGAAAATAAAAAAAATGTATGGGGCAAAATTAGGGTATGACAGCAGCTGGCCTTTGTAAATTTACCTTGAGATTTATTTGATCATAATCTTTTAATTGTTTGTTTCAAATCTTTTTGATCAAAGTCGGCCAATAAAATAAAACATATCCATGAAAGATTATCTTGTTCCTTGGCGCGCAAGCTGGCACGATTTAATTTGAAAAACAAATCTTTTTCAAAAGATCACGCGTAATAGAATAAAGGCGCGTCCAGCTAGGGCGTCCAGATGTGCCACATATCATGCTCCACATCATGGAATTAGGCTTATTTTACCAAATGAAGCCAACACCCTAAAATCCTCAACAAGGTTTTTTGACAGCGAATGGCATCTTGATCTTCTCAACCCGCTCTCGTACCCATATTGTATAGGCTTCTCTTGCTAGGCAATTCTTTGGTAGCATAAGAGTCTTCTTGGCATTCTTCCAAGCTCTTTGGATACTTCCCCATAGTTCCGGATTATCCTTATCTTCTTTTAAAACAAAGCCGGCTACTAAAGCTTCTGAGGGTGCACCTTCCATAGGATAGCCCAATTGGCGATATGCGAGTATGGGGTTGTAATTGATGCATCCACGGGTTCCCACAAGAGGGACATTAGCAAACTTCCCACATCTAAGAAGTACCCTTGAATAATCTACCTCGGGCGAATACCAACGAATACTTTTCTCGGAAAGAGAGCTTAACTTGTCGGACCATTTGACACACTTATCATCCACAAAGGGTCCTCTATTGGGGAGATGAGACATTAACCACTTCATTACTATGGGAACACAACAGTTAACTTGTCCTCCTCTTTTTGTACCATGTCTATCATGAAGAGAGTAGAGGAAGTCAGCTAGGAGTGTGGGAGCAGGATTCCCACTTAAGAATACCCCAACAGCAGCTAAATCAACAAAATTATTCACGCTTGGAAACATCACTAACCCATAGATCAAGAGGGCTAGCAAAGCGTTGTGGGCTTTCCAATTACCGGCCGACAAGGCACTTTGAGCTTTGGATTCTAATGCTTCCTTAGAGAAACCCTTAGTACCATTCCGTTCTTCCAAAAGAGATTCAACCTCTTCATCTTTGAGGTGTAAGGCTTTGGCTATGCTTTGTGTAGAAGGAATCTCTCTCATGTAGCAAGCTTGACTTTCTTGACAAATACCCAAGATATTCTCAAATTCCTCTACGGTTGGGAGGAGTTGAAAATCTTGAAAGGTAAAGCATCTGAGGTGTGGATCATAAAACTGAGAGAAAGTAACTAACACTTTAGTATCAACCCTGACATGTAGAAGCTCAAGAATGGACCCATAAGTAGAGCGAAAACTGGGCCCGCTGATTTTGGTTAACTTGGATTCCATAGTTAGAAGAGTGTTCCATTTCAAATCCCGGAAAGTGTAAGGATAAATGTTTCTTTTTTCAAGTGCCATATCCCTTATGCTTATTCTAACAATGTCCTTTGATTCTCTGAAAAACCAGAATTTTGATTTATGAATATCTAATATGGATGGATGTAATGTATGCATGAATGCACTTTGTGTAACACATCAAGTCACCATGAAGCAAAGGTTCAAACATAATGATTGATGTCGAAAGGTCCGAGGTTACCTGCAACCCATCCCCTTCACATGTTGTTCTAGGTTTTGTTAGACTCGGTTGGCTCTTTGGAAACAACGTCGTTATTGCGAAAGCTCACGACAAATATTGCCAAAATGCCAACCTCCTCTAGGTGAGATCACCGTGCTAACCGGGAGGGCTAACATCGCGCGATCTTGACTCAGGTTCTAAACGGAGGTCCCTAGTAACAAGGTTCAAGGGTCTAGACCGGTCAAAATGGTTCCTAAGGTCCCGGACTCCACAAGAAAACATCGAGTCTTACGAGTCATACGTCAGAAAGGCCGACGTTCTCAAGAGAATCTACCTCAGGCGGAATCTATTGTGCCAACTCTCACGAGTCATACGTCAGGGAGGCTAGCACAAAAATTCCTAACTTAAGTTAAGCTTTTCTCAAGCTCGGGTGCAGAGCTTCACACAACATCAGAGTAACCACGCCACTTGGGCAAAAAGAAAAAAAGAAGGAGTAGAAGTAGAAGAAACAGATAATCCAAGCAGATAATAACAAATAATAAAAGATAGAGCAGATACGACAAACCTGGAAAAGCAAATAAGCAATAAACCCCTAAACTAGGCTTAACTCTCAAGAGTCCCCAGTGAAGTCGCCAGCTGTAGCGGCTGGAAAATTTCTCATTTTCGTAACAATGAAGTCGCCATCGACGTTTATTTATCCCAAAGAGGGAAAGGAAAATACCGCGAAAACCTTTGGTTAGCATGGTTAAAAAACCATGGCGGGTTCGGGAGTGGGTTGTGTGAGAGGAAGGTATTAGCACCCCTCGCACCCATCGTACTCGATGGGAACCATTCAGAGGTTTAAAGTTGATTGCTTTTAGGTTTACTTAACTGCTCAATTATTAATTAACTGCTTATTGAATTCTACTCCGATTATTAATTAACAACAAAAAAAAGGTTTTTTATTATTGAGTTTGACGGTTGTAGGAGCCCGCTCCTACGTATTCCCGGCTACAATGGGAAACTCAAAACTCTCGTAGTTATGGTAAAAAAGACTTGCGTGTTTGTTGTTTTTAGCGGATAACGCTTAAGTCGCATTCCGCCGACATAACTATGCTTGTATGCTCGCAATAGGAGGCTTAAGCGTATGTACGTGTCGGAGGAATGGATAAAACATTATTCGTATTAAGAAAGAGGTTAATCAACCAATAGCGTTTAAGTCGCATTGCACTGATACAACAACGCTTGTATGCTCGCAATCGGAGACTTAAGCTTGTATGTGTCAGGGGAATGGATAAAACATTACCGGGTTTATTCAGAAAAAAAAGTAAAGTTTAAGTGAGTTGGATTGATTTTAGCGTTTTAGAGTGAGGATGATCCAGTGCCACGAGCCATACGTCAGGGGCCCAGATCATCCAGGGGAAATGTTATTTATGAAAATGTTATACGTCAGGGGCCCAGATCATCCAGGGGTGAGAAAGCCATACGTCAGACTCCCCCTTTTTCACTCGTAATCCAATCAGACCAAGCAAATAATGAGAAGAAAAGAGAAAAAAAGAGATCATAACAACATCAATAAGTAATGAATAATCACATAAATGCATAACCATGCAATGATACATGAATGATATAAATGAATGAGCATAAAATAGTTCAAATAAACAATTTAAGCAACGATCAATGTACGAAATATTTAATTAAACTTATACACACTCTAAAGAGAGCTAATCAAGATGGTTTATAATGTGAGACATGAGTTAAAATGAAGGATTAGTGTTAGAACACAATTATTAATGCAAAGAATCCTATACAATCAAGCTAAAGAGCCTTATGTTCAAATAATCACTTATGAACAAAACAACTTAATAAAAAATTACTTATGAAAATAAGTTTAAAAAATTTGAAAAAAATTGTATACAGTAGCCACTGTATATGGATTGATCTTGTGCAAAAATTTGGATCAAATAAGCTAAAGAGCTTTTTAAAATCACAAATAAGCACTTATTGTTAAAACAACTTAATTGAAAATTACTTATGAAAATAAGTTTAAAAATTTTGAAAAAAATTGTATACAGTAGCCACTGTATATGGATTAATCTTGTGGAAAAATTTGGATCAAATAAGCTAAAGAGCTTTTTAAAATCACAAATAAGCACTTATTGTTAAAACAACTTAATTGAAAATTACTTATGAAAATAAGTTTTAAAAATTTGAAAATTAATTATATACAGTGAACACTGTACTTGAATTAATATTGTGTAAAAATTAGGGTCAAATAAGCTAAAGAGCTTTTTGAAACCCTAAATAAGCACTTATGATTAAACTCACTTAATTGAATAATCACTTATCAAAATACGTTTTTAAAAATTTGAAAATCATTTACTACAGTAACCACTATAATATCAATCCATATTGTGCAAGTGTTGGGATCAAATAAGCTAAAAAGCTCTTTGGAATCACCAATAAGCACTTATTTACATTAGGGTTTAAAGCAAAATAAGTAAAAATAATTAATGAATAAGCTAAAAAATATCACAAATAAAGTTAACAATATATAAGCATAAACAGTGACCTAACAAACTTAAATAAGCTATAAGTCACATAAGTGCTTTTACAAATAACGTAACATCCCCAAATTCTAAATCACTTAATTAATTTTAATTAGAGATTATCTATCAAAATTAGAATTAATTAGAAGTGATTGATTAATTAAATCATAGGATTTAAGTGTGAAGTGTGTGAGAACAAGTAATTCCACTTGAATTTAAGCTACACATAATACACTAACTTCATGAATTGGATTTAATCAATCATTATTAGAATTCAAAATTCCCTCCTTAGTGACTCACATTTCCACTTAAACCTACTCCACCATCACATAACAACACCTCATAACCATAGTATGAGTCATGCTTCCACTTTAACTCCACCCACTCTCATCACATGCAAGAAAAACCAATTCATTTCATTTGGATCAGTTCAGAAATCTGAAGCTCTCACTCTCTTCTTCACTTCTCACGCCAAAACAACAACAACAACAAGCACTAAGCTCCAAAATCTCCAATTTCTCTTAACACCAAGGCTTGGCCTCTATCCTCACATGCATCCTATCTAACTTCAGAGATTCCCTCATCACAGAAACAATATCATCTCAGCTCTGAATTACAGTGCATCCATCTTCCCAAAGAGCTCACATGACACAAGATAACAACACATCTCTTCTCACCATTTTCTAAGCCAATAACATCACATGCAGCCCAAGAATCAACCCAATTCGTGTACTGTAGATTTACCAGAGCTAAACACTATAAATAACTTCATTCCTCAGCTCAATTCATCATCCAACACAATCAAAATTCGTAGAGCAAAAACTAGTGGGTTTTTCAAGTGTCAAAGTCTCAATTTTGGTCCTTCTGTTCGTGGGTCATTAGGAGGTTGCTGTAGCTGTTTTAGAGAGCCCATGAAGCAAGGAAAAGCTTCAATCCAGGTGGGTTCTTAGGCTAGTTAGATAGTTTTCCCAAATTTGAACTTTTGCATGCAAACTTAAGAAATTTAGGGAATTTATGTGTGAGAAGAATTAATCCCCAAATTCTTCTCCAAACTATCCTATTTTATGTTTATAACGTTACTGCAATGATTTGGTTTGAGGATTGTAGGTGATTTTGTTGAAAATCTTGAAAAATATCAAAACAGGGGCTGTTTACGCATATCTCGCCCGGCGAGCAGCCGGCGAGCCTTCTAGCGAGCAACCATTTTCTGGGCAGAGTTTGAATAGCTCGGCGAGCTTTTTGTCGCCCGGCGAGCTTTGGCTGGCCCGGCGAGGATTAGCTCGCTCGGTGAGACAACTCAGACCAGGCCATGGTTTCTAGCTTGGGCTTGCTGGATTGCTTATTGGGCAAGGCAGTGTGAATGACTCTAATTTTCTTACCTTTTTCTAAAAAGTATACACTCGTTTTATATCCTCGAATCGAATTAGTATTTTTGTAGTAATGTAATTCATATAAAGTATGCGTAGTTTGTTATCACGAAATGAATCCTAGGGTATTACTTAGGACTTTAGAGATTATGTATGTTCCCCGGGCTTTGGGATAATTATGGCAGTATAATACAATTTAGAATCAGTCGATTATGTGTGTGATTATAATATCACTTGTGGACTTCGTTTTAGATGTTCCACTAGAAAACTTTGTGAGCTGTATGCTGGAACGCTTTCTGTTCGCGGACAAGGCAGGCCTCTGAGACGTGCTCACCTCAGAGTGTTTGCGGTTTAAAATCAACAAGACTAATTTTGTGTTACACCTTTATTTATTATGCTTATGATATTTATGTTATGAAATGGATTATGATATGACTGATTAGGTGCCCCGGCTTTATAGCCTTTAGGAGGGTAGTAGAACTCACTGGGACGAAGTGACTGTCTCACCCCACTCCCTTTTTGATTCAGGCAAACAGGTTGAATAGGTAAGCAATGTTTTGGAGTAGTTGCTGCTGTTGGAGGATCGCATATTTAGTCTTTCCTTGCTTTTCTCAATATCTTGTCGTGTTGTTCCTTATTTCCGCTGTGTTTATTTATCTCGTGTGTATTCCAGCACCTGCGTGTGCTTAAATTTGAATAATGTAATTGTAATGAACTCAGTACCTTTTATAATATCTTGCATTATATTCTAGACAATGATGTGGGGTGTTACAATTGGTATCAGAGCAGGTCGATTCAGATCTTGCGTGAGGTCATTAGAATTACTAATCCAATCCCAGTAGTTGTCTAGGTTCCCTACATACGTTCTAGGTGTCATGTCACTTTAAGCCTAGCTAACTTGACTTGATATTGGCAGTTAGAGCAAAATGTTTGGAGCGAGACGAGGACTTGGAAGGCCACCAAGAAGGCATGACGATGATGAGGAACCAGAAGTGTTCGGTGATGCTAACGCCAACATGTGGGCGGAGATGATGCATCAGCATCAGCAATTCCAGGCCCAGCAGGCGCAACAGCACCAGGAGTTTATGGCAATGTTTCAGCAGCACATGAATGCCCCGCCTCCCCAGAATCTTGGGTCGAGCGCTGCTTTCCGAGAGTTTTGTAGAATGAGCCCTCCAGAGTTCTACGGCGAGTACAACCCCGCTAAAGCCAGGGAATGGTTGCAAAGGATTAGTGGAATTTTGGACTCTATGACTTGTACAGAAGCAGATAAAGTAACTTTCGTCTCCCGCTTCTTTAGGGGTGACGCTTGTAACTGGTGGGAAGTTACCAAGAATTACATGGAAGCCAGTCAGATGGAGATAAATTGGCAAAACTTCAGGCGTCTCTTTATTGGCCATTACATTCCCGAAAGCTATCAATTTCAGATGGAAAGGGAGTTGACAGAGCTGAAGCAGGGCAATTTGACTATAGCTGAGTACACGATGAAGTTCAACGAGTTGGTCCGATATGTTGCAGATGGTGATGATGCTCCCACGGAAGCGTGGAAGATGAAGAAATATCGGATTGGACTTCGTGCGGATATAGCTCACGATGTTTCCATGCAGCAGATCACTAACTTTGGTGATCTAGTGCAGAAGAGCTATCACGCCGAGGCAGGTCTCAGCAACATTCACAAAGAGAAGAATGAGGCGAATCAGAAGAAGAAGGGTTTGTTTGGAAAGTTTGGGTTGAACTTGAAGTCTAAGGGTACATCAAGCATGGGAAAGCAGAGCCACTCTCAGCGCTCACCTCGGAACTGTGTTGAGTGTGGATATTGTAACGCCCCAACTAAAAATATCTAGAATATTTAGTCGGAACATTAAAAACTGGAATCTGAGCACATTAATTAAAAGAAATATATCTGAATAATAAATTATCATTAAGATAATATCAGGATGTTTAATACAAACAGCGGAAGGAGTTGATAACAGAATAACAAGTTAATTTAAAACAAGGAAGAAGACTAAGTCTTCTAAGCTGACAATCCAAGCACAGCTCCAATCGTCAGGTCCAACCTGGTCCCTGCTCCGAAATAACCTGTCTTACCTATATCAAAAAGGGAGTGGGGTGAGACAGTCACTTCGTCCCAGTGAGTTCTACTACCCTCCTAAAGGCTATTAAGCCGGGGTACCTAATCAGTCTTATCATAATCCATTTCATAATTTAATTATCCTAAGCATAATAAATAAATGTGTAACACAGAATTAGTCTTGTTGATTTTAACCGCAAGACACTCCGAGGTGAGCATGTCTCGGAGGCCTGCCTTGTACGCGAACAGAAAGCGTTCCGGCGTGCAGCTCACAAAGTTTTACTGGTGGAACATCTAAAACGAAGTCCACAAGCGATATCACAATGGCACATAATTCGACTGATTCTAAATTGATTACATGCTACCATAATTTCCCAAAGCCCGGGGATCATACATAATTCTAAATTCCTAAGTTATACCCTAGGATTGTATCGTGATAACAAACTATTCGTACTTTATATTAAATCCATTATTACAAAAATATCAATTCAATTCGAGGATATAAAACGAGTGTAAGGTTTTGAGAAAACAGTGAAAATTAGGGTCATTCACATTTCCCTTGCCCAATGAGCACCCCAATTCCCATTTCCCTGGTCTGAGTTTGCTCGCCGAGCGAGCTATCACTCGCCGGGCTAGCCTAAGCTCGCCGGGCCATTCAAACTCTGCCCAGAAATTGTTCACTCGCTAGAAGGCTCGCCGGCTGCTCGCCGAGCGAGTTCTGCATGAAACAGCCCCTGTTTTGCAGAAAATCATATTTTTCAAATTCAACACCTACAATCCTCAAATTAAAACTTTGTAACAATATCATAGACATAAAATACGATAGTTTGGAGAAGAATTTGGGAGTTAATTCTTCTCACACCTAATTTCCCTAATTTTTCTTAAGTTTGCATGCATGTTTAAATTGGGGAAATCTAAACTACCTAGCCTAAGAACCCACCTGTTAATGAAGCTTTATCCTTGCTTCTGGGCTCTTTAATACAGCTACAGCAACCCCAGCTACACCCACGAACTGACTTGGACAGATTTAGAGAAATATTGAAAATGATGAACTTGAACCCTTGGAATAGAATGTGTTTGATTCTTGAACTGGTTGAAGTTATGAGCTTAGATAGTTGTTTTTCTGATATATGAACAGGATAGAATGAGTTTGTATTTTGTGGTTGCATGCAATTCTATTTGGTTTAGAGAAAGAATGATGAAAATGGGGTTGTTGCTATTCTAGCTCATATGGTGAGCTTGAGAAAAGAAAAGATAATTGCTTCAGAGTGATTCTCCCTTTAGTAGCTGCATGTGATGAGGAATTCAAAAAATGGGTGAGTGTTTGGTGTAGTGTTCACAAGGAGGAGACAAGCCATCATGCATGTGGAAGAAATTAAAGTGAGTAGAGATATGCAATTGTTTGTTGTTGGCCGTGAGGAAGAAGAGAGAAATGTGAGAGCTTGTGATTCATTTTTTGCTGAATGTGGTTTAGTGAAATAAGTGGGTTGTTTGCATTGAACTCTTAAGTGATTAGGGATTATAGGTGGTGAGGTGTAGTGAGAGGTGTCACTTGCAAAAGAAAGTATTAACTTGAGTGGAAAAATGAGTCATTGCATGCAAACTAGTGAGTCATGAGAGGAAGATGAGTCATGGAAGGGAAGAGAAATGGAGGAAAAGATTGGTTTCTTGGTATTTTAATTAAATCGCAAATGAACTATCGTTGTATTAGTGTGTAGTTTAGTTTCAAAGAATGCTCATAATTCACACACAATACAATTAAGTCCCAAGATTTAATTAATTAACTATCTCTAATTAATTTGAGATTAATTAGGTAATTGAAAGAGCGGGATGTTACAGATATCCTCACAGTGACGAGTGCATGAAAGGCAAAAACATGTGCTACTACTGCAAGCAACCTGGCCACTTCAGAAACGAGTGTCCGAAGCTGAAGAAGCACGGAGACTCCAGTGGATCCGCCAAGAATAAAGGTCGGGTATATTCTCTAGACTGTAATGAAATAAGATCCAATAATTCTTTAACCATGGATGTTTGTTTGTTAGGACAGTCCCAAGTATTAGTTTTGTTTGATTGCGGAGCCACAAATTCCTTTATAGCCGTAGACTGTGTCATGGGGTTAGGAATACCTTCTGTTCCCCTCATACCACCAATGGTCGTCGCTGTCGCTATTGGCGGCAGAGTCACTTCAAAGAAAGTTTGTCAGAATTGTCCTATTTTAGTTGGAAGTAAGGTCTACCACATTGATCTAATCTGTTTACCTCTAAAGGACTTCGATGTCGTTCTTGGCATGGATTGGCTATCAGCCAATACCGTGTACATCGGTTGTGCGGAAAAGAATTTGTTCATTCCTTCGGAAACCTCCGCAGAAAGTAGAGCCTTATCTGCTTTGTTGCAAAATACTCACCAGATGATTCAATACTTAGGTACCAGCAGCAAGTGTTTCGGTGTTCTTTTCACTATCGATCATGAGTCTAGTTTGAGTCCCAATGACATCCCCATAGTTAGCGAGTATCTAGATATTTTCCCTGATGATATTATGAGTCTTCCACCTGAGCGAGAAATAGAGTTCTCCATAGATCTTGTTCCGGGTTCACAACCCATCTCGGTTGCTCCTTATAGAATGTCTCCATTAGAACTCCATGAACTTAAGACTCAACTAGAGGAATTACTCCAAAAACATTTCATTCGTCCTAGTGTCTCTCCTTGGGGAGCACCTGTTCTGCTTGTTAAGAAGAAGGACGGTACCATGTGCTTATGCATCGACTACCGTCGGCTTACCAAAGTTACAATCAAAAACAAGTATCCGTTACCTAGGATTGATGATCTCTTAGATCAACTCAGAGGTGCCACTGTTTTCTCAAAGATTGACCTTCGTTCCGGTTATCATCAGATCAGAATCAGATCATTAGATGTGTCCAAGACGGCGTTCCGAACGCGTTATGGGCATTATGAATTCCTAGTTATGCCTTTTGGTCTGACTAATGCTCCTGCTGTATTCATGGATTACATGAATAGAATTTTCCAGCCTTACCTCGACAAATTTGTTGTCATCTTCATAGATGATATCTTAATCTATTCTCGTAATCAAGAGGAGCATGATGAACATCTCAGAATTGTTTTGGAAGTTCTTAGAGAGAAAAAGTTATACGCCAAGTTCAGCAAGTGTGAATTCTGGCTCTCAGAAATTAAATTTCTGGGACATGTTATTTCCCAAGGTGGTGTGTCTGTTGATCCGTCTAAAGTGGAAGCAGTTCTGAATTGGGAAAGACCCAGCAATGTGTCAGAAGTCAGAAGTTTCTTGGGCTTAGCAGGATATTATCGGAGATTCATCCTTGGATTTTCGGAAATTGCCTTACCCTTGACTCGTTTGACCAGGAAGGGTACTGCTTTCATTTGGGATGCTGAATGTGAAGTAAGTTTCAGAACCTTGAAAGAAAAGTTGACCAGTGCTCCAGTGTTGGTCATTCCTGATCCTAACCGGAAGTATGTGGTGTATTGTGATACATCGCATAAAGGACTTGGATGTGTTCTAATGCAAGATGGAGCTGTGGTAGCATATGCCTCTCGGCAATTGAAACCACACGAGCAAAACTATCCAACCCCTGATTTGCAATTAGTAGCTATTATTTTCGCTCTAAAGATTTGGAGGCATCACTTGTATGATGTCCAATTTGATCTTTTCAGCGATCATAAGAGCTTAAAATATCTGTTTGACCAGAAGGATCTGAATATGGAGTATTTAAAGGATTTTGATTTCAATCTCAACTATCATCCTGGCAAAGCGAATGTTGTAGCGGACGCTTTAAGCCGGAAAGCTCTGTATGCCTCTGAACTCTTGATGCAACAATGTGGTTTGTATGAGAAGTTTAGGGATCTGAATCTGAATGTTGTGTACAGAAAGAGTGGCATTAGAATCAACCGAATGGAGTTGTCCTGTGATCTGCGCGCAAGAGTAGTGCAGGCACAACGGGATGATATGGATTTATAGAGGAGATTGAACAACCCAGAATTTTCAATAGCATCTGATGGTGCCATGTTGTATGAAGGAAGATTGTGCGTACCAAATGATGATGAACTAAAAAGGCTGATTCTTGATGAGGCACATAAAAGTGGATTCTCGATCCATCCAGGATCCACCAAAATGAACCACGACTTGAAGCAGAATTACTGGTGGCCAAACATGAAGGCAGAAATCGCAGATTTTGTGTCCAGATGTTTGGTATGTCAATAAGTAAAAATTGAACACCAGAAACCTGGAGGTCCCTTGCAACCCCTAGAAGTTCCGGAGTGGAAATGGGAACACATTACTATGGACTTTGTAGGAGGATTACCCCGTAACCAGAAAGGTCAAGATTCCATATGGGTAATTGTGGATAGACTAACCAAGTCAGCTCATTTCATTCCTGTGAAGTCCACCTACAAGGCCACACAATATGCAGCTATTTTTATAGAGCATATTGTAAGGTTACATGGTGTACCGCTCAGTATCGTTTCTGATCGTGATCCTATCTTCACTTCTAGGTTTTGGAAAGCCTTCCAACATGCGATGGGTACTCGGTTGAGAATGAGTACATCGCATCATCCTCAGACAGATGGTCAGTTTGAAAGAACCATACAAACTCTTGAAGATATGCTTCGTGCCTGTGTGTTGGAAGATGGTGGTAGTTGGAGCAACTACTTACACTTGATCGAATTTGCTTATAATAACAGTTACCATTCCAGCATAGGGATGGCACTGTTTGACACATCTTTGTTGAGGATTTTAGGGTGTTGGCTTCATTTGGTAAAATAAGCCTGATTCCATGATGTGGAGCATGATGTGTGGCACATCAGGTTTCACATCTGGACGCCCTAGCTGGACGCGCCTTTATTTATTTACACGCGATCTTTTGAAAAAGATTTGTTTTTCAAATTAAATCGTGCCAGCTTGCGCGCCAAGGAACAAGATAATCTTTCATGGTTCTGTTTTATTTTATTGGCCGACTTTGATCAAAAAGATTTGAAACAAACAATTAAAAGATTATGATCAAATAAATCTCAAGGAGAATTAACAAAGGCCAGCTGTCAACATTGAAGATCTAAGCCCATGAAACTTGTTCTATATAAAGGAAGACTGAAGACACTTTGAAGTACGAAGCCAAGAGTTGAAGAAATCGAGTCTTAGGTCTTAGTCTGTTTATTGTTCATTGTGAGCCTTCACTTGAATCATAATTTTGATACAAGTAAGGACTGAGTTTGATAGAGTTGTAATCTCTAGTGTTCTTTCTCCAAAGCTTTGAAGTAAGGAGTTAGAGTGTGCAACACTCAAAGCCTTTAGGTACGAGTGCATAGGTTTCTAGGAGTGTGTCTCCAAACTGAGTTTGTTATTAAATCCTTACTGGGTAAGGTTGAGGGGGAGTGAGCAGAGGTTCTCATATCTAGGAGTTCCTAGGTAGAATTAGCACGGGTAGTGATTAAGTGAGAAGTTGTAAACAGGGGAGTTTAGCTTTGAATTGATACTACCATAGTGGATTCATCCCTGGATTGGTATCCTCCAGATTAGGGCTTGTTTAAGCGCCGAACTGGGTTAACAAACTCACTGTGTTTTATTGTTTCATGCACTTTAAATTGTTTACTTGTTCATCAAGTTCAGCATGTTCACGATGTTGACACATTAGGCTACACATCGTACGATTCCTAAAGTGTACACATCGTGCTACACATCAGACACTTGCCACCAGAATTTCAATTGGCATCAGAGCAGGCACCCTGCCTGTTTGAGGGTGAGCTCCAGGGAAGTTACTTTCTGGAAACATAGACAAGGATGGAACAACGGTCAACAAACCACCTCTCCTGGATGGAACTAATTATGACTACTGGAAGCCAAGGATGATTTCCTTCCTAAAGTCACTTGACAGCAGGACTTGGAAAGCTGTGCTCAAAGGCTGGGAGCATCCCAAAATTTTGGATGCTAATGGTGTTGACACTGGTGTACTCAAGCCAGAGGAAGATTGGTCAGCTGCAGAAGACACTACATCACTTGGAAACTCAAAAGCTTTGAATGTTTTATTCAATGGAGTGGACAAGAACATGTTCAGATTGATCAAGCAGTGTACTGTTGCAAAGAATGCTTGGGAGATACTCAGAACCACTCATGAAGGTAATGCCAAGGTAAAAAGCTCAAGAATTCAACTTCTCAACACTAAGTTTGAAAACCTCAGAATGAAAGAAGAAGAATCAATTCATGACTTTCACATGAATTTGCTTGAGTTAGACAATTCCTTTGAGGCTCTAGGTGAGAAATTGTCTGAAGAAAAGCTTGTGAGAAAGATGCTTAGGTCTCTACCCAAGAGATTTAACATGAAAATCACTGCTATTGAAGAAGCTCAAGACATCCCAAGTATGAAACTTGAAGAACTTGTGAGCTCTCTTCAAACTTTTGAGATGAACTTAGGTGAGCAAACTGAGAAGAAAGGAAAGGGTATAGCCTTTGTATCTTGTGCTGGTGAAGACGAAGAAGCTGATGAGTCAGATGATGATCTCTCAAATGACATAGCTATGCTAGGAAGACAATTCAACAAGCTTCAAAGAAAGGTGGATAAAAGACCAAGGAGGAATGTGAGGAACATCCAGACTAACATCAGTAAACTAGGTAACACTTCAACAAAAACCAAAACTGATGATAACTCAACTCAGAACAAGGGTGTTCAATGTCATGAATGTGAAGGCTTTGGTCATATAAGAACTGAATGCGGCACATATCTGAAGAAGCAGAAGAAAGGCCTAACTGTATTATGGTCTGATGAAGACTCTGACACTGACTCAGAGAATGTTGCTGCTAATCATGTGAGTGCCATGACTGGTGTGTGTAGTACTGATGTTGATTCTGATGATGAAGAACTCACCTTTAATGAACTAGCCTCAGTCTACAAAAAGCTATCCATCAAAAGTGAGGAACTGTGCAGAATCAATGAAGAACAGAAGGTGGTTATCAGTCAACTAGAGACAGAGAAGGCTCAACTGCAGAACCAAGTAGTTAGTCTTGAAAGTGAAGTCAAGTTACTGACAACTAACTTGAAGAATATGACCAAGTCTGTAAAGATGCTCAATACTGGAACTGACATGCTTGATGAGATTTTGAAAGTGGGAAAGCATGCTGGTGACTCATCTGGTGTAGGATTTAAGAACAAACATCACAACAAGAATACAAATACTATGTTTGTTCCTGCTCAGAAGAAACCTGACCCTGGCAGAATGTGGACACATCACACCCCACATCAGAGACCTGCTGGCAAAGAGAAGTTTAATGCTTGGAGATGCCACTACTGTGGGAAGAATGGTCACATCAAGCCCTTCTGCTACAAACTCTATGGGTATCCCAAGAAAAGGCCTCAGGTCCAAGCCAAATCAGCAAGGGTCACTCCTAAGAAGATGTGGAAGCCAAAAGTTTCTGAAACTGCTCATATTGCTCACACTTCTCTCAGAGCATCTTCCAGTGAAGATTGGTATTTTGATAGTGGTTGTTCTAGGCACATGACTGGTGTTGAGAAATTTCTCACTAATATCAAGCCTCATACAACAAGCTTTGTAACCTTTGGTGATGGAGCAAAAGGTGAAATCAAGGGCAGTGGTAAACTCAGCAGCAAAAGCTTACCTGACCTAGATGATGTGTTACTTGTTAAAGGCTTGAAGGCTAATCTTATCAGCATAAGCCAACTGTGTGATCAAGGTCTTAAAGTCAACTTCACAAAGAATGAATGTCTTATTACTTCTGACAAAGGAGAATTGTTGATGAGAGGATCTAGGTCAAGAGACAACTGCTATCTATGGATTCCTGATGAAACTGCTCACTCTACTACATGTCTTATTAGTCAAGAAGAAGAAGTTAAGCTTTGGCACCAAAGACTTGGTCATTTGAATCTAAAGGGAATGAAGAAGATTATGTCCAAGGAAGCTATTAGAGGACTACTAAAGCTTAAGATTGTTGAAGGCAGTATCTGTGGTGAATGTCAAGTTGGAAAGCAGGTTCAGATGTCACACCCAATGTTGCAACATCAGGTGACATCCAGAGTTCTTGAACTGCTACATATGGACTTGATGGGACCAATGCAGGTAGAGAGTATTGGTGGCAAAAGATATGCCTTTGTGGTTGTAGATGATTTCTCAAGGTTCACTTTGGTTAGCTTCATCAGAGAGAAGTCTGACACTTTTGATGCATTCAAAGAACTATGCCTTAGACTACAAAGAGAGAAGGATAGTGGCATTGTTAGAATCAGAAGTGATCATGGGAAAGAGTTTGAAAATTCAAGATTCTCTGAGTTTTGTGCTGATGAAGGAATTGGGCATGAGTTCTCCTCACCAATCACACCCCAACAAAATGGTGTAGTTGAGAGGAAGAACAGAACCTTGCAAGAGGCTGCAAGAGTTATGCTACATGCCAAGAAGCTACCTTACTATTTTTGGGCAGAGGCCATGAGTACTGCATGTTATGTACACAACAGGGTGACTCTGAGAAAAGGTACTTCAACCACACTGTATGAGATATGGAAAGGAAGAAAACCAACTGTCAAACACTTCCATGTCTTTGGTAGCAAGTGCTATATCTTAGCTGACAGAGAGCAAAGGAGGAAGATGGATCCCAAGAGTGATGAAGGAATCTTTCTAGGCTATTCCCTAACCAGCAGAGCCTATAGAGTCTTCAACAACAGAACAAGAACTATGATGGAATCCATCAATGTTGTCATAGATGACTGTTCAGACAATGTGCCTGATGTTGATCCTGATGTGGACACATCTCACCCCCTGCCTGAAGACTCTGAAGTCATAGAGATTCCTGAGAAGACTGATTAGCAAGAAGATGTGACTCCAGTGAACAAGGGTCCCTCTGTTAGAGTTAAAAAGAATCATCCAAAAGAACTCATAATAGGGAATCCTGAGTCAGGGGTTATGACAAGGTCAAGAGAGGTTGTATCCAATGCTTGTTTTGTGTCAAAGGTAGAACCAAAGAATGTGAAAGAAGCCTTGACAGATGAGTTTTGGATTGAAGCTATGCAAGAGGAGCTGAACCAATTCAAGAGGAATGAAGTATGGGATTTAGTTCCTAGACCTGAAGGAGTCAACATCATTGGTACTAAATGGGTTTATAGGAATAAATCTGATGAAAGTGGTGTTGTGACTAGAAACAAGGCTAGGCTTGTGGCTCAAGGTTACTCTCAGATTGAAGGAGTAGACTTTGATGAAACATTTGCTCCTGTGGCACGTCTTGAGTCCATAAGGTTACTTTTGGGAGTAGCATGAATCTTGAAATTCAAGCTATTCCAGATGGATGTGAAGAGTGCTTTCCTCAATGGCTACTTGAATGATGAAGTTTATGTGGAGCAGCCCAAGGGATTTGTTGATCCAAATTATCCAGATCATGTCTACAGATTAAAGAAGGCATTATATGGATTAAAGCAAGCTCCTAGGGCATGGTATGAGAGGCTAACCAAATTTCTTGTGCAGCAAGGTTATAGAAAAGGAGAATCAGATAAAACCTTGTTTGTCAGAGAAGAAAAGGGCAAGTTCATGATTGCACAAATCTATGTAGATGACATTGTGTTTGGAGGAATGTCTGATCCAATGGTCAAGATGTTTGTGAATCAGATGCAGTCTGAATTTGAGATGAGCCTTGTAGGTGAACTTACCTACTTTCTTGGTCTGCAAGTCAAACAGATGGAAGATACAATTTTCATCTCTCAAAGCAAGTATGCCAAGAACATTGTGAAGAAAGTTGGAATGGAGAATGCAAATCACAAGAGAACTCCTGCAACAACCCATCTCAAACTTTCTAAAGATGAGCATGGTGTCAGTGTTGATCAAAGTCTATACAGAAGCATGATTGGCAGTCTACTCTATCTCACTGCAAGTAGACCTGACATTAGCTTTGCTGTTGGTGTGTGTGCAAGGTACCAAGCTGAGCCTAAGATGAGTCATCTGAATCAAGTCAAAAGGATTCTTAAGTATGTCAGTGGTACAAGTGATTATGGAATTCTCTACTCTCATGGTGAAGACACAAGATTGTTGGGTTATTGTGATGCTGACTGGGCAGGTAGTGCTGATGATAGGAAGAGCACTTCTGGTGGATGTTTCTTTTTGGGAAGCAACATTATATCATGGTTCAGCAAGAAACAAAATTGTGTTTCTCTTTCTACAGCTGAGGCTGAGTATATTGCAGCAGGAAGTAGTTGCTCTCAGCTACTTTGGATGAAGCAGATGTTGGGTGAGTACAATGTGCAGCAAGATGTGCTCACATTATACTGTGACAATCTAAGTGCTATAAACATTTCCAAAAATCCTATCCAACATAGTAGGACAAAGCACATTGATATACGTCACCATTTTATTAGAGATCTTGTTGAAGACAACATTGTGACTCTAGAGCATGTTGCCACAGAGAATCAACTGGCAGATATATTCACAAAGGCTTTAGATGCAAATAGGTTTGAGGTGTTAAGGGGCAAACTTGGTATTTGCCTCTTTGAGGATCAGTAGCCATAATAGCTATTCCAGCGTGCAACGGTTACCTTTTTTTTTTCATTCATAGTTGCACGCAATCCAAAGGCAATCATAACATAAAATTCTCCAACGGCTATTTCGCGATTTACTCCAAGAAATCCGTTTATTCAAGATTCTATTACATTGCCTACCACATTGTTCACCACATTCGTTCTCAAACACTCAAACAACTTTAGAAATTTTCTTGATCTCTCTCAAACCCTTGATCATCTCTCTGCAATTTTTCTTTGAAATCTTCTTATCAAATCATCATCATCATCATGTCTACTACAACTAAAACATCTCCTTCAACCAAAACCACCACTCCTCCATCATCACCAAAACCAAATTCCCCACATCCTGAAGATATTCAAAGTGACATGATCGTCAATGCCACTCCTGTTTCAATGATCAAACCATCGGGATCAAAGAAGAAGAAGTCTAAACGATCAAGAAGGGAATCAACCCCCATTGCTGCAGAGGAAGATGTTGTTCCTTCTCCTTCCACAGAAAAATCAAAGAAGAAGAAGAAGAAGAAAAGCAAGAAGCCAAAGACTGGCTCACCCAAGAGGGTTCACACCATGGAAAGCCTGCACATTGATCCCCTTCCTGCTAAATCTGGTGATGCTGATGCTGAAGCATCTGTGGGTAAAGGTTCTTCAAACCCTAACCCTGAGAAGGCTGCTGTGTGGAATCATATTGAGCCAGAGACCTGATGTTCTGGGCAAGGATGATTTGTCTTGCAGAAGAGAGTCTGATATTTCTTTTAGTCTCAAGCAGTCTGATGTAACTCCTGATGTGGGCACATCCAGCTCAATTAATGCAATGTCTAGGACAGACATGATTACTGCTTTAAAGGAGACTTGTAAGGCTCTGGATGAGAAGAAGGCCAAGCTGGAAGCAGTCATTGCTGGACTGGAGCTTGAGGATGAGCAAACAATGGCTGAGGATGAGGAATTGGAGGAGGAGGAGCCCAATGACTCTGAAGCTGAGGAAACTGATGGGAGCCAGGATATTTGAATTTCTGTAATTCATTAATATTTCCCTGTACTCAATATTTCCTTGGTTTTTGCTTGTATGTTGTGGGCTATGCCCTGGATTTCTGATGCACCTTTGTGTGCTTGTTCTTGTACCGCTGCACTAATAATGGCCTGAGTGCCTTTTTCTGTTCATGCACCATCATCTCTACATCTCATGCTATCTGCATTCTATGGTGTTTTACTTACTCTCTATGTGTTTGACTATATTTGTCAAAATTCTGGCTAAAAAGGGGGAGTAAAATTTAAAATGAACAATTCTTTGAAGTCTTAACTGCAGCAAATTGTGATGTGTGGCACATCTGACTACACATCTGGCATACATGCTTATTTTTCTTCAAATGTTTTCTCAACAACTTTTTGAAGAATTAGTTTTCTAAAGCATGTTTTTCTGAAGACTTAATCTGTACGTTTTCAACTGGGTGATGCATTCTTAAGAAGTCCAATTGAAGATGTTATTCTGTGTAATGGTTGATCCATTTGTATGATTTCTACATGGTGATGCATTCTTAAGAAGCCTGTAGAAGTTGCTATTTTGTGTGATGTTTGACACATCTGTGAGTTTTAACTTGGTCATGCATTCTTATGAAGCCAAGTTTAAAACTTCTCTATATCTCTCTAGGTCATGCATTCTCAAGAAGCCTATAGGGAATATGAGATTTAGGGGGAGTACTTGGAAAGTGCTCTACTTCAAAGGGGAGTAAACTACTACTGGGTTTGCTACCCTCCCTTATGTGTGCATGGAATCTCATGCTTGTATGTGTCTGAGAATTTATTTTTCTCAGTCTTTGGGAAGTTACTTTCCTATCTTGTGAGAGTTTAATTCTCTCTTCATTTGTGAGGCTCTGATCCGCTGCTGCATGCCTCTGATGTGCCTACACATTTCTCCAAGTTTTGTTGGGTGACTCAAAGATTATTTTAGCCCAAAATTTGCCAAAGGGGGAGATTGTTGAGGATTTTAGGGTGTTGGCTTCATTTGGTAAAATAAGCCTGATTCCATGATGTGCAGCATGATGTGTGGCACATCAGGTTTCACATCTGGACGCCCTAGCTGGACGCGCCTTTATTTATTTACACGCGATCTTTTGAAAAAGATTTGTTTTTCAAATTAAATCGTGCCAACTTGCGCGCCAAGGAACAAGATAATCTTTCATGGTTCTGTTTTATTTTATTGGCCGACTTTGATCAAAAAGATTTGAAACAAACAATTAAAAGATTATGATCAAATAAATCTCAAGGAGAATTAACAAAGGCCAGCTGTCAACATTGAAGATCCAAGCCCATGAAACTTGTTCTATATAAAGGAAGACTGAAGACACTTTGAAGTACGAAGCCAAGAGTTGAAGAAATCGAGTCTTAGGTCTTAGTCTGTTTATTGTTCATTGTGAGCCTTCACTTGAATCATAATTTTGATACAAGTAAGGACTGAATTTGATAGAGTTGTAATCTCTAGTGTTCTTTCTCCAAAGCTTTGAAGCAAGGAGTTAGAGTGTGCAACACTCAAAGCCTTTAGGTACGAGTGGATAGGTTTCTAGGAGTGTGTCTCCAAACTGAGTTTGTTATTAAATCCTTACTGGGTAAGGTTGAGGGGGAGTGAGCAGAGGTTCTCATATCTAGGAGTTCCTAGGTAGAATTAGCACGGGTAGTGATTAAGTGAGAAGTTGTAAACAGGGGAGTTTAGCTTTGAATTGATACTACCATAGTGGATTCATCCCTGAATTGGTATCCTCCAGATTAGGGCTTGTTTAAGCGCCGAACTGGGTTAACAAACTCACTGTGTTTTATTGTTTCCTGCACTTTAAATTGTTTACTTGTTCATCAAGTTCAGCATGTTCACGATGTTGACACATTAGGCTACACATCGTACGATTCCTAAAGTGTACACATCGTGCTACACATCTGACACTTGCCACCAGAATTTCAATCTTGATGAAGCTCCATGATTTTTGCGCACTCTAGAGCATCTTGATGAAGCTCTCTTTCTTGAGCAATCCTCCGTTGATAGACGTACCTCCACTTTTGAGCACTTTCCTCAGAGTGGAAAGAAATTATGTCCATTGGAGCTGGAGGGATGTTTGCAGGAATTCTTCTTCCTCCTATTCTCTTCTTCCCTAAGGTCGTGATGTCTAAGACATCTGGTTTAATATCCGACTCAGTGTCACTGACTGCTACAACTTGTTTCTTCTTCTTTGAGGTTTTGTCTCCAGAAGCTTTCTTTGTAGCTTTCCTCTTCCCTTTCTTCTCAGTGATGGGCGTCTCCACTTGTTTGGACCTATACGTCTTAGCTTTCCCTTTGACTGGTATGCTAATACGTATTCCTTCACTGTCATCAGAACTTTCCTCTTCAAGAACTTGTTGAGGATGATTGTCTTTCTTCATTCCTTGAAGAATCTTGGCCAGGGGGACCTCATCTTCATCTACTTCTTCCTCAATCACTTGATCTTGAACTTCTTGTTCAAAACCTTGATCATGACCAAATGTCGCAGCATGAGGTTCGACATCTTGTGCAGCAACCTCTTCTGAAGGCGTGGGTTGATCCAACTTAGGATCAGCTTCTTCTTCATGAGGTTCTGATGGAATGTTGGTAGTTTCTGCAGAAGAATCTTCTTTAGCTGGTGGAGAGCTCTGCTCAGCAACATTGACTTGATGTTCATCAGTTGATGCTTCATCGGTTGGTTTGACATGTGGCTCTTCTGAAATCTTTTGTGATTCTTGATCCTCAGAAGGCTGGCTTTCAGGGTTTGTAGATTTTTGTTCCTGAATTGTGTCTTTTTAGGGTTTCTTTTCTTCTTTGAACCCTTGGTCTTCTTCTTCTTGATTGCGCCTTTTGTTGGGGGAATCACGCTGAGTGGTATAGCGTTGGTGACGATCCCTTCTTGATCAATTTCAATTTCTAAAACCCTAGGCATTTGAGAGGATGCCTCTTCTGTTTGCGTCTTTGAATCATCACGATTAGAGCTGTTGTTCTTGGATGATTGTTGAGACATTGTTGCAGAGAGTTCTTTGAGAAGAGTAAATTTTGAGTTTGGAAGAGATGTCTGACAAGATGTTGAGACGTTTGGTAGTGTCACATATGAGGTCTTAGTAGCCTTTTATAGATTGATGGAGAACTTAAGGCTACCTCTTTTTACGTGCAGATTTTTAATGTTTCTTTACTCTGCACGTTACCTCTATAATGTTTATGACATGTTTTTGAGCGTGTGAATACCCAGAGGCACACTAACGCTCCCAACCAAAATCTCTTCAGCTTCTTGTCCAGTGTATAGATGTTGGGACATCTGGTATAACATGTTGTCAACTTCTTCCTTGGCAGACAAGCAAGCTATTTTTGGACCATTGTTGTGAGGTGTCCAAGTATAGCACTTATCTATTGACTTTATCCCTTTCATCACTACTTCTTGATCATTTGCAATGGTGCATTCATGATTGTTGAAGTGCACTTTTAGTCCTTGTTCACAAAGCTGACTAATGCTAATCAAGTTTGCAATGAGACCTTCTACTAGTAGAACATCATCTAGACATGGAGTATGTAGACCAGATAGTTTTACAATGCCTATGACTCTACCTTTAACTCCATCACCAAAAGTAACACTTCCTTTTGAGTGAGACCTTAATTCTCTAAGGTATCTCTCATCTCCAGTCATGTGTTTAGAACATCCACTATCAAAATATCAAATTTTGTGTGGAGATATTCTTAGAGGAGTATGAGCCTTTTGAGGTGTTGGCTTGCATACTTTAGTTAGAATTTCCTTGTGTTTTACCCTTGGAGGTAGGATCTTCTTTTTGTTCTGACTTGGTGATTTAGGCTTCTGAGGATAGCCATGCAGGTAGAAGCATTTTGAAATTAGATGCCCAGTTTTTCCACAATGTTTACATCTTTTCAGTGGTCCCTTGTATTCTTTGTATTGGGGGGACACATGTTGAGCATGATGTTGGGACATGTGGTCTGACATATGCTTCCTTTGTTGAGCTGGAGGTTGAGGCCTTTGTTCAAACCTTTTCTGCCTTTGTTGAGTCAGATGATGTGTCTTTGTCACCTGTTTCTTTTGTTCAGCAGGTTGTTGAGGTTTGGATCCTGTCTTTTTATTCTTGTGCCGAGGGGGATGTTGTGACTTGTGGTTTGACATTTGGTCCTGAGGTCTATTCTTAGAGGAAATTTTCTTCTCAGGAGCTTTGATGTAGTTGTCGTACCCTAATCCCTTCTTGTCACTTGGGCTTCTACCAAGTTCAAGAACTTCTTCAAGCATGTCAGTTCCCTTGTCCAACATTCTCACAGATTTTGTCATCTCAGTGAGTTTTTGAGTTTGCTTCTAGTGCCTCCTTTTCTTGAGCAAGTAGTGTAACTTGTTTTCTCAGGCTGGTTGTTGAGACCTCTAGTGCTTCCTTCTCTTGAGCTAGTTTCTCCATCTCCTCATCTTGTTTTCTTATAAGTTCACAAGATTGTTCCCATTTAATGGTGAGATTGTTGTATTTCTCATCCAATTCTTCTTGAAGGAGATCTTCATTGCTCGTGCTGCTGCTGGTATCAAATGTTCTAGTGAAGGCTTTATTTGTTGGTTCTTCTTCTTTCTCTTCCTCAGAATCAGATAAGGTGGCTACCATTCCCTTTTTCTGTTTCTTGAGAAAGTTTGGACATTCTGGCCTGATATGTCCAAATCCTTCACATTCAAAACATCTCACTTCTTTGTTTTGCTCAGAAGTGTTTTCCTCCTTGGTCTTGCCCTGTGACTTGGTGTTGTACCTCTTGTCTGGGACATTTGTCCTGTACTTGGCTTGCAGCTTACTTATGGCTCTGTTGAAGTCCTTTGTAATGTAAGCTATAGCCTGTGATAGGTCATCATCATCATCTTGATCTTCCTCAGATTTAAAGGCCAAGTTCTTCATCTTCTTCTCTGGTTTGTCATCCAGAGACATCTCAAATGTTTATAATGAGCCAATAAGTTCATCCACCTTCATTGTGCTCAAGTCTTGAGATTCTTCGATTGCAGTTACTTTCATATTAAATCTCTTAGGCAGTGATCTAAGGATTTTTCTGGCTAGCTTTTCTTCAGGTATCTTCTCACCTAGAGCAAAGGTAGAATTTGCTATATCTCGTATTCTAATGTTGAACTCAAATATAGTTTCTTCATCCTCCATTCTCAAGTTCTCAAATTTTGTGGTGAGAAGTTGCAGCTTTGACATTCTAACTTTGGAGGTTCCTTCATGTGCAGTTTGAAGAATTTCCCAGGCTTGCTTGGCTTCAGTGCAAGTGTTGATCAACTTGAACATGTTTTCATCAACACCATTGAATATAGCATTGAGTGCTTTAGAGTTGCCACTTGCCTCAGTTTCTTCTTCTGGACTCCAATCTGCCATTCCTTTTAGACTTGTGGAGCCATCTTCTGCCGTGATTATTGGATGATTCCACCCAGTGACAATTGCCCTCCATGCTTTTGGGTCCATGGATTTGAGAAAGGCAACCATTCTTGCTTTCCAATAATCATAATTTGATCCATCCAAGACTGGTGGTCTGTTGATTGATCCTCTCTTGTCCATCTTGAACATAATATATCTCCCTGGAGCTCACCTAGCAGGTTAGGGTGCCTGCTCTGATGCCAATTGAAATTCTGTTCTCTGGCAGGACAGATGTCTTACACAATGTCTAGGACAATGTGTCAGTAGTCCAGATGTCCTAGACAACTGGTTTGACAACTGGTTATTAGGATCACGTGTTATTGCAATACTGAAGATAAACAAAGCAATAAACAACACCAGTAATTTGTCAACCCAGTTCGGCACTTATAACAAGCCCTAATCTGAAGGATACCAATCCAGGAAGTGAACACTACTACTCCGAATTAATACTTAGCCTTACAACACTACCAAACACCTTTTGGCATGTACGTCTTTTCTCAATCCTAGTAATCTTCTACTCAAGGGCTAACTCCCCCTGAATATGAGAACCTATCCAACTCCCTCTAATCACTAATCCCAAGTGACGAAACTACTTTAAACTATAACAGTTTAAAAGACCAAGTTGAACGACAACATTCAACGACTCAAAGCTTCAAAGTATCAAGAACAATACTAAGAGCCACTAAGTGTTTTGCACAGTGGGTACAAAACTTTGGACTCACAATCTTCAGTTATTGTGGGTTGAGTTTTAAGCTCCATGTGTGAGTCCTTTATATAGGCGTGCAATTCTTTAGATAATCTTCAGTCTTTCAGATGCACTCAAATAAGAGTTAGTTTTAAAACAAACTTATTTCAAAACAAACTCCACAATGATAAAGAATTTAATCTCTATCCACTAATTAAATACGAATCCAATCGTATCTAACACATAGGATTAATAACAAACTTTATCATTAATCCTAATCTCAGCTTGTTACTAAAAGATTCCCGTTTTATCCAAATTAAAACAAACACGCGTGCTTAATGGATAAGCATTATCTTTTAAGCTGAACTGGGTCAAGATGTCCTACCCACATGTCTTGGAACATCTTGTTCAACATGCGCCTATGCATGCTTTGAACCCAGTGTCAAGATGTCTAGTACATCTTGTTCAACATCTTGCATCTGCACATCTTCAATATGCACAAGTGGTTTAGACTTAATTACTTCAGCATTGGTGCTTCAGTTAAGTCACTCTGACCAAGTTGTTTTAGCCTTATGATGCAGCCAATCTCAGAAGAACTACACATTCAATTGATGCAAATAGAGGCAGAGTAAAGAATGGAAAAGTAAAATTCAAAAATTGTTTTGATATTTTCAACGAGATCTTTATGGAGGTCGAGATGTTCGACAAATTAATCAATATCGTTTAATCATCAACTCTAACGTTCAAATTGTTTAAATCGTTTAAACATTTTGAGACTGTTTCTATTAAAATCGTTTAAACATATTTGAAATTGTCTCGAAATTGTTTATATTAAACAATAATGTTTCAATACTATTTCTGTTTAAACAATCGTTTTAAATTCGTTAAAACACCATTAAAATTGTTGTTTATGTTAAAACAATTCCATGTTGTTTCAGTTTAACAATCGTGTTTCAATACTGTTTCTATTTACATAATTCATTTCGAACAACTTTAAAACGATTTGTTGGGATAAGAGACATGGTAACCTTAATTGCCTATGTCATTGCTCACCCCATGCTTATGTCATGCAACTTATTTTGATATTGTTTCTGTTTAAATCGTTTAAACATATTTGAAATTGTTTTGAGACTGTTTATGTTCAAACAATCGTGTTTCAATATGTTTCTGTTTCATATTCAAATTGTTTAAAAACAGATATAGTTTGAAAACAATTTCAATGGTGTTTTAACGAATCTAAAATGATTGCTTAAATAGAAACAATATTGAAACTCGATTGTTTAAACATAAACAATATTGAGACTGTTGCTATTAAAATCGTTTAAACATATTTGAAATTGTTTAGATGTTGCTTCTGTTAAACAATTGTGTTTCGATACTGTTTCTGTTTAAACAATCGTTTACAATTTCATGAGTTGGTTGTTTTGATATTATTTATGTTAAACATTGTGTTTCAATATTGTTTCTGTTTAAACAATTGTTTTAAATTGATGTTGTTTCTATTTAAACAATTGTGTTTCAATTGTTACTGTTTTTGTTTACAAAATTCGTTTTAACCAACTTTAAAACGATTTGTTGAGGCGTAACCAATTTTGAAAAAGAAAGACAATGAAACCTGTTTGTCACTTCAATATAAAAGTTATAAAATGTTGGTTAAATCACCACACATCAAGCCACTCAATTTCTTATTTCACATTTAATTAAGTTAATTACAATTAATTGCATCTTACAACAACTCACCTTTAATCACCATTGTCACGGTTTTGATTGTGAGAGAAAGATGCAAACTCAACCTCTCTCTGCCCTCTACATCACCAACAAATCAATTTCATCTTCCTCCACCACTATGCCATCTCCCGTTTAAACATTTTGAGACTATTGCTGTTTAAATCGTGTTTAAACAATCGATACTGTTTCTGTTTCGTTTAACCATTTTCGCGATATTGTTTTTGTTTAAACAATCATGTTTAAACGATCAATACTTTTTCTGTTTCGTTTGAGAATTCTCGATATTGTTTCTGTTTAAACAATCGTGTTTCGATATTGTTTAAACAGAAATAGTCTGAAAACAATTTCAATGGTTTTTTAACGAATCTAAAATGATTGTTTAGATAGACACAATGATAGTTCATTTTATTTTATGATAGTCTTTTATCGTGCTTTTATTCGAAAATATCGACCATGATTGGCATCGATCTGTCGTTCCATCGAACCCGTGCAACGCACGAGTGGCCGACTAGTTAATTTAATAACAAAGAGAGGCTATTACCTATGAATCTTCGATACTCAAAAAATGGTGACGTATCGTGTCCGATACGTACTCGATACCGATAGTCTTCCGATACTTCTTGATACTCGTATCGGTAAAGTATCGGTGAAATCATTATTTTTAAATAAAAAAATAATATCCAATACTCTTCTGATACGTCTCGATACTCGTATCGGAAAATTATCGATTAAATCATTATTTAAAAAAAAAAGTAATACCCGATACATGTCTGATACGTCCCAATACCCGATACTTGTTTGTATCTTTAGCACTTCTTGTGGTTTTCCTTTGTCAATATAATTTTTTAATTTTTTAAAAGAAAAACTATGGTGTCGTACTATATAACAGGTTGTTAAACATTTGAGCTTTTCCAAAAATTCTTATATAAGCCTAGATATTTTCTGCTTTTAATTATTAATATTGTTGATTTTAGTCATGTTTATATAATATGTATTTATATATTTAATTTAAAATTTAATTTTTAAATAATGTATCAGATTAAAAATTTGAAAAAAGTTTGCATATCCTATTACTATGGTAAGAAAGGAAAACCAAAAGGTGTAAAATAAAAATAAAAATCGTAGAAAAATGGGAAAAAAAGACTAAATTATTTGGACGGACTGCTATGTAATAATCCACTCAACAGTCTTTTTCTCTTCCTCCCGCATACTGTCCGAAGCGAAGAACCCTAACAACCCATTTTGATTTCCCACAAAAACCATCTCGTAGTTCCGATTGAAGCGTCTTCTCTTCTTAACAAACAAACCTCAGGTTTCACTTCTTTTCTTCTTTTTCCTTTTTTCTTTTATTTATACACATAATATCATCTTGTTGCTAATTTTTTTATTATTTATTTTCTAACTTAAAATTAGGGAAGAATGGAAATCAACCCCTTCATTGAATTTGCATATAAGAAAAGTGAAGTGGTGGAGCATCATAGAAAACTGTCTCCTTATTTTCAACCCCTTCATAGGAACAATTTTCATGATCATGTTGATGTTGGTACTGATCAATTTTCGTGTCGGCTCCAAACATTTGAACAAATGGAACATTTGAACGATTCCTGTCCTTCTAGGAAGGTGTCTCCTTATTTTCGGAAAGTTGAAGAATCGACTAAACCAATGAAGGTGTCTCCTTATTTTCGGAAAGTTGAAGAGTCGACTAAACCAATGAAGGTGTCTCCTTATTTTCGGAAAGTTGAAGAGCCGACTAAAACAAAGAAGGTGTCTCCTTATTTTCGGAAAATTGAAGAGCCGACTAAAACAAAGAAGGTATCTCCTTATTTTTGGAAAGTTGAAGAGCCGACTAAAACAAAGAAGGTGTCTCCTTATTTTCGGAAAATTGAAGAGCCGACTAAACCAAAGAAGGTGTCTCCTTATTTTCAAAACAATTCTCGAGTAACTCAAAGTTTGAAAGGAGAGGAGCCTTCTTGTTTACGAGAGATCTCTGAATATGTATCTAAAGCTAAAGAGGTTAGGATTAATGCTAATTCGTTACTTCAAAAGATTTCTACAGTTGAAGAGTCTTCGGTTGATCATGCCAACTATATGAAAAATATTGATGATTTTTTAAGTCAATTTGTATATCGTAGTGGGAGTGTGTCGATTCTCAGAGAGTATGTTGAGAAGAATGATTCTCAAGAGGGGCCTAAAGTTGAAGAGGATTCATCTCAAAAGAGACTTACAATTGAAAAGCCTAAAAGGAAATCCAAAAATGGCAGAAAGAAAACTAAACATTTTCCAATGGCTGAGAGACGTAAGGAGGCTTACAAAAGAAAAACTCCAGATAATAATTGGCTGCCTCCACGTTCACATTGGAATCTCATTCAAGAAGATCATTACCATGATCCATGGAGGGTGTTGGTTATTTGTATGCTACTAAACGTCACTACTGGTGATCAGGTATATTCGTCGAAGTATTTCTTTATGTTTTGCTTTACTTAATCCCTTATTTTTTATGCCGGTGTTTTATTACTGTTGACCTTGGCCTTATTATGCTATTGTACCTTTCTATTTTAATAAACATTGTATCAAAGGAGCTATGCTTGTTGTTCCTTATGATCAATAAGCTAAGATATTATATATTAGCTAAGATATTATAGACAGATGTAGTTACAAGGTTAGTTGCAATGTTATTCATCACATATGTATAAAGAAATCTAATGGCAAAAGTAAAAAGTAAGGGAGGAACTAGCTTGTTGTTCCTTATGATCAATAAACATGAAAATGAATAGTTGGGAGGCTGTATTATTATAGACAGATGTAGTTACAAGTTTGGTTCCTACCATGATTTAAGAACTCGGGTCTCCAATGATATTGTTTATTAATGATAAGGAATAGTTTCTGCTTTTCTTTAGAAGGGTGACTGCTATTGTTAATTATTTTTGGCTTTGTAAACTGTTTCGGAAAGCATTGCTATAATGCCATCTTTAAAATTTATTCTCTTAAGGTCTTGCTTAGGAAAATTTAATTTGAAATTTTGTGCCAAACTGTTGTTTCATTTATGACATGGTTCGAGTAATGTCAAATTAGGTGGATGCATTATTTGAGAATATGTTGATGGGATTCAAAATAACGAATCACATGAGGAACTAGTGCACAATGAGTCAAGCGGAAGATATATACTAGAAGGTGCAAGAAGGTAAATAATGGCTAATTAGTTGTGAAGGAGATGTGGACAGGAATGTAGAGGGCACACAACTACTTCCGCGATATAAGGAGTTAAGGGGATAGGGTTGAGATTATTGTTAGCACGTTAGAATAAATAGGCAGCTCTAAGCTCGGCTCTGGTCAGAATCTAGGGATAGATATCCCCATTTTTGTAATCACTCCATTTTCATAATCAATAAAGCACTCATATTTCCTTATTTTTTCTCATTTACTGTTATTACTGTGTTATTGAGTTCTGGTACATAACATGTTAACTTAGGAAATTGCTAAATTTAAGTCCCAAGATCTTTCGTGTCATTGGAAAGTGTTGAATTTTGATTTTGTTTAAATATTTTTGTTGTGTGTGCTAATAACTTTGATGCTTTTGCATATCGATATCTATATCCTATTTTGAGATAGCTTACTTTGCAAAATGCAGACAAAAAAAGTTTTAGCCAACTTTTTCGAGTTATGTCCAGACGCAGAAACTTGTATGCAAGTCCCAAGAGAGGAAATACAAGAGGTAATAAGGTCATTAGGTCTTCATGCGAAAAGGTCAAGAATGTTGCAACGCCTTTCTCAGGAATACTTAGCTGAGACTTGGACCTATGTGCCTGAATTGCATAGTGTCGGCAAGTATGTGCTCTTTTATTAACATCTTTTAACATGTTATTTTGTTGGCTAAATTACAATTTTGGTCTCTTTAGTTTTTTTGGCAACTTATGTCCCTCGAGTTTTTAATAATTTCAACCAAGTTCCTTCATCCCTTTTCATTTGTTTAAAACCCTCAAATTCTCATAAACCGTTTAAAAAATTCACAATTTGAATTGATTAAATTGATAGTTGTTATCTCTTTTAATCAGGTATGCGGCCGATGCATATGCTATATTTTGTACGGGAAAGTGGGATGAAGTGAAACCAGATGATCACATGCTAAACAAATATTGGGATTTCCTTCACACTATAAAGAAGTGATGAAGTGGGATGAAGTGAATTTCACAAGACTAGTAATTTATTTATCTATACTCAGGTTAATCATTACATATTATGGTAGTTTTTTTGACAAAATTCCAATATGGATAGTCAAGTTATTGTATATGGCTAAGTAAAAACTTTAACTTATTTTTGTTCCTACTAGAAATAGTGTATGGCACTACAATGTTCTCTAGCATTTCTATGATTCTGTGGATTCTGCTATACTATGAAAATGGTATGAAAGATTTGTACTGTTTAGGTCTTTGGCATTGATGCATGTAACAAAATTACAGAAATATACATCAACGTGTCTTTTCTTAATCTCTATTGGCACTCAAATGTGTCTTTAGTTAATCAATTTAATCATTGAATGTGTTTATAGTTTGTCAATTGATTTGAGTTGATAAAATTACAGACGAATAGATGTAAATTATATAAATATCCTATCAACCAATGTTGATTTCATGTCTAGCACTAACCGGCAATTCGGTTGTCGAAAACGACTCGACAACTGGTGTCCCGATCTCTAAAGCTGTGTTTTTTTCTTTCTTTTGTCTTGGTGAAGTTGATCCTTGTCTGTCAACATACTAATATCCATTTTCATAGTTACAAGTCCTTGGAGAAGTTTGTAAATTGTCACTGTTTCCAGCAATATGTTTGTGCAATAGATGAAATAGTAACATTCAATGTGTTTAGATTATAGAGACATCTAATTATATCTCCACAAAATATAGCTGAGTTGGTAGGACAATGCATTATATATACAAGGAGTCGGGGTTCAAACCCTGATCATTCCACTTATCCACCTTAAGTAGCGTTGGGAACAGGCCAGACCAGACTTTGATAGGCCTGTGTCTGGCCTATGATTTTTCTTTAAGTCTGGCCTGCGGCCTATCAAATTCTATTTTTTTTGGCCTAGCCTGGGTCTGTTTAAAGTATGGTCTGGCCTAGTAGCCTATTTAAAAACATGTGTTACATAAATGCATCTATATAGTCTATTTAAACAGACTAATTGTACAAGCCTTAAAGTCTATTTCACATTTAAATTTATATAATTTCTACAACATTAAGAAAAATGTTAATAAAATGATAAGCACAATAATTTATATTTTGTCTAACAAATATAATTAGTCTTTGTCAAAAGAAAAACAAATATATTTTGTCTAATAAATATTTTGTATTTATATAAATAATATGTATTTTTTATTAACGATGATATAAATAATAATTATTAAATATAAACAGACCGGCCTAACATGCCTAGTAGATTTTTTTAAAAGTCCAAGGCTGACCTATTTATATAAATAGGCTCTTTTCAAAGTCTGAGTTTGACATTTTTAATAAACATGCCAGACGAAGAATGTTTTTTCTACCCCTACATTTAACTCTTTACCCCTACATATTTTAAAATATACTCATTTTACCCTTATTTTATTATAGTATTTTTTTTATTTTATTTCTACCTCTACATATTACCGGAACACTTGGACATTGTTTACGGTCTTACCGGAACACTAATAAAAAAGTGGTCCGGTTTGTATAAACTCCAAAAAAGTTTGCCACCGAAACACTTTGGCATTATTGTGTTACCAGAACATTTTAAAGTTTAAACCCAATTTTCACTATAAGTTTCTTCATTTTTAGATGAGTTGAGATTGTTTCCAACCACCCAAATGAATGGTTGTTCAGAAGCTTCAAAATCATAAGCAATTTCTTTGATTTGTTTCATTGATAAACGAGCTATGCTCCCAAAATTTATGTGAAGAACGACCAATTCAAAAAACTTTGTTCATCTATAGTGGGTTGTTTTCCTCTCTCTTATTTTCTAAGCTTCTGTTGCAAAGTGAAACTGGTCCTACAATCCATGTTTTCTTTTCCAATTCATTTCTTGTGTAATCAGCATAAGCTAGTTCCAAATCATAGAAATTATTGATAAAAGTTCCGAAGCATTTTCCTTCTAATTTCTTCATTCTATCAGCAAACTGATTAGTCTAAATTGGATTTCTCATAAAAATCAAAACTTGAGACCTTGTCATCTTGATTCTATCCGTAAGACCAAGGACAACAAAAGGCTCTGAGTCTAAACTTAGATTCTCAAGCGCAACATGCTTTTTCGTGTTTTAAATTGTAGGGGTAAAGGGGTTAAAATATGAAAATGTGTTGCTTGATTTTCTGAAAATTTTCATATATCAGAACACTATTTTCAAAGTGTTCTTGTGACACATTTTCAACAATTTATATAAATCGGAACATTTTTATAAGTGCTCCGGTAAAAATGTGAACAATGTCTCGTTGTATGAACGACAAATATTATTGGAAAATAACATATAGTATATTAGTATTCTGGTAAAATTAACAAACTGATAAATGAAAGTGCTTACCGGAACGCTGTGTTTGAAGGGTGTACGACTTTTCATATAATTTATCGAAAAAGTGAAAAATCGACAAAGTAAAAAATAATAAAGTATACTATATTAAAAAAGGGTAGAATTGGTATATTTTAAAATATGTAAGGGTAAAAAGTTAAATGTAGGGGTAGAAAAAAAAAATTCTTCCAGACCATGCCAGGCCTAAGCCAGACTAGGTCACAGACCTCTGGAGGCCGTCTGGCCTATTCCCAACCCTAACCTTAAGGGTAAAATTTCTAGCCACTAACCTACTTGACAAAAAAAAAAAAAAAACAGAAATTACACTTTTAATTTGCATGTAAATATAAATGGGTGTATAACAAAATTCTGGATAACTATAAATTTATACATACTATTGATCTAAATATAGTTGTGATTTATATATGAGTCTGTTTGGTGGAGAAGAGAAATTGTGAAGAGAGAAATATGTAAGAGAGAGTATGGGAAGAGAGAAAGATGTAAGAAATAGAGTAAATTTAAAGTATTGTTTGGTTTAAGAGAAATAGAAGAGAGAGAAGTGTTGGTTAATTTTGAAAATACAATAATACCCTTGTTTTTATTAAAAATTATTTTAATTAAAAAACAGAGAAAATTATGCCTATAATCTCTTCACCCATCATTTGCTAAATTCCAATTCCACAAAATGCTAGAATTGAGATTCAGTTATAGCTGGGCAAATGATAAGATGAAACAAAAATATGTTTAAAATCCAACAAGCTTGCACGATGGGAGCAAGATCCACAGCTCCGACGGGGCTTTGGTGAGGGGATTTACTGTAGCGATGCTTTTGAAGCAGCATAGAAATGCAATAATTAAGGATAAATCTCAATTGATATTCACAAATTTTACCAAAAAAATCAATTTTTTTGTGAGGGAATAAACAATAAAAAAAGAAAAGGAAACAATTGTAAGGTTCTGTACTTGGTTTGTACTATGTAGAGAGATAAGGGCAGAATTGGGAACAAATGTAAAAGTGGGACTTTCTTCGCAATTTAGGAGAGAAGAGAAAAACCGTGGGACCCACATTAATTTCAGTCTCTCTTTGCTATTTCTCTGGTGCTCCAAATAAGAGAAGTATCCTATCTCTTTGCACTTTCTCTCGTCCCTCTTTCTCTCATGCCTTTTTCTCTCAAAACAAACATGCCATAAATTAAAGGGGGCTGCTAAGATACTCACACTAAAAACATATGGAAGTATGTTATCCCAACATGTGGAAGTATGTTATCCCACTTGCTATTTTTCTGGGAAATCACGTTCAATTTTTCTATCCATTTTTCATAAAAATGTTTTTCGGGTTTGAGTTTGCTCCATTTCCTATTCATCCATTTGTTGTCCATTTATGAAAGAGATAAACACAAATGAATATTAGTGGGACCCATTAAAAGTGGACCCCACCAATTAGTGGATCCCACTAATATTCATTTGTGTCTATCTCTCTCATAAATTGACAACAAATGGATGAGTAGTAAATAGAGCAAACCCAAACTCTTTTCTGAAACACATTGAAGCATTCTTGATAAATAATGAACATGCATATTTTATTTTATTTTTTAAAAAATATCCAAGTCTCAATGACACATGCATAAAATCATATACCAAAATAATTTTTTTTTTCTTTTGTAGTCAGAATTATCTTTCAAAGTATGCTTTCAAAATTTTAAACAAATAACACAAAATTGACGTGTAGAAGTTAACACAAAATTACTCTATTTGAAAATATTAGCATGTGTTAACAATAATTAGTTTGTGCTTAAAAAAAAAGTGTAAAAAAAAATAAACATTTTCAATAAAAAACAATTTTATTTTCCCACAAAAAAAAATTGTTTTAAATAAAAAAATACAATTACTTCAATGCCCATTCTTTAAATTAACTTGATAAAGGAAGGTCTTGGTTTTTTAGTAAATAACAAGTGAGAGTAGACTTGCTAACATACTCCCACATGTTTTTAGTAGGAGTACTAGTATAACTGACCCGTGCCAAGCACGGGATAATTATTTAAAAAAAATGTTATTTATTTGTTTATTTTAAATTATTGAAGAGAAAATTACATTTTTAAAAAAAATACAAATTATTTTAAAAATATGAATTTGTTTATGAATACATATATCAAATTAAGTTATCTCGTGTCAGAGAAGATTTTGAATCCTTTTTCTATTTTGATTTTTGTTATTTTTCAATTTTTGTGAGATTCATTTTAAATAATTTATTTAAATATAAAAAAGATATATGTTTAAAAATGTTAAAGGAGTTGTACCGGACAAAATCCAAGAGGCCCAATAACTCAATGATCCAACAAATGGTCCAAACAATTCAAATAAGTAACTTGACAGGAAAGATAAGGCGAGGGCGAAGTCAAAAGGCTTGGGGCGACGCCCCTAAGTTACGCTCACGGCGTCAGCTAAAGATAACCACCCATTACCACCACTAAGACACGGAGGAAAGGGAGAACCGCCCATAACCACCCCTGTAACACGGTGGAAACGGCGGAAACCACCCACGACCTCCAAGGAGAGGAGTGGGGTGGTTTGTAGATATTTTTTATAATCCTTCCTCTATAAATAGAGGAAGAAAGCTCATTGTAAAGGGTTCAAGTTTTTGGTAAATACAAGATCCTAGTATCATTATTCCGCATTAATATACTTGGACTCACCCCCTATTATTTTTACCAGAACAAGAGCACACCAGAGTGAGATTGATTCTCCACTCCCCGTTTTCTACCACATGATATATTTTCTTCTCGTGTTCATCTTCATAAGTCTTTGAAGGAACTCAAAATAGAGTAGAAAGTGATACCCCACTCGTTGTTTTCCACCATGGAGCACATTCATTCCCGTTTCCATCTCCACATATCTTTTCAAGATCTGGTCCCCGTAAAAAATAAGTAATTCTATATTATTTTATGATGAGTATCATTATATAGTTGTTAAAAGATTTCTATCAAAATAGAGAATCTAAATAAAACTCAACTATTTTATATGAGAAGTATTTGACTTAACTTATCATAAAAATTAACGAAAATTAAATTTGAAGTTTTATATATGAGTATAATTAATTTATATGTTATGGACTGATTATGTACCCCGGTGTAGTCACCATTAGGAGGGTAGTAGGACCCATTGAGACTTAGAAGTCTCACCCCACTCCAATTATTTTTTTCAGGCAAACAGGTTCAGTAAGGTAAGCAGGCTGTGGAGTAGTAGTGTTGCTCATGGATCGCATATTTAGTTTTCATGCTTTCTGTTCTCTTGTTGTATTTGTCAGTTTATTCTAGTTGTATCTTTTCATGTCTTGTATTCAGCACCTGCGTGTGCGTTTTCTTCCGCTGTTGTAATGTTAATGAACTCAGTACTATTTATAATAAATCAGGTTATATTCTAGACAATAACGTGGGGTATTATAATTGGTATCAGAGTAGGTCGATTTAGATCGTGCATGAGATCATTAAACTTACAAATCCAATCCCATTAGAACGTTTAGATCCCTAACGTTTGTTCTAGGTGTTATGTCATTTTGAGCCTAGCTAACTTGACTTGATACTAACAGTTAGAGCATTATGCCGGGAGCTCGACGTGGACCTGGAAGGTCAAGGAGGAATGTTGAGGAGGAACTAGAGGAGTATGGTGATGCTAACGCCAATATGTGGGCTGAAATGATGCATCAACACCAGCAATTCCAAGCCCAACAAGCTCAGCAGCACCAGGAGTTCATGGCAATGTTCCAGCAGCACATGAACAATCTTCCACCCCAGAATCCTGGGACAAGTGCTGCATTCGGGAATTCTTCCGAATGAGTCTACCAGAGTTTTATGGCGAGTATAATCTAGATAAGGCCAGAGAATGGATTCAAAGGATGAGTGGCATTCTGGAGTCAATGGAATGTACTGAAGTTGACAAAGTGACATTCGTCTCCCACTTCTTTAGGGGTGACACGTGTAACTGATGGGATGGTACCAAGGCATATATGGAAGCCAGTCATATGGAGATGATCTGGGAGAATTTCCGACCCCTCTTTGTTGGACATTACATCCCAGAGAGCTACCAGTTCCAGATGGAAAGAGAATTGACTGAACTTAAGCTGGGTAGCATGACAGTGGCTGAGTATACCATGAAGTTCAATGAACTAGTCAGATATGTGTCTAATGGGAATGATGCAACAACGGAAGCATGGAAGATGAAGAAGTACATGTTCGGGCTTCGGGCAGACATTGCACATGATGTTTCAATGCAGCTAATCACCACCTTTGGTGACTTGATTCAAAAGAGTTATCATGCTGAAGCAAGTCTTGGTAATATCCATAAGGAAAGAAGTGAGGCAACTCAGAGAAGGAAAGATTCAGGCAAGTATCATTTGCAATTGAAGACGAAATGTTTCCCAAGTAAAGGAAAGCAAAGTTACTTGCAACGTTCTCCACAGAACTGTGCTGATTGTGGTTTTCCTCACAGCGGCGAATGCATGAAGGGAAAGAATGTGTGTTTCTATTGCAAGTTGCCTGATCACTATAAGAATGAATGTCCCAAGCTGAAGAAACAAGGAGATTCCAGCGGCACTACTAAGAGCAAATGTCGGGTATATTCACTTGACGGTGAGGAACTTAAAACTAATAGTGCACTGATTATGGATGTATGTTTGTTAGGCCAGTCTGAAGTTTTAGTGTTGTTTGATTGTGGAGCTACCAATTCATTCATAGTCGTTGACTGTGTTATAAGGCTAGGATTACTTTCTGTTCCCTTAACTCCTCCAATGACAATTGTTGTCGCTACAGGCTGCAGAGTTACTTCTAAGAGAGTCTGTCAAAATTGTCCTGTTCTGGTGGGCAGTAGAACCTATTACATAGATTTGATCTGTCTACCTCTAAAAGACATTGATGTTGTTTTAGGCATGGATTGGCTCTCTTCCAATACTGTGTACATCGGCTGTGCCGAGAAGAATCCGTTCATTCCTACCGAAGTCTCTACTGAGAGTAGAGCCCTTAATGCTTCACTGCAGAATACTCATGTAACATCCCCAATTTCGAAATTGCCTAATTAATTTAATTAGAGATTATTTATCAAAATTAAAATTAATTAGAGGAGATTAGTTAACTTAATCCATAGAAGTTTAGTGTGTTATGTGTGTGATACTTTGGAAAGTAACCAAACTTATGTATACACTTAGACATTAATTTTATGGGTTCAAATTAATCAAATCAAATTCAAACACTCCCATCCCTTGAGTCATTTCCCACTCAAGGAATCACTCCACCACTTAGACCACACCTCATCACAATTGTAGTGAGTCACTCGCCACTCAAAATTCTCTCTATCTCATTGCATGAAACATGAGAATCTCATTCACTTCAGCTATTTCAGAAGCTGAAACCAAACCCCTCCCTCAATTCTCTCTTCTCTCACGTGAATCAAACAACAAGCAACCATAAGCCTCCAAATTCCTCAATCAACCCCTTTTCACATGTTGGCTTCTAGTTACCATTAATCAACTCAAACACTGTGACTAACTCACAGAGATTCCTACCTGCACAACCCAGCTCTGAGATCATTGATACCAAGTTCACATGACACAACACACCAAGACGTTTCATCTCACCACTTATACAACCAATAGCACCACATGCAAGGGAAACCAAATCCAATTCGTGCACTGTTTCCACACAGAGATTCACCCTATATAAGCCACTCCATTCCTGATGAATTAATCATCAAACACAACTCAAATTCGTAGAGCAAGAATAAGGGGTTTTTCTCAAGTGTCAAAGTCTCAAATCCAAGTTCTGTTTGTGGGTCTTGCTAGGAGGTCTGAGTAGCTGTGTAGAGCTCAGGAATCAAGTCTAAAGCTTCTTTCCAGGTGGGTTCTTTAGGCTAGTTTAGTTAGAATTCCCTTAAATTATGAATTTGCATGTTAACTTAAGAAATTAGGAATTAATTGTGTGAGGAGAATTAGCTCCCAAATTCTCTTCTATTCTGTTATATATTGACTATATTATATATCTGCACTTTCTCAGAGTTTGGTTGTAGGTGAATCTTTGAAAATATTGAAAATTCGTAAAACAGGGGTCTTTCTGACTTAACTCGCCATAGCGAGTTGCTAGCGAGCACTCATGGCGAGCTCAAGGTTCTGGGCTGAAGAACTTCGCCATGGCGAGCTCTAGCTCGCCTAGCGAGTTGTTTAGGCCAGTACCTGTAAGTTCGCCATGGCGAGCTTGCTAACTCACCGTAGCGAGCTGACCCAGAATTGCCTCACAAGTTCGCCATGGCGAGCTTGCTAACTCACCGTAGCGAGCTGACCCAGAATTGCCTCACATTTTCTATTTTGTTTTAAAAATGAATGATCACTCGTTTTATATCATAACCCGAGGAAGATATATTGCTATTATATAATGCATTTAATATTGTACGGAAAGTCAGACACAATTCTGAAAATTAGGGATGACTTAGAATTTAAGTTGTATGCTCCCCGGGAAAGGAATTATATTGGTAGTATGTTAATCACTTAGAATCAGTCGATCATGTGCGGTTTAGTATGCTGCTTATGGGCTTCCAATGGAATAACCCATTAGGAAAATGATTGTGAGCTTAATGCCGTGGTCGAATCGGTCAGCGGATATGGCGGGCCTTCGAGACATGCTCACCTCGAAGTGTCTTAGCGGAATAAAATCAACAAGATACTTTTGTGTGTTACACTTTTATTAATTATGATTATGATAGATTATCAATTATGGACTGATTAGGTACCCCGGCTTTATAGCCTAGGAGGGTAGTAGAATTCACTGGGACGAAGTGACTGTCTCACCCCACTCCCTATTTGAAACAGGAAAACAGGTTGATTAGGTAAGCCTTGGTGTTGGAGTCGCTGCTGCTGTTTGGAGGATTGCATTTGATTCTTGCTTCCTTATTTATCTTATCGTGTTATCGTTTGTTTCCGCTGTTATTTCATGAAATCTTGATGTATTTGACACCTGTGTGTGCAATTAAACTTCTGTTGTAATAATAATGAATTCAGTACCTTTAATAATATTCCATGATTATTCTAGATTTTCTATGGGGTGTTATAACTCATCAAATGATCCAATACTTGTGCTCTATTAATAAGTGTTTCAGTGTTATGTTCACCATTGATCCTGAACCTAGTTTGTGTCCTAGTGACATTCTAGTAGTCAGTGAGTTCTTAGATATGTTTCCAGCAGATATCATGAGTTTACCTCCCGAGAGGGAAGTTGAATTTTCTATCGACCTTGTCCCTGGGTCTCAACCTATCTCAGTTGCCCCGTACTGCATGTCTCCTGCAACACCGAAACCCATTTATTTAACAAAATTCTACATTTATAAATTTGATTCATAATGCGCAACAAAAATTAAATTTTGATTATAAAAATAATGTGATTTGAGTATTACATCCTTCATCAAAATGATTACTAATTACTTAATTAGCAAAAACACCTTTTATTACACTTATGTCTAAAATGCTACATCATTAATAAGAGATAAATATTCTATTTGCATATATACATCTGTGAACCCTTTCCCCATGTGTTGATCAGAGCAAAGCTTCACCGAACCACAAACTTGGTAACCTGGACCCAAACCATTCACATACACAAAATAGAGAGTTAGTTACAATTCAAGTTCATAATAATAAGCGTAAGGTACACTTACATTATGGAAACAATAATAATATGACTAGACAACTTTCTTGTCTAGTGGCATGCAATCAATACTCGTAATAATAGTAAAACTATACTCATTGTCACATAATTAAACATGTAAGCAAATCCACATTTAATTAATTATACACAACCATAATGGGCACAATATTATTTACCAATTATCAATTAGAATGCACAATTTCCCTAATGCAAACTAATGTCACATTCGCATGTCATGTCACCCTAGACATAACTAAATGCATGTGGTACCCATACTCGTTTTTAGGATAAACATATATCCAACTTCACTCAGACAGTTTATAGTCATGATGGACATCTTCACTCAGACAGTTTATAGTCATGGTGGACTCTCGGCACATGAATGCATGCAATGTACATAACCAACTATGATGATACCCTACACAACTTACTCATGAATACTAGGTCTCTTCCTAATATTATTCTTTCTCAATTCACATCATCATATCTCAATTAGGTTTACAATCAAGCATACATGTCATGTTCATACATAAGGTTTATCTCATCACATCAATTCATTAATCATTAACACAATCATGATATCTTAAGCATATAATCACCATAGTGCTTTTCTACCCAAGGGCTCACTCCCCCTGAATATGAGAACCTACTCACCTCCCTCTAATCATTAATCCCAAGTGATCGAAACTAAACTTGTCGTTTAGAACAATGGTGTTGAATATGTTGGAACAAAGTTGGTTCTAATATAACCCAAGTAGTTTTGATGATAACAATAGTATTAATATACAATAGGGAATACTGATAATTTACTCTAGTGTGCAGATATACAAGTTAAAATTTTATATTCACTAGAAATTGAAGTTCTGGTTGCTATGCTAAAGTATCCCCAGAAGTTGGGAAAATGCAAGTTCTGAAGTCAACACAGAAGTTAAAGTCATCAGAAGTTGCAAGTCAAAGTCACCAGAAGTTGAACTCATCAGAAGATTATTTAATATTTGTAAACTCTGATGACGATGAAACAGCAGAAGACGCCAGAAGAACATTCTATTCTCTTAACGACTATCATCTATTTGGCAAAAGATCTGAAGGAGCAGAAGAACTTCTTTTAGACCGTTATCCTCATGATAATGACGTTTGTACTATTGTACTATCTTTGTTTTCCTGATTTGGGCGAATATTCGAAATCAAGGCTCAGATTTTGATCTTTACTTGATTTGGATAAGCACATTTCAAATGAAAATAATGGTACAATACTACATAGCTGTTTTCATAAGTGTCCGCTCAAATTCAAGACGCTCCAACATCACCTATAAAAGGAGGAAGAATTTGAAGACGTGACAACACACTTACGAAGAACAAAAGAGCTGTTATTCTGCTAAATTTCAAAGAGCATTTTTAACTTAGATACAACTTGAGATTATATCAATATTCAAGACAACAGTCTTCGACTTCTGGCTTGTTAGTTGTTGAACCTTAGTTTTCTTTTTAAGGATTCTAAGAATAGTCTTGTTATTTAAAGTTGTATTTCTTTGTTCTTAGAACTCTGATATTATTTATCAGTTGTTCAAAACATTGTATTTTGTTTTGTGTTAGAAGTCTCTTGCTGGTGAGCTTGAGCATTTGGAAGTCTCTTATAAGGTGTTACTTGAGCATTGGAAGTCTCTTGCTGTGAGCTTGAGCATTTGTAATCTTGTGTGATTATAGTGAAATCCCTTGGAAGTGCAAGGGGACTGGACTACTCTCGGTTTGTGAGAGGAACCAGTATAAATCTCTTGTGTTATCTCTTCTCTCTTCTCTCTGCTTTTATTCATTCATACTCTGTTATACCTTCACCATACCAGAAGTTGTTTGTGTTTAAGTTTTGGCCTGCTGCGAAATCTGATAAGTTGCAAAACTTTGAAGAAGTTTTTAAAACTAACCAAAACATAATTCAACCCCCCTTCTTGTGTTTTTCACACCTTCAATTGGCATCTAGAGCCCGGTTCTGTTATATCACTTTGCAGTGAGACAATTATTCGTTGTGATAAAACACTATGTCTGGACCTGGTGAACAGAGCAAGAAAACAGAAATTCCTTACAACTATGATGTTGAAGATAAAAACAACAACAGCAAAGCTCCCAAGTTCAATGGTGATGGTTCTACCTTCTCCTGGTGGAAAGATAGAATCTACAGTCATCTAGTTGGTATTGATGATGACCTTTGGGACTTAGTTGAAAGAGGAACTACATTTCAAGGTTTGGATGAAAGAGGAAGATTAGATTATGAGACGAGGCAAGCTTTCACTGTCAAGGACAAAAAAGCATACAAGAAGCACCACAAGGTCAAGGATATCTTGATAAGCTGCATATCTCATGAAGAGTACCTTAAGATCACAGATCAATCTACTGCTAAGAGTATCTATGATTCTTTATGCTCATCTTATGATGGAAACAAACAGGTACAGGAGGCAAAAGCAACACTTTTGATCCAATAGTATGAACTCTTTAGAATGAAGGAAGATGAGAACATTGAATCTATGTTTTCAAGATTCAAAGTTCTGGTTGCAGGTCTTCAATATGAAGAAAAGTTATACTACTTCTGATCATGTGAAGAAGATTCTTAGAAGCTTACCTGCCAAGTGGAGACCTAAGGTCACTGCTATTCAGGAGGCAAAGGATTTGGACACCCTAAGTCTAGAGGGTTTGATTAGTTCACTCACGAGTCATGAGATTGAGCTATCCTTTGATGAACCTCAGAAGAGAACGAAGTCTTTGGCTCTGCCAGCTACTTCTGGACCTTCTAAGGCTCTCAAGGCTAAGGTTGTTGAATCTGAGACAGAAGAATCTTCTGCAGATGATCAAGAAGAGGGATCAGATGATGATGTATTTGCACTTCTGACCAAGAGATTCCAGAAGTGGGCAAGAAGAAAGCCAAGATATTCTGGTAGAAGTTCTGGATCCAAAGGTTCTGGTTACAAAAGTTCTGGAAATAAAGATAAGAAGGATGATTCTAAGAATTGCTTTAACTGCAACAAGCCTGGACACTTCATTGCTGATTGTCCTGACTTGAGCACCAAGGGAAAAGGAAGAAAGAGCACTTTCAAGAACAAAGCTAAGAAGAGTCTTCTAGCTACATGGGAAGATCTTGACAAGCTGTCTGATGATGAAGCTGAAGATGCAGAAGCTAACTTGGCACTCATGGCCACAGCAGAATCAGATGTTGAAAGTGATGTTGAGTCAGATTCAGAAGATATTGAACAGGTTATTTCTAAACTCTCTGACACTCAACTCTCTAAGGCTTTGAAAGATACTGTGATGAAATACATGGAAAAATCAAATGAGCTAGAGCTTTTTAAACAAAAGTTTGACATGCTCAATGATAAAGTCAATCATATTCAAGAAGACTATAAGAAGTCCTTAAAGACTATTCAAGTTCTTGAAAATGGTTGCAGAACATGTAACAAACCCTATGATAAGTGTCATACCCCATTTTTTGACCACCCCTAATTTTTTTCCATTTTTATTTTGCTCATTTTAAGCCTGTTAATTTTTATCATATTATTACTATTTGTTAATTTAAAATTGCCATAATAGTATTTTATCCTGTTTACGCTGCTTAAACTGTTTCATTTTTAGATAATTAATTGCATGACTTATTGATCTTTTTCTTGCACCATATATTTTCAAATATACTCTTGTGCTATAATTTGCTCATAAATTTGATTTTATTCCCATTTTACCCTTTCCAAAATTTCAAATATAAAGGTAACTTCTTTTGCAAGTAATCTCCTTTTTCATCCATTCTTCATGATTTTTGATTTATAATTTCATTTCCATCATTTTCATATATTATAAGTATAACCAAAATATTTTAATCATATTTTCATTTGCATTTTTATTTTTTATAGTATATTATTTTATTCATATTTACATTTTAAATTCAAAAATTCATTTCTTCATCAACAAGTAACCTTTTTTATTCAAACTTTTTTCAATTATTTCCAACTTAACTCATGCATTTTATAAAGTCTAAAAATGGACACTTTTGCCCTTGCTCATAAATATTTTCATTTTTCACATATTTATTTATTTACAAAAATGGTTTAAAATTATTTCTTCCATCAAATAAATTCCAAAAATCCCATGATTCTCTCCCAACCATTTGATCTCAGAATATACCTCAAAATGCCTTTTGCATCAGATCAAACCCTATGATAAGCATGAGATTGCTCTTCAAGAGTTTGTTCATCACAATATTGACAAGCATAAATTAGCCTCTATGATTTATGGTGCTGGCAAATACACTGGACAGGGTTTGGGGAGTACTGTCAAAGGAAACTCAAATCAGTCTGTGTGTATTAGCAGAACATCTTCTGATCTTTATTCTAATTTTGTTTCTAGTAATAGTACCGAAAATCCAAAAGTGTCAGATGCTCAAGTAAGCGTGGAGTCTTTGAAAACCTCTGCTCCCATTGCTTCAGTATCCAAGTCTTATAAAGGAGTACAGAAGATCTTCAAGCCTATGAGTACTCGGGGCATGAGATCAGGCTGTACAAACTTGAAAGCTGGTTTGCTGACACACTCTGGGTCAAGGTCCAAAGGAAAGGTTAAGCCTAAACCTGTTTTTAAAGGCTCACCTCACTATGGACCCTTTGGAAACTACAAGAGACAGAAGAAGGATAAAAGAACTAACTTTAGAGGACCCATCAGAATATGGGTACCAAAGTCTGAGATAATGTTTACTGCAGGTATGCACCCCAAGAAAAAGGCAAAGCTCATGGTATCTGGACAGTGGATGTTCACGACACATGACAGGAGACAAGCACTTGTTCCTCACCCTAACTCCGAGAGAGGGAGGAACTGTAGGATTTGGTGGGAACCAGAAAGGCAAAATCATTGGTATAGGTAAAGTAGGTAATGCTTCACTTTCTATTTCTGATGTTTGGTTGGTTGATGGACTACAACATAATCTACTTAGCATAAGTCAATTATGTGACAGTAATTATGACGTTGTGTTTAATAAGAATTCGTGTACTGTAATTAATAACTCTGATAAGTCTATCTTGTTTAAAGGTTGTAGAAAGGGCAATGTTTATAAAGTTAATTTATCTGATCTGGAAGATCAGAATGTGCTTTGTTTGTTGACTCTAAGTGATGAGAAATGGGTTTGGCATAAGAGATTGGGTCATGTTAACTGGAGATTAATCTCCAAGCTTAGCAAAGACAATCTTGTAAGAGGCCTTCCTAAATTGACTTATCACTCAGATTCTCTTTGTGACTCTTGTCAAAAAGGGAAATTTGTCAAAAGCTCATTTAAACTTAAGAACATTGTTTCTACCTCTAGACCTTTAGAACTTCTGCACATTGATTTGTTTGGATCAGTTAGCACTGCTTCACTCAATGGAAAGAAGTATGGACTAGTCATTGTTGATGATTATAGTAGATGGACTTGGGTAAGATTTCAGAAATCTAAGAATGATACATATGAAGAGTTTAGTGTCTTCTGTGCCCAAATTCAAAATGTAAAAGATTTAAGGATTTTAAAAGTTAGAAGTGATCATGGTGGAGAATTTGAAAATGAACCTTTTGAAAACTTTTGTGAAGAACATGGAATTTTCCATGAGTTCTCTTCTCCTAGAACTCCACAGCAAAATGGAGTTGTAGAAAGAAAGAACAGATCTTTGCAAGAGATGGCTAGAACCATGATGCATGAACATTCTTTAGCAAAATCTTTTTGGGCGGAAGCAATAAACACTGCTTGTTATATTCAGAACAGAATCTATATTAGACCTATTCTGAATAAAACAACATATGAACTTTTTAGAGGAAGGAAACCTAACATTTCTTATTTTCACCAATTTGGTTGTACTTGTTACATTATGAATACTAAAGTCTATCTAAAGAAATTTGACTCTAAAGCTAGTAAGGGTATCTTTATTGGATATTCTGAGCGCTCCAAGTCATACAGAGTGTATAATTCTGAAACTCAATCAGTTGAAGAATCTATGCATGTAAGGTTTGATGATAAAGCGCCTGATCATGAAAAGTCAGAGCCTTCTATAGAAATTTCAGATTCTCAAGACTCAGAAGATGAAGGTTGTGAACCTATTCCTACTCCTCAACTTCTGGAAGCACCAGAGAACAATCAAGTTCCAGAATCTGATGATCATCAAACAACACCAACAGAAGATCATGAACAAGAAGAAACAACTATTCCCAAGAATACCTTCAAATATAAGTCATCACATCCTGAAGAGCTTATCATTGGTAATAAGAACAATCCTAGGAAAACAAGATCAAGCTTTAGGGATGAAGAATCCTTATTTGGTCTAGGATCCTTGATTGAACCTAAAACCATTGATGAAGCATTATCTGATGATGCTTGGATAGTTGCTATGGAAGAAGAACTGAATCAATTTCAAAGGAATGATGTATGGGATCTGGTACCCAAACCAAAAGGCAAGAACATTATTGGATCAACTAGTGCTGGACTATGCAAAAACTTTTCTAAGATGATGCAAGATGAATTTGAGATGAGCATGATGGGAGAATTGAAGTACTTTCTGGGAATTCAGATCAATCAAACAAAGAAAGGAAACTTCATTCATCAGTCAAAGTATATCAAAGATCTTCTGAAGAAGTACAATCTTGAAGACTGCAAACCCATGAACACTCCAATGCATCCTACATCAAGTCTTGGCAAAGGTGAGTCTGAAGGTAAAGTTGACCAGAAGTTATATAGAGGTATGATTGGATCTCTTCTCTATCTAACAGCTTCTAGACCTGATATATTATTCAGTGTATGTCTGTGTGCAAGATTTCAATCAGATCCTAGAGAATCTCATTTTACTGCTGTAAAGAGAATCTTTAGATATCTGAAGGCTACTTGTAACATTGGATTACTGTATCAGAAATCTAATGATTACAAACTGATTGGATTCTGTGATGCTGACCATGCTGGTGATAAACTTGAAAGAAAATCCACTAGTGGAAGTTGTCAATTCATTGGTGAGAATTTCTTGGGCCAGTAAAAGGCAAACCACCATAGCTATGTCAACTGCAGAAGCAAAATACATTTCAGCAGCCAAGTGTTGTACACAACTACTTTGGATGAAATATCAATTGGAAGATTATCAAATAAGCAGTCATAATATTCCTTTATATTGTGATAACACTGCTGCCATTCATCTTTCTAAAAATCCTATTCTACACTCAAGAGCTAAGCATATTGAGATTAAACATCATTTTATAAGAGATTATGTACAGAAGGGAGTAATTGATCTCAAGTTTATTGATACTGAAAATCAATGGGCTGATATCTTTACAAAACCCTTAGTTGTTGAAAGATTTGATTTTATCAAAAGGAATCTTAATATGATGGAAATCTGTGAATAAGCTAAAACTCTGGTGAAGAATATTATTTTAGGAAGTTCTGGAAGTTTATCAGAAGTTAGGGGGAGTCAGACCTTTCTATCAGAAGTTTAGACAAACCATCTTTTGATATCTTATATCAGAAGTTAGGGGGAGTCAGAACTTGTGTATCAGAAGTTGACAAATCCATCTTCTGTATTTCTATCAGAAGTTTGTGAGTGGTTCTGAACGTGACGTGGCAGTAACTGTTGAGTTACCTCTTCAACTGCTGTTGCTAACGTGTCAGATATTTAATTAATCTTCTAATACACATGTCTATTTGCTATTAGAGAAAGAAGTTGGTTAGTGATGATTGTGTTCTAATTCAATTTGTGAATTGTTAAGTTACTCTTTTACCCCTGTCCTTTCAGTTAGTACGTTTTTGCGCGGTTTTGTTTTTCTTTCCTTTTTAAACACTAACTGTTCACATTCACACACTTACACATTCACTACCCACACTTTCATCTCTTCTAAAACTCAGAGCAATTTCTTTCTTCTCTCAAATTAGCAAACCCTAACCCCCAAACTCAGAATCATGGCATCTTCTACCAAGCGTATTCAAACTGTAGCAGAAAGGCATGCAAGTGTACCACCGATTGCTGACATCAAAGCATCTACTCCTGGTGTTCCCTCTAAAGACAGAGTAAGCTTTCCTATTTCGGACCTATTTATGCATATTGAGAGACCAGTCGACTTTGAAGCAATTAGGGTTAATGGCTGTAATGGAATCAAGGAAGCGTTTGTGGCTCAGAAGTTGATAACTTATCTAGATTGTCTTAATGGACCTGTCTATCCAGAAATTGTGAAGGATTTTTGGATGAAGGCACAAGTGGCTCTTTGTAACTCAATACCACAAGATGAATATCTGGGCAAAGAGATTCGCTCAGAAGTTGGTGGTGTCTGCATTAGAATCAGACATGAGCATATTAGACAAGCAGTACAGTTACCACTCAAGGGTATTCAGCCTTACGCCGCTGATGATGTTTGTCATTAAATTCAAGAAGAAATCTATGGAAAAGGGTCTAATTCCAAGAGCAACATTGACATGAAGCCGTACTACAATATACTTTACAAGATTTTGTGTGACTCTATTTTACCAAAGGTTGGTTCATCTGACCAAGTTTCCAATCTATATAAAACTGTTTTATATTATTTGGACTTTGCCATGGTAATTTTTGAGCACATGTGTAAAACTATCTCTGATAGTCAAACCAAGGGTACAACAAATGCACACTACTGCAGATTTCTATCCTTCATGTTTCACAGAAGTTATTTGATTCAATCTCTGAGAACTACTTTTCCTGGTTATGCATCTGTCATTGATGCTTATCCCTCTGTGATAAGTGGTTTATCTGTGAAGAAAGTTTTGAAGTCTCAAGCACCTGTGATTACTCCACAAGTTCAATATAGACCAAGGAAGGATGAGAGTGATAAGTACTTTTATATCACCCCTGTATCTACAAAAGAAGTTTCTCTCATTGATGGTATGCATAAGAAACTTTTGGAAGAAGGAGTTGATCAGAAGTTGGAAGAAAGACTAGCTACACAACAGTTGTTGCCTATTCAAGTAAAGAAGAAGAAGAAGACTGTAAAGAAATCAGAATCTACAGAACCTCAACCCAAGAGAGCAAGAAATTCTACAGAAGAAGTGAATCCTGGAAACTCTGTGCCTGCTATTCAAGCAGAGGCTGATGTGGAAATAATTGAGAAAGCTAGTGCTTCTGGATCTGCTGCTATTGCTGCTCCAGAAGTTGCCAAGAAGGGCAGATCAAACTTGAAGAGGAAGAGGAGGCAGAAGTTGATTCTTGCAGAATCAGATGATGATGCTGAGCGTGATGAAGCCATAAAGCAAGTTGAGCTTTATAAGACTTTGGAAGAAACTAGCTGGGAAAATGGAGTAGAAGCTGAGCCTAATGAATTTCTTGATGCTCCCATTCCTAAAGCTGAGTTAGTGCAGAAGTTGGCAAATCAAGGTTTTTACAAAAAGATCATTGTTAAAGATATTCCTGATTATGTCATTAATGGTCCAAAGCATGCTAAAAACATCCCCTATACAGTTCCTGTTCAAAACTCTTTTTCAAAAATCCTTTCAGATTTAGCACCTAAATCTAACTGTATAGAAGAAGTTTCTACTAGTGCTTCTCTTGAAACACCAGTTGTTAGCTTTGTACCATCCCCTGAATCTATGAAACAATTTTCTAAACATGTGTTATCCTTGATTACAGAAGTAGGTGTTTCTACTCCTACTTCTGTGGAGAATATTGAGAAGGTAGCAACAGAAGTTAATGCAGAGGTTGCAACTTTTGAAGCTATTCCTCAAGACACCACTCTTGTTACAGCTACTACACATGTTTCTGATAAACCTGTTTCAACAAGTTCCCATGACTCTGAGAAGACCTTATCTGATCATCAAGCTTCTCCCATTGAAACCATAGTTGAAGCTGGCACTCCTGCCAATGCTTTACAACTATTAGAGTTGGAACTTCACAACCCCTCACCTCAGAAATCTCAAAATCCTCAACTTACAATTGCTGAAAATGACTATCTTAAAACTTTTGAAGAAGTCATTACACCCCCTCCAACAGAACAAGATAAAACAATTCAACCCTCAGTTGTCCTAGATAAACCCTCATCTTCATCTGTTCCTAACACTCTCAAAGCCATCACACCAGAAGATGTTAAACGTGTGCTGATGGGCATTAATGACAAAGTTCAGGAACTTCATCATGATCTACTTGCTCTTGCTTTTGCACCTGATCAAGTGGATGGAGAATGCACTGCTATTGCAGATATGTGCAAGCAAATGATGAGTGATCTTAGTTCTCAATACAGAAGGAACTTTATCATGAACATTGCAAGGCACAAGTTCACTGAATACAAGGCTGCAGAGAACAGAATCAGAAGAGCCAAGAGGTTGCATGAACAGAAGATGCATATGGTTATGACTAGGGCTGTGGATCAGTTTTCTACCTTCTATGAACAAGAATTGGACAAGATTATCAAGGTGGACTCTGAATCTGAATCTATGGTTGACAAGATGGACTCAGAAGATGTGTTCAAGAGGCTACAGTTGATCTCAGAAGAAGCTTTGAAGAAGCTTCAAGACAAGCTGCAGAACCCTTCTAATCTCTCTCAACCCTAGGATTCTTTGTTTTTATTTTGTTCATGTTATTATTTATCATGTTCTGGTTGAACCCTGTTATTTTTTGAATCTGTTTGTTTTTAATATTTTGAATATTTTGGTACTATGTTATTGTGGTTTTATTATGTTGATTTATTTTCTTTATTATGTTCAGAAGATAGATCTATATACTGCTGCATAAACATAAATACATAAACTCATGCATTCAAAAATATTTTCATTAATAAAACTGCATTACATTGGTTTTTGCATTTCATCATTGCTCTTATTTCTATTTTTTTTGCATTTCATCATTGCTCTCTGAGCAAAGATGTTTTTGGCATAAAAATAAAACTACCTAACCTAAAAGGAAATTTTTACAAGATGGTGAATGAGGAGGAAGCTGAAGAGGATGTTGCCCCAAACTTCAACCTGGGAACTTCTAAACCTCTCGAGCTACAAATTTACTGTTTTGTAAACTTGGAGCTTCTTGTCAGAGACTCCTGCTCATCCTCCTGCATAAGAAGAACTCTTTGATCTTCTAAGAACAGAAGATGGTTGAGAAACTTGCGTCTGATTTTGGAGCAAGGCCCTTCACCATCTTCAGATGTTTCTTAGACATCATATTCCATGAGACTGCATCTAATGTTGATAAGATCCTTCTCTGGTTCTTCTTTGGAAATTTCTTAAACCCATTTCTTTCAATCACTCTTCTATCCTCACAAATATTTTCTCTCATCTTGATGAAGAAATCATTTTCTCTCATGGAAGCGTTGAGTGAAATGACAAAGAGCTGGTGCGCTTTTATAGCCATTTTGGTTGGTAGGAGTTACCTCGTTTTTCATTTTTGCATTAACTATTTATGGTTTTTATCATCTATTTTAATGCATTCTTTTGACTTGACTAATTCTTTAGTCACGTGTTCTTTTTATTCTTAACCTTTTTTTATTCTTTTGGTTTAATGACAAAAGGGGGAGTAAGAGTAAATTAATTTAAGAACACTAACTGAAGCCAAAATTCAAATTTTTAATTTCATTAAGTTTCAGTTATTATATCTTATCAGTTATCAATATTTTTCTTCTAAGGAAATTTTTCTATTGAGATCAGAAGTTGCTATACATGATACACGTAAGGGAAGATTGCACTTTTCTCTTAGGTAGATCTGATCACAGAAGAAAGCTTGCAAACCTATCTTCTAGAAGTCAAATGTATATTAAAGTTCTGGATTCAACATTAAAATTTTAAACTATTTTAATCATTCATTACTGAACTCAGGGGGAGCTTGCAAACCTCATAAACCTGAAGGACGAAATTATGTGATTAAAATAACAACCATTGTAAATTAATACTTGGTTTGTCATCAATCAAAAAGGGAGAGATTGTTGGAACAAAGTTGGTTCTAATATAACCCAAGTAATTTTGATGATAACAATAGTATTAATATACAATAGGGAATACTGATAATTTACTCTAGTGTGCAGATATACAAGTTAAAATTTTATATTCACTAGAAATTGAAGTTCTGGTTGCTATGCTAAAGTATACCCAGAAGTTGGGAAAATGCAAGTTCTGAAGTCAACACAGAAGTTAAAGTCATCAGAAGTTGCAAGTCAAAGTCAACCAGAAGTTGAACTCATCAGAAGATTATTTAATATTTGTAAACTCTGATGACGATGAAACAACAGAAGACGCCAGAAGAACATTCTATTTTCTTAACGACTATCATCTATTTGGCAAAAGATCTGAAGGAGCAGAAGAACTTCTTTCAGATCGTTATCCTCATGATAATGACGTTTGTACTATTGTACTATCTTTGTTTTCCTGATTTGGGCGAATATTCGAAATCAAGGCTCAGATTTTGATCTTTACTTGATTTGGATAAGCACATTTCAAATGAAAATAATGGTACAGTACTACATAGCTGTTTTCATCAGTGTTCGCTCAAATTCAAGATGCTCCAACATCACCTATAAAGGAGGAAGAATTTGAAGACGTGACAACACACTTACGAAGAACAAAAGAGCTGCTATTCTGCTAAATTTCAAAGAGCATTTTTAACTTAGATACAACTTGAGATTATATCAATATTCAAGATAACAGTCTTCAACTTCTGGCTTGTCAGTTGTTGAACCTTAGTTTTCTTTTTAAGGATTCTAAGAATAGTCTTGTTATTTAAAGTTGTATTTCTTTGTTATTAGAACTCTGATATTATTTATCAGTTGTTCAAAACATTGTATTTTGTTTTGTGTTAGAAGTCTCTTGCTGGTGAGCTTGAGCATTTGGAAGTCTCTTATAAGGTGTTACTTGAGCATTGGAAGTCTCTTGCTGTGAGCTTGAGCATTTGTAATCTTGTGTGATTATAGTGAAATCCCTTGGAAGTGCAAGGGGAATGGACTACTCTCGTTTTGTGAGAGGAACCAGTATAAATATCTTGTGTTATCTCTTCTCTCTTCTCTCTGCTTTTATTCATTCATACTCTGTTTTACCTTCACCATACCAGAAGTTGTTTGTTTTTAAGTTTTGGCCCGCTGCGAAATCTGATAAGTTGCAAAACTTTGAAGAAGTTTTTAAAACTAACCAAAAGAAAATTCAACCCCCCTTCTTGTGTTTTTCACACCTTCAGAATAAACCATTCAACAACAACAAGCAACTATACCTTAGAACTTATGTTTCAACTACTATTACTTTACACAGTGGGTACAAAGTCTTGGACTCACAATCTTCAGTTATTGTAGGTTAAGTTTCAAGCTTTACGTTGAGTCCTTTACATAGGTGTGCAAGTCTTCAGATAATCTTCAATCTTTCAGATGCACTACAATAAGAATTAGTTTTAAAACAAACTTGTTTTAAAAACAAACTCCACAAAGATAAAAGATTTAATCTTTATCAACAAATTAAATACGAATCTGAAATTCTGTTCTCTGGCAGGACAGATGTCTTACACAATGTCTAGGACAATGTGTCAGTAGGCCAGATGTCCTAGACAACTGGTTCGACAACTGGTTATTTGGATCACATGTTATTGCAGTACTGAAGATAAATAAAAGCAATAAACAACACCAGTGATTTGTTAACCCAGTTCGACACTTATAACAACTCCTAATCTGGGGGATACCAATCCAGGAAGTGAACACTACTACTCCGAATTAATACTTAGCCTTACAACACTACCAAACACCTTTTGGCATGTACGTCTTTTCTCAATCCTAACAATCTTATACTCAAGGGCTAACTCCCCCTAAATATGAGAACCTACCCAACTCCCTCTAATCACTAATCCCAAGTGACGAAACTACTTTAAACTATAACAGTTTAAAAAACAATGTTGAACGACAACATTCAACGACTCCAAGCTTCAAAGTATCAAGAACAATACTAAGAGCCACTAGGTGTTTTGCACAGTGGATACAAAACTTTGGACTCACAATCTTCAGTTATTGTGGGTTGAGTTTTAAGCTCCATGTTGAGTCCTTTATATAGGCGTGCAATTCTTCAGATAATCTTCAGTCTTTCAGATGCACTCAAATAAGATTTAGTTTTAAAACAAACTTATTTTAAAACAAACTCCACAAAGATAAAGAATTTAATCTCTATCCACTAATTAAATATGAATCCAATCGTATCTAACACATAGGATTAATAACAAACTTTATCATTAATCCTAATCTCAGCTTGTTACTAAAAGATTCGCGTTTTATCCAAATTAAAACAAACACGCGTGCTTAATGGATAAGCATTATCTTTTAAGCTGAACTGGGTCAAGATGTCCTACCCACATGTCTTGGACATCTTGTTCAACATGCTGCCTATGCATGCTTTGAACCCAGTGACAAGATGTCTAGGACATCTTGTTCAACATCTTGCATCTGCACATCTTCAATATGCACAAGTGGTTTAGACTTAATTACTTCAGCATTGGTGCTTCAGTTAAGTCATTCTGACCAAGTTGTTTTAGCCTTATGATGCAGCCAATCTTAGAAGAACTACAATCTCCCCCTTTGGCAAATTATGGCTAAAGCAACCACTAACCACTTTGTTGAATGTGCACTCTTCAGTCTTCAATCTTCAAATTCTTCAATCTTCAAATTGATCTCTGTTGATGCAATCTTCAATTCTGAATCTTCCTGTCTTCAATGTCTTTGATCTTCAGAATCTTTGTGTGTCTTCAATATTCAGGATTTCTTCAATCTTGACTTTGTTATGAACCTTTTCTAGTATGAGACAGTCTTAGTCTTGTCTTCATATGATCCATTACAATGAATTTTCTAAGTCCAGGGATGAGATACCTAGTGACTTAGTGAACCAAAGAGCTGTTCTATTATCAATTATTTCTCCCCTTTTTTACCATAATTTGTCAAAGGTTTTTAAAGGAAAAAATTGCATTGATCAATAGTAGGTGAACAGCATACAAAAGTTGCACTTCAAGTGCCGGATGTCAAAGCCTCCAATGTCTAGGACATTTGGTAGGCCACAAAATTACAGAAGATGAACAGAAAAGGAAAAATACACAAAGTACTTATTTTCCTATATTACCCTGTTCCTCAAGCTTCTTCTGTTTCTTCACCATCTCATCCTTCTTCATTTTCTTCACCTTCAGCAGCAACATCTTGTATGGACTTGATCAGATCGTCCACATGTTGTTTCCTTGATGTGCTGGTTTTGATGGTTTCTCCCAAGGTTTTTGAAATTTGCATCAGCTCAGCAAGAACATCATTCTTGTTGGCTCTAGGCATAGAGCTTGATGCTTCACCCACCTCCTTCATCTTTGGGAACACAATGTCTGGGACATGTGTACCAGCAAAGAGCTTGTAGTCAAAATTCAGAATTTGGGGCTTCTTGGTTGGAACTTCATCAGGGTGCAGGATTGTTGGAAATTGCCTTAAGATCATCCCAGTTATTAGGCAAGGGAAGGCAATTGGCAGCTTCACTGCATATGTTTCAGCATGCTTCATGGTCTGATTGAAAACATGATCACCAAAGTTGATTTTCTTCTATGTTCCTATGAGATATATCATCTTGGCCAGCATAGGAGTGATCCCAGAACCATGATTGGTAGGTGCCCAGTTTGCAGCTCCTATCCTATTCAAGATAGCATACTTCACACTAAGAGTTCCAGTAGATAGTAATCCTTTCTTATGCCATTCTTCCACTTGGCCTCCTGTAATCTCCTTAGTCACCTCATTGACTAAGTCAACTTCGTCAGTCTCTGTTGAAGTAGTTCTCCCAAGGTACTCATTGATGGTGGTGGGGGAGAACTTCACATCTCTTCTTCTTACTCGCATTGTCCTGAACTCCTCACTTCCTTCACTGCAAGCACTGGTGATGTTGGCAATGAACTCCTTTACCAACATCTCATAGCAATCTCCCAGATCCTTGACAGTTTTCATTAACTCAGCTTTCTCCAAGAGCTCCATGATTTCTGCGCACTCTAGAGCATCATGATGAAGCTCTCTTTCTTGAGCAATCCTTCTTTGATAGACGTACCTCCACTTTTGAGCGCTTTCCTCAGAGTGGAAAGAGACTATGTCCGTTGGAGCAGGAAGGATGTTTGCAGGAATTCTTCTTCCTCCTATTCTCTTCTTTCCTGAGGTCGTGATGTCTCAGACATCTGGTTCGACATCCGACTCAGTGTCACTGACTGCTACAACTTGTTTCTTCTTCTTTGAGGTTTGTCTCCAGAAGCTTTCTTTGTAGCTTTCCTCTTCCCTTTCTTCTCAGTGATGGGCGTCTCCACTTGCTTAGACCTATACGTCTTAGCTTTTCCTTTGACCGGAATGCTAATTCGTATCCCTTCGCTCTCATTAGATTCTTCTTCATCAGAGCTTTGTTGAGGTAGACTATCTTTCTTCATCCCTTGAAGAATCTTGGCCAGGGGGACCTCATCTTCATCTTCCTCTTCTTCCATTGTTTGATCTTCCACCTTTTCTTGTTCATGGGTTGGGGCGAGACCAGATGTCGAAGCATGAGGTTCGACATCAGTGCAGCAACCTCTTCTGAAGGCATGGGTTGATCCAAGTTAGGATCAGCTTCTTCTTCATGATGTTCTGATGGAATGTTGGTAGTTTCTGCAGGAGAATCTTCTTTAGCTAGTGGAGAGCTCTGCTCAGCAACATTGATCTATTGTCCATCAGTTGATGCTTCATCAGATGGTTTGACATCTGGTTCTTCTGAAATCTTTTGTGGTTCTTGATTCTCAGAAGTTTGGCTTTCAGGAATTTTAGTATCTTGTTCCTGAGTTGTGTCGTTCTCTGTTGCATGAGCCTTCGTCTTTTTAGGGTTTCTTTTCTTCTTTGAACCCTTGGTCTTCTTCTTCTTGATTGCGCCTTTTGTTGGAGGAATCATGCTGAGTGGTACAGCGTTGGTGATAACCCTTTCTTGATCAACGCGTAAGTCTTCAACCCTAGGCATTTGAGAGGATGCCTCGTTTGTAGTTGTCTTTGAATCATCTTGATTTGAGCTGTTGTTCTTGGATGATTGTTGAGACATTGTTGAAGAGTGTTGTTTTTAGACGAAAAGAGTTTCTGAGTTTGGAAGAGATGTCTGACAAGATGTTGAGACTTTTGGTAGTGTCACATATGAGGTCTTAGTAGCCTTTTATAGATTGATGGAGAACTTAAGGCTACCTCTTTTTACATGCAGATCTTTAATATTTTCTTTACTCTGCACGTTACCACTATAATGTTTATGACACATTTTTGAGCGTGTGAATACCCAGAGGCATACTAACGCTCCCAACCAAAATCTCTTCAGCTTCTTGTCCTGTGTACAGATGTTGGGACATCTGGTAGGACATGTTGCCAACTTCTTCCTTGGCAGACAAGCAAGCTATTTCTGGACCATTGTTGTGAGATGTCCAAGTATAACACTTATCACTTGACTTTATCCCTTTCATCACTACTTCTTGATCATCAACAATGGTGCATTCATGATTGTTGAAGTGCACTTTTACTCCTTGTTCACAAAGCTGACTAATGCTAATCAAGTTTGCAGTGAGACCTTCTACTAGTAGAACATCATCTAGACATCGAGTATGTTGACCATATAGTTTTCAATGCCTATGACTCTACCTTTAACTCCATCACCAAAAGTAACACTTCCTTTTGAGTGAGACCTTAATTCTCTAAGGTATCTTTCATCTCCAGTCATGTGTTTAGAACATCCACTATCAAAATACCAATTTTTGTGTGGAGATATTCTTAGAGGAGTATGAGCCTTTTGAGGTGGTGTTGGCTTGCATACTTTAGTCAGAACTTCCTTGTGTTTTACCCTTGGAGGTGATTTAGGCTTCTGAGGATAGCCATGTAGGTAGAAGCATTCTGAAATTAGATGCCCAGTTTTTCCACAATGTTTACATCTTTTCAGTGGTCCCTTATATTCTTTGTATTGGGGGGACACATGTTGAGCATGATGTTGGGACATGTGGTCTGGCATGTGCTTCCTCTGTTGAGCTGGAGGCTGAGGTCTTTGTTCAAACCTTTTCTGTCTTTGTTGAGTCAGATGATGTGTCTTTGTCACCTGTTTCTTTTGTTCAGCAGGTTGTTGAGGTTTGGATCCTGTCTTCTTATGCTTGTGCTGTGAGGGATGTTGTGACTTGTGGTTTGACATGTGGTCCTGAGGTCTATTCTTAGAGGAAATTTTCTTATCAGGAGCTTTGTTGTAGTTGTCATACCCTAATCCCTTCTTGTCACTTGGGCTTCTACCAAGTTCAAGAACTTCTTCAAGCATGTCAGTTCCCTTGTTCAACATTCTCACAGATTTTGTCATCTCAGTGAGTTTTGAGTTTGACAAGGTAACTTCTTCCTTCAAAGCAGCTGTTGATGCTTCTAGTGCCTCCTTTTCTTGAGCAAGTAGTGTAACTTGTTTTCTCAGGCTGATTGTTGAGACCTCTAGTGCTTCCTTCTCTTGAGCTAGTTTCTCCATCTCCTCATCTTGTTTTCTTATAAGTTCACAAGATTGTTCCCATTTAATGGTGAGATTGTTGTATTTCTAATCCAATTCTTCTTGAAAGAGATCTTCATTGAAGGAGATCTTCATCTTGCAGCTTACTTATGGCTCTGTTGAAGTACTTTGTAATGTAAGCTAAAGCCTGTGATAGGTCATCATCATCATCTTGATCTTCCTCAGATTTAAAGGCCAAGTTCTTCATCTTCTTCTCTGGTTTGTCATCCAGAGACATCTCAAATGTTTGTAATGAGCCAATAAGTTCATCCACCTTCATTGTGCTAAAGTCTTGAGATTCTTCGATTGCAGTCACTTTCATATTAAATCTCTTAGGCAGTGATCTAAGGATTTTTCTGGCTAGCTTTTCTTCAGGTATCTTCTCACCTAGAGCAAAGGTAGAATTTGCTATATCTCGTATTCTAGTGTTGAACTCAAATATAGTTTCTTCATCCTCCATTCTCAAGTTCTCAAATTTTGTGGTGAGAAGTTGCAGTTTTGACATTCTAACTTTGGAGGTTCCTTCATGTGCAGTTTGAAGAATTTCCCAGGCTTGCTTGGCTTCAGTACAAGTGTTGATCAACTTGAACATGTTTTCATCAACACCATTGAATATAGCATTGAGTGCTTTAGAGTTGCCACTTGCCTCAGTTTCTTCTTCTGGACTCCAATCTGCCATTCCTTTTAGACTTGTGGAGCCATCTTCTGCTGTGATTATTGGATGATTCCATCCAGTAACAATTGCCCTCCATGCTTTTGGGTCCATGGATTTGAGAAAGGCAACCATTCTTGCTTTCCAATAATCATAATTTGATCGATCCAAGACTGGTGGTCTGTTGATTAATCCTCTCTTGTCCATCTTGAACAGAATATATCTCCCTGGAGCTCACCTAGCAGGTTAGGGTGCCTGCTCTGATGCCAATTGAAATTCTGTTCTCTGGCAGGACAGATGTCCTAGACAACTGGTTCGACAACTGGTTATTTGGATCACACGTTATTGCAGTACTGAAGATAAATAAAAGCAATAAACAACACCAGTGATTTGTTAACCCAGTTCGGCACTTATAACAACTCCTAATCTGGGGGATACCAATCCAGGAAGTGAACACTACTACTCCGAATTAATACTTAGCCTTACAACACTACCAAACACCTTTTGGCATGTACGCCTTTTCTCAATCCTAGTAATCTTCTACTCAAGGGCTAACTCCCCCTGAATAAGAGAACCTACCCAACTCCCTCTAATCACTAATCCCAAGTGACGAAACTACTTTAAACTATAACAGTTTAAAAGACAATGTTGAACGACAACATTCAACGATTCCAAGCTTCAAAGTATCAAGAACAATACTAAGAGCCACTAGGTGTTTTGCACAGTGGGTACAAAACTTTGGACTCACAATCTTCAGTTATTGTGGGTTGAGTTTTAAGCTCCATGTTGAGTCCTTTATATATGCGTGCAATTCTTCAGATAATCTTCAGTCTTTCAGATGCACTCAAATAAGAGTTAGTTTTAAAACAAACTTATTTTAAAACAAACTCCACAAAGATAAAGAATTTAATCTCTATCCACTAATTAAATACGAATCCAATCGTATCTAACACATAGGATTAATAACAAACTTTATCATTAATCCTAATCTCAGCTTGTTACTAAAAGATTCGCGTTTTATCCAAATTAAAACAAACACACGTGCTTAATGGATAAGCATTATCTTTTAAGCTGAACTGGGTCAAGATGTCCTACCCACATGTCTTGGACATCTTGTTCAACATGCTACCTATGCATGCTTTGAACCCAGTGACAAGATGTCTAGGACATCTTGTTCAACATCTTGCATCTGCACATCCTCAATATGCACAAGTGGTTTAGACTTAATTACTTCAGCATTGGTGCTTCAGTTAAGTCACTCTGACCAAGTTGTTTTAGCCTTATGATGCAGCCAATCTCAGAAGAACTACAGAATCTGATCTTATCTAACACATAGGATTAATAACAAACTTTATCATTAATCCTAATCTCAGCTTGTTACTTAAAGATTCGCGCTTTATTCAAATTTGAAAGATACAAGTATTTAATGGATAAGCATTATCTTATAAGCTGAACTGGGTCAAGATGTCCTACCCACATGTCTTAGGACATCTTGTTCAACATGTTGCCTTAACATGTTGAACCCAGTGGACATCTTGTTCAATATGTTGCATCTGCACATGTTCAATATGCACAAGTGGTTTAGACTTCATTGCTTTAGCATTAGTGCTTTAACTAATTCACTCTGACCATGTTGTTTTAGTCTTATGATGCAGCCAATCTCAAAAGAACTACAGTTAATTAATTGTTTGGTTTTAATTTTTGTTCATAAGCTTATGAAATACGTGCTTTTGGCATAAACTATTTTTAGCTATTTGAGCCTATTTAAGCATGATGTTGAGGCTTGTTTTTTATTTTTTTCATCTTTATTTAATTATCATTTATGTATTTAATGTTGTTAATTAATTGTTCTTTTAATTTTTGTTCATAAACTTATGAGATAAGTGCTTTTGGCATAAGCTATTCTTAGCTATTTTTTGTCTTTTAAAGCATGAGGTTGATGCTTATTTTATGTTTCCTTGTTCATATTATTTAATTGCTATTATATAATTCATTGTTATTAATTTAATTGTTCTTTAATTTTTGTTCATAAGCTCATGAGATGCTTTTGGTATAAGTTATTTTTAGCTATTTTAGCGTTTTAAAGCATGAGGTTGAGGGTTTGTCAAAAAAAAAATAAAATGAGGTTGAGGCTTATTTTGATCTTCTCTTTGTTATTTTATTTTTATTTGTTCATTTAATTATTATTAATTGTGATTATTGCTATTTATTCTTTAATTTTCTTTAGCTTAATATTTATTTATGCTTATTTCCTTTTATGCAATTATCTCATCATATTCATTTATTGTCCTTTGATATTTGTACATTTATTATTTTGTGCTTTGATATATTGTAATTTATTTTTTGTTCTTACCTTTATTTTATTTATTTATGCTTTTTGGCCTTAAAATGTAATTAGGACCAATTGTAAAGTTATAAATAAAAGTGTATAGCATCTCCCTCTCTTGCATAGCATATCATGTTTATTTTTCTTGCAATCGGACTTAGAATGTATTTAGGACCCAATGTACCTATAAATGAGAATTTGTATCTCATGCATATTTACTTTTTTATCGCTTTTCGCAAATAACAAGTAACGCTAAAATTCCGAGGGAAAAGACGTTACTTTGATCCAAAATCATTGTGAATTGTCTTCGCGCTTAATTTGAACTTTTAGGACATTTTAGTTTAGTTTCGCTTACACGCATAACTTCCTCCTAATTTCTTTCTAAAAAATGAGGTCAAAACCTCTTCGAAAATACCAAAACAATTTATTTTCAAAAACATCGTCGAAACACAAAAACATTTTATAATACCCCACGTTATTGTCTAGAATATAACATAATTTATTATAATAAGTACTGAGTTCATTAACATTACAACAGCGGAAGAAAATGCATGCGCAGGTGCTGAATACATAACAAACAGAAAATACAACAGAAGGAAATGAAACAACAAATGATGATGGACGGAAAACATGAAACTAAAGTACGATTCACAAACAACCTTAGCTACTCCATAGCCTGCTTACCTTACTCAACCTGCTTGCCTGAAAAAATAATTGGAGTGGAGTGAGACTACTAAGTCTCAATGGGTCCTACTATCCTCCTAATGGTGACTACACCGAGGTACCTAATCAGTCCATAACATAATATCATAACATAACATAATAGTATAAATTAAAGGTGCAACACAAATGATATCTTATTCATTTTAACCGCAAGGACACTCTGAGGTGAGCATATCTCAGAGGCCTGCCTTGTCTGTCAACCCATTGGGTCACGACATGAAGCTCACAATCATAACCTGATGGGTGGTTCCATGGAAAGCCCATAAAGCAGCATATAATACCACACATGATTGAATGATACTAACTATTCCTGAGTTTGTTCCACTATAATTTCCCAATCCCGGGGAGCATACTAATATTCATAATTTTTCCTAGGTTATACCCTATGATTCTGTAGTGATTAACATACTGTACGAACATTTATTGATTATACTATTGCAAAACATCTGAAATAATAGAGGATATAAAACAAGTGTTGATTTTTAGAAAAATGAAAATATAAGGCCATTCTGCCCAAGCTCGCTACAGCGAGTTCCTAGCTCGCCATGGCAAGTAAGCATGTGCTGGCCTAAATCAACTCGCGAGGCGAGCAATCACTTGCCATGGCGAGTTTCATCAGCCCATAACTTGTTAGCTCGCCATGAGTGTTCGCTAGCTACTCGCTATGGTGAGTTCATGCAGAATGTACTCTGTTTTGCGGATTTTGCTAATTTTTCAGGAAAAACACATACAATCCACATATAAGTCAGTGCAATCACATAATATATATATAATATACCACATAATGGAGGGAAATTTGGGAGTTAATTCCCCTCACACAATATTTTCCTAATTTTCCTAAGTTTGCATGCATATTTTGAAATTGGGGAATCTATATACACTAGTCTAAGAACCCACCAGAAATTTGAAGCTTTAAACTTGCATCTTGGGCTCTACAACAGCTACTGAGCTTCTCAGCTACACCCACGAATCACTTCTGGCAGAACTTGAGAATTTTGAAGGAATAATGAATTTCTATCTTGCTTCTAAGATTGAAGTTTGTTTGATGCTTTGATTCAACTGAGGTGAATGGTTTATATAGTGAGTTTCTGAGGCTTATAACATCATAGAGTTTGTTCTGATTTCAGCTTTCATGTAATTCTATTGGATGTGAAGTAGGTGATATGAAATGGTTGTTGTTTTGTAAGTTGGAGAGCTTGGGAAAATGTAAGAGGTGATAGTTCTGTATGATTTCTATTTCTGAAGCTTTGCATGTGAAAGAATCTCTGAAATATGTACTGTTTTGGTGTGGTGTGTGTAAGAAAGATGACAAAATGTGAAATGAGGAAATGAAAGCTGTGGAACTTTGTGTTATAATGGTGAAGCTCGTGAGAGGGAGAGAAGAGAGAGTTTAGTGAGTTTAGTTTCTGAAGTTGTGGTGGTAAATGTAATTGGTTTAGTATGTTACTTGCAATAGATTCCTTGCATGCTTCCTTATTGGATTAAGGGGTAGTGAGGTGGTTAATGAGGTGTAAAGAAAGAGAGGGACACGTGAGAGGGTTAAGAGAGGAGGGAGTGAATTCTAATTTTAATTAGTCCACATAATCTCTACAACTTAAACAATTAATTCCCTCAAGAAAATTCCCAATTGTGTGAAGAAACTCTATTTGGGACAAAATTGGTTTAATAAAAGATTGGAATATTACACATTTTCATTATCAAACCTTTCTTTTAAACTAAAAAACGCTTGAACTTCAAACCAAGTCGCATTTTCTAAACTCAATCAATCAAACTTTTTCTAATCTAAAAAACTCTTGAATTTCAAACCAAGTGCTTTTCTCATAACTCAAACATTTTTCTTTAGTCAAAAATCCTGGACTTCAAACGAAGTGTTCGCGTCTCTTTTCATAATCAAACCTTAATCAATTTAATCATTTAGACCTTCTTTTACAACTTAAAATCAAATCAACCTCACACTTTTATGCCACTTTTGGCTTTTGTCTTTAAAACCATTTTCAAAACCTAAAAATCGAACAAACAAATTTACTCGTAATTTCTAATCAGAACTACGGTGATTTTGATCCCTATCGGGTACGTAGGCAAAAGATTCATCTTTTCAAATCAATAAAAATAACAAAAACATTTTACTATTCTTTTCTCAATCAATAAAATCAATCAAAAACTTTTTCTCTCAATCAACACTCTAGTTTTAATCCTAGGCATTTTACAAGAAAACTAATTTTTTATAGCACAAAGATAAAATTAAAGCAAGAGGTTCCTATAGGGTGCTTGATAACTCACTTTATGTGAGTATAATTATTGAAGGTTGAAAAACACACAAGAAGGGGGGGGGGGGTTGAATTGTGTGAGACTTTTTCTAAGTTAAAACAAATTGCAGCGGATAAGGTATAACACACACAATATATGAGGATAGGGTTAGAGAGAGATGCTCAGAATTTTTATACTGGTTCCTCCCACTAACAGGAGTAGTCCAGTCCTCTTGTCCTTCACAAGAGATTTCACTATAATCACTCAGATTACAAATGCTCAAGCACTAAGCAAGAGACTTCAAACTGCTCAAGCACAAAGCAAGAGACTTCTAATGCTCAAGCACAAAGCAAGAGACTTCCAATGCTCAAGCACAAAGCAAGAGACTTCCAATGCTCAAGCACAAAGCAAGAGACTTCCAATGCTCAAGCACAAAGCAAGAGACTTCCAATGCTCAAGCACAAAGCAAGAGACTTCCAATGCTCAAGCACAAAGCAAGAGACTTCTAACTGGTTTTAATGTTAATAAAGATAAGAGATTAACACTTGATATACAATCAGAGGTGTTTACAAAATACAACTCAGTTACAAGACTAACTTAGAAAATTATCACAAAGTTTCTAAGTGTTTGATAGCTTCAGAATTTGACAGAGTTTCAGCACGTTCAGAAGCTTAAGTCTTGATTCACATTTCTTCACAAATCTTCTTCCTTTTATAGATGATAAAATGAACGTTGAAGATTATAGCCGTTTGAAGAATTGAGACGCTCCTTTGTATAGATCAGTGAGCTTATTAGCTGTTCTGATTTGCAGTAGCTTAGGAGCTTAACGTTTACTACAAAATGAGAGATTCCTTTTGGCTTTTGATATTTGAACCTTGGTGAAAGCCAAATAAGGAAATAATCGTTTCTGAAGCCTGACTTGAAAAGGACCTTTCCATGGTCAAACCTTTTCATTCTTGGTTTCTGCGTTTGGACTTAGTCAGGCACAGTCTTCAATAAAATTGTACTCTCAAATGTAGCTTAACACTTATATCTGACGAGCCTTCAGATTTTGATAGGCTCAGAATTACTTGTTTCAGATCTGGTGAGCTCAGATGTTCTTCAGATTTTGATAGGCTCAGAATTACTTGTTTCAGATCTGGTGATCTCAGATGTTCTTCAGATTTTGATAGGCTCAGATTTACTTGTTTCAGATCTGGTGAGCTCAGATGTTCTTCAGATTTTGATAGGCTCAGAATTACTTGTTTCAGATCTGGTGAGCTCAGATGTTCTTCAGATTTTGATAGGCTCAGAATTACTTGTTTCAGATCTGGTGAGCTCAGATGTTCTTCAGATTTTGATAGGCTCAGAATTACTTGTTTCAGATCTGGTGAGCTCAGAAGTAATTCCTTCAGAAATTCTAAGGTTCAGATAATAACTTCAGAGTTTCACAGGCTCAGAATTACTTGCTTCAGATCTGGTGAGCTCAGAAGTAATTCCTTCAGAAATTCTAAGGTTCAGATAATAACTTCAGAGTTTCACTTGCTTCAGATCTGGTGAGCTTAGAAGTAATTCCTTCAGAAATTCTAAGGTTCTTTAGTACGCAAATTTTAACTTTTAATCCTGCACACTGAATTAAATTATTAGTACTCCAATTTAACCTTAAATACATTGTTATCATCAAAATCAATTAAGGAGATACAAAATCATAATTTTGTTCCAACAATCTCCCCCTTTTTGATGATGACAACTATATGTATTTAAAATCAATTGTTGTTGTTTTTATTTAACATCTTGACTTCAGGTTCTGAGGTTTGCAAGCTCCCCCTGAGTCTGATAAGCTTCAAAAGTTTATCAATGATAAATATAAAACAGTCTAAGAGTAATATTTAATGTCAAATATAATTTCATATATTCTACCTTCAGAATTAGAGGTTTGCAAGCTCTATTTCTTCAGATTGACAAATATAAGATATGGTTTGCAAGCGTATCTTATATTATATGAATTTATGTTGAACAAAATTTATTACTCCCCCTCATTAAAAGTTTAAAAGACTTTAATATAACTTAACAAGAGTAGAGTTCAGAAAATGTGATCTTTAGAGCTTCAGAAATAATTTCACTGCCATAGGAAATGAAATAATATTTTCTCCCCCTTTGTCATTATCAAAAACGGGTCAGTCAAAGCACAAGTTACAGGGTAGTAAATGCACACAGCAAACAACCACCAGCAGTAAATGCATTCAACGGTAAAAGGGAATTGTTAAGTACCATGGTGAAACAGGGAATTGTTTCAGAATGAAGACGAGTTTCTTCAAGATCTGAATCAGTTCCAGGAAAAGGTGGAGTGGTTTGAATGGATGAGGGGTTTGGTTCAGAAGTGGTTGGCTAGGAGATGAAGTCTGAAGGGGTTCAGTTTGGGATTCAGCAGGGACTTCAGAATTTTGAACATTTGAGGGTTCAGATTGGTCTACGTCCATTGCTATTGGGGTAGACTCAGAATCTTTAATAGGAGATTTCTGAGGGGATTTAGGAGTGTCAGAAATGGTTATAGTGGAAGTTTCAAAATATTGAAAACGTGAGAAGTGATAGTGACTAGTGTGTAGTTAAGTGATTATAGTGGAAGTTTCAAAATATTGAAAACGTGAGAAGTGATAGTGACTAGTGTGTAGTTAAGTGATTATAGTGGAAGTTTCAAAATATTGGGGAAACAAGATAGTGACGTAATGGGGGCTTGGCAGTTACTTTTAATAAAATCATCATTAGCTCTCCTTCATTACCCAGCGTTTACTAGACATGATGGGAAGTTACACAGATAAGTAGTGTTTTCAGAAGCCAGCTGTCAGTTAGAGAAACTGAGTGGTCAACTAACACTTAGAGTAGGTATCTGAGTCACAAGAAATCATATTTAATAATAAATAATTCTGATTGCTTCAGATGAGAGAGTGCTTCAGAACCTATATAATAGTTTCTGAGCCGTCCAAACTTCTGAGGCCCTTCAGAACCAGTTTATTCATTCAGAGTTAACAGCATTCAGAGATATCATTCAGAAATAAAAACCATGTTCAGATTTTTCTTGATAAAATCGAAACGATCAATAGCAAGAGGTTTGGTAAAGATATCAGCCCATTGATGCTCAGTATCAATGAATTGAATCTTAATTACTCCCTTCTGAACATAGTCTCTAATGAAGTGATGTTTGATCTCAATGTGTTTAGCTCTTGAATGCAAAATAGGATTCTTAGACAAACAGATAGCAGCAGTATTATCACAGAGAAGTGGTATACTACTTATCCTTATCTGATAGTCCTCCAACTGATGTTTCATCCAGAGCAATTGCGTGCAACACTTAGCAGCTGAGATGTACTCTGCTTCTGCTGTAGATAGAGCAATAGTTGCTTGTCTCTTACTAGCCCATGATATAAGGTTTTCACCTAGAAATTGACAGTTTCCACTAGTGGACTTCCTTTCAATTTTATCACCAGCATAGTCAGCATCACAGAATCCAATAAGCTGATAATCTAAGGATTTCTTATAAAGTAATCCAAGATTAGTGGTTCCTTTCAGATATCTAAAGATTCTCTTAACAGCAGTTAGATGAGACTCTCTAGGATCTGATTGAAATCTAGCACACAAGCATACACTGAACAAGATATCTGGTCTAGATGCAGTGAGATAAAGGAGGGAACCAATCATACCTCTGTATAATTTCTGATCTACTTTGCCTTCAGATTCTTCCTTCAGAAGACAGCTAGAGGGATGCATAGGAGTTGACATTGGTTTACAATCTTCAAGACCAAATTTCTTCAGTAAATCCTTTGTGTATTTGGTTTGATGCACATATACTCCTTCTTTTCTTTGATTGATTTGAATTCCCAAGAAGAATGTTAGTTCTCCCATCATACTCATTTCAAATTCATCCTGCATAAGCTTAGAGAAATTCTTGCAAAGAGAAGCATTAGTTGAACCAAAGATAATATCATCAACATAAATCTGAACAATCAAAATATCAGTTTTTAAGGTTTTTCTAAAGAGAGTGTTATCAACATGTCCTTTTTCAAAACCATTTTCTAGAAGAAATATACTTAACCTTTCATACCAAGCTCTTGGAGCTTGTTTCAAACCATACAGAGATTTCTTCAATTTGTAAACATGATCAGGACACTTTATATCTTCAAAGCCAGGAGGTTGTTTAACATAGACTTCTTCATAAATTACTCCATTCAGAAATGCACTCTTAACATCCATTTGAAATAGAGTGATGTCATGATTAACTGCATAGGACAAGAGAAGTCTAATTGCCTCAAGTCTTGCTACTGGTGCAAAGGTTTCAGTGAAATCTATGCCTTCTTGCTGACTATAACCTTGTGCAACCAGTCTAGCTTTATTTCTGACAACTTCTCCCTTTTCATTTGACTTGTTTCTGAATACCCATTTTGTTCCAATAATGTTCTTGTGTTTGGGTTTTGGTACCAGATCCCAAACATCATTTCTTTCAAATTGATTGAGTTCTTCTTGCATTGCAACAATCCACCCATCATCTGAGAGTGCTTCTTCTATGTTTGTGGGTTCAATTAATGAAATTAACCCAACTAGGGATTCATCCTCTTTGAAAGCAGATCTGGTCTTTCTTGGGCTATCCTTGTTACCAACAATTAGCTCTTCAGGATGAGATGATCTATACTTGAATTTACTCTTAGGTGGAGCAGGTGTCTGAGAGGGTTCAGTTTCTGAAGGGTCTTCAGTTTCAAGGCCTTCAGAGATATCTTCATTTTGAGTCTCAGATGGATATACAGCAATGGAGAGATCTTCACACTCAGAATTTGAGGAAACTTGAAATTCTGCAAAAGTCTCAGCTTGCTCTGACATTTTATCGTCAGGCTCTTTATCATCAAATCTAACATGTATAGATTCTTCAACTGTGTGAGTTTCAGAATTATACAATCTGTATGCTTTTGAGCGTTCAGAGTAGCCTATAAAGATACCCTTATAAGCTCTAGCATCAAATTTCTTTCGATAGACCTTGTTGTCTAGAATATAACAAGTACATCCAAACTGATGAAAATAAGAAATATTTGGTTTTCTTCCTTTGAACAGTTCATAAGCAGTTTTGTTCAGAATAGGTCTGATGTAGATTCTATTCTGAACATAGCAAGCAGTACTCACGGCTTCTGCCCACAAGAACTTAGCTAGGTTAGACTCAAGCATCATGGTACGAGCCATTTCTTGCAAAGATCTATTCTTTCTTTCTACAACACCATTCTGCTGTGGTGTTCTAGGAGAAGAGAATTCATGGATTACTCCATGCTCTGAGCAGAAAGATTCGAAAGAGTCATTTTCGAACTCTCCCCCATGGTCGCTTCTAACCTTCAGAATCCGAAGATCCTTTTCACTTTGTATTTGTGTGCAGAAGTCACTGAACACCACAAGTGCTTCACTCTTAGAACGTAGGAATTTCACCCAAGTCCATCTACTGAAATCATCAACCATGACCAATCCATATTTTTTACCATTGATAGAGGCTGTCGAAACAGGACCAAACAGATCAATGTGAAGCAATTCTAAGGGTCTGGAAGTAGAGACAATGTTTTTAGACTTGAATGAAGTCTTAGCAAATTTTCCTTTTTGACATGAGCCACAAAGTGCATCTGAGTGATAATCAATGTCAGGCAAACCACTAACAAGCTTTTGTTTGCTAAGCTTAGAGATCAACCTCCAGTTAGCATGACCAAGACGCTTGTGCCATAGCCATTTCTCATCACTCAGAGACAAAAGACATATAATCTTTTGGTCAACCAAATCAGAAAAGTTTACTTTATAAACATTGCCAACTCTCATTCCCTTGAATACTACAGATTTGTCAGAGTCTTTTGATACAGTACATGATTCCTTATTAAATGTAACAACACACCCATTGTCACAAAATTGACTAATGCTCAATAGATTGTGTTTAAGTCCATCAACTAACCAAACATCTTTAATGGAAAGAGAAGAATTACCAACTGTACCTGTACCAATGATCTTCCCTTTTTGTTTTCCTCCAAATCCCACAGAGCCTCCCTCTTTCAGAGTTAGGGTTTGGAACATATGCTTTTCTCCCGTCATATGTCGTGAGCAACCACTGTCCAGGTACCAGGGCTGCTGTTTTACCTTTCCTTGCATGAGCATCTGAAGCAAACATTATTTCAGATTTTGGTACCCATATTCTGATGGGTCCTTTAGAGTTAGTCTTCTGAATAGTATTCCTTCTTTGTTTTCTATGATCAACACAAGATCTAGAATTAATTAAGCTTTGACAAGAATGTTTAGGCTTAATTTGATTCTTGGATTTTGATCTGGAGTATATCACAGTTCCAAAGGTCAAGCAAGGATCTGAAGTAACTTTACCTTGATTTCTCAGAGGTTCAGATGACTTCTGAGCCTTAACTTGAGAACTTTTGGACTCAGAAATTTTAGGTTCAGAAGAACTTGGAACTTCTGAGTCTTTGGGTTCAGGTTCAGAACCTCCTTCAGAGTTGGATGCCTTCAGATCAAGTGTACCACTTTTAACAAAGGTAGAGAATAATTCAGGTGGAGTATCATCCTCACTATATGATTTCAGAGGTTTATCCCAGTTCTTAAACCGAGAATAACCAATGCCTTCACCATAGTTACGAGTCATATGATAAATCATGGAAGCCATTTTACTCCTATTGAAGGTACAACGAATAAATTCGTGAAGAGCATCTTCATGATCATCATTGAGCTTGTCTGCCAAGACATAGTTAGATTCAACATGACAAATACGAATGTTTAACGATTCATTTTCATCATAAAGAATCTTGGCATCCTTTTTCAATGATTCATGAACATTCTTCAGAATTTTGTGTTGACTTACTATACGAGAGTAATGTTTCACGGCAATCTTAAGAGAATCAATTAATTCAGATTTAGTCATGTTAGAGTATACCTCATTTTCATCATCTGAGTCATCTTCAGAATCTCTATCAGAGTTGTTACCTTCAGAAGTTCTTGCCATTAAAGCCAGATTGCCTTCTTCATCATCTTCTCCTTCAGAGTCATTCTCAATGGTCTCCCAAGTGGCTAACAAACTCTTCCTTACCTTTTCTTTGTACTTTTCTTTCCCTTTGTCCTTGGATGACATTTCTGGACAGTCCGCAATGAAGTGTCCAGATTTCTTGCAGTTATAGCAGTTGTTCAGTTCTTCCTTTTTGTCCTTTGAAAAGGAACTTCTTGAGTTGTTTCCTTTGTTTGGAAACCTTTTGTATTTCTTGTTCCATTTCTGAAACCTTCTAACCATTAGTGCCATTTCTTCATTCTCAGAATTTTCATTCATCATATCATCAGAAGTTTCTTCCTCTTGTTCAGACACTTTGATCTTTGCAGCTTTTGAGGAAGTCTGAACAGAGCTTAGAGCCAAGGACTTCATCTTCTTGACAGGTTCATCTGACATAAGTTCTAGCTCATGACTTCTGAGTGAGCTTATTAAATCTTCAAGAGTCACATTGTCCAAATCCTTGGATTCCTGAAAAGCTGTAACTTTTGGTCTCCATTTGGAAGGTAAGCTCCTCAGAATTTTCTTCACGTGATCAGATGCAGTGTAGCTTTTCTTCAGAACTTGAAGACCAGAGACAAGGGTTTGAAACCTTGAATACATGGTTTCAATATCTTCATCTTCCTTCATTCTGAACAGCTCATATTGATGAACTAATAAGTTTGCCTTAGCTTCTTTGACTTGCTTATTTCCTTCATAGGTGGAACATAGAGAGTCCCAGATAGTTTTGGCACATGACTTGTTGGATATTTTTAAATACTCAGCATGAGATATTGCACCAATAAGCATATTCTTAACAGTATGATGCTTCTTATACTGTTTCTTCTTTTCAGCATCAAAGAACTTTCTGTAGGTATTTCTTACAACACCTTCATCATCCATGTGTTCAAAATGTATACCATCTTCAATGATATCCCATAACTCATCATCGGTCCCAATGATGTAACTATACATCTTGGTTTTCCAGAAAGGAAAAGTAGTAGGATCACTGTTGAAGTAAGGTGGTTTGTCTCTGTGATTATCACTGTTCCTTTCCCTATCATAGTTGTGAGGAGGTGGAACAGCAGAGTGATCAGGTCCAGAGGAAGCAGAAGGAGAGGTAACACCAGACATGTTTTTCAACTAAGTACCCCTAGATCTTTTACTGTTTCACTGTTAAGTGAAGAGCAACAGACCGGAGCTCTGATGCCAATTGAAGGTTGAAAAACACACAAGAAGGGGGGGGGGGGTTGAATTGTGTGAGACTTTTTCTAAGTTAAAACAAATTGCAGCGGATAAGGTATAACACACACAATATATGAGGATAGGGTTAGAGAGAGATGCTCAGAATTTTTATACTGGTTCCTCCCACTAACAGGAGTAGTCCAGTCCTCTTGTCCTTCACAAGAGATTTCACTATAATCACTCAGATTACAAATGCTCAAGCACTAAGCAAGAGACTTCAAACTGCTCAAGCACAAAGCAAGAGACTTCTAATGCTCAAGCACAAAGCAAGAGACTTCCAATGCTCAAGCACAAAGCAAGAGACTTCCAATGCTCAAGCACAAAGCAAGAGACTTCCAATGCTCAAGCACAAAGCAAGAGACTTCCAATGCTCAAGCACAAAGCAAGAGACTTCCAATGCTCAAGCACAAAGCAAGAGACTTCTAACTGGTTTTAATGTTAATAAAGATAAGAGATTAACACTTGATATACAATCAGAGGTGTTTACAAAATACAACTCAGTTACAAGACTAACTTAGAAAATTATCACAAAGTTTCTAAGTGTTTGATAGCTTCAGAATTTGACAGAGTTTCAGCACGTTCAGAAGCTTAAGTCTTGATTCACATTTCTTCACAAATCTTCTTCCTTTTATAGATGATAAAATGAACGTTGAAGATTATAGCCGTTTGAAGAATTGAGACGCTCCTTTGTATAGATCAGTGAGCTTATTAGCTGTTCTGATTTGCAGTAGCTTAGGAGCTTAACGTTTACTACAAAATGAGAGATTCCTTTTGGCTTTTGATATTTGAACCTTGGTGAAAGCCAAATAAGGAAATAATCGTTTCTGAAGCCTGACTTGAAAAGGACCTTTCCATGGTCAAACCTTTTCATTCTTGGTTTCTGCGTTTGGACTTAGTCAGGCACAGTCTTCAATAAAATTGTACTCTCAAATGTAGCTTAACACTTATATCTGACGAGCCTTCAGATTTTGATAGGCTCAGAATTACTTGTTTCAGATCTGGTGAGCTCAGATGTTCTTCAGATTTTGATAGGCTCAGAATTACTTGTTTCAGATCTGGTGATCTCAGATGTTCTTCAGATTTTGATAGGCTCAGATTTACTTGTTTCAGATCTGGTGAGCTCAGATGTTCTTCAGATTTTGATAGGCTCAGAATTACTTGTTTCAGATCTGGTGAGCTCAGATGTTCTTCAGATTTTGATAGGCTCAGAATTACTTGTTTCAGATCTGGTGAGCTCAGATGTTCTTCAGATTTTGATAGGCTCAGAATTACTTGTTTCAGATCTGGTGAGCTCAGAAGTAATTCCTTCAGAAATTCTAAGGTTCAGATAATAACTTCAGAGTTTCACAGGCTCAGAATTACTTGCTTCAGATCTGGTGAGCTCAGAAGTAATTCCTTCAGAAATTCTAAGGTTCAGATAATAACTTCAGAGTTTCACTTGCTTCAGATCTGGTGAGCTTAGAAGTAATTCCTTCAGAAATTCTAAGGTTCTTTAGTACGCAAATTTTAACTTTTAATCCTGCACACTGAATTAAATTATTAGTACTCCAATTTAACCTTAAATACATTGTTATCATCAAAATCAATTAAGGAGATACAAAATCATAATTTTGTTCCAACATAATTAGGCCTTTGTACTTGATTTGTTACCTGCTAATATGGTTGTGTATTCAATGTTTAGGTTTATTTTATGCAAATTATGAGTCTAATATGCATTTAGGAATAAAATGTAATCTCTTCATATAAAGAGAGCTCTAGAGTCATTTGGTGTCAAGACAGACCAACTGGACCATTGAAAAGGTTCAAGAGCCAAGGCAATAGATAATCAGAGTCGAGACTACCATTCCGTACAACCATAAGAGGCGGTTGACCTGTCAAAGCCGCCACGTCAGAAGAATACGAACGGGCGATAACGCGAGGAAAGACAGCTGGCAAATTTCCCATGTGCAGATTGTGCTATCATTGTACTAATCATTGGGGGAATATACTTTATTCCTTTGGGCTGTCTTATCCTCAAATTTAGGGAGGCCCAAGATCCAAGAGATTGTCCTATATAAAGGTGCCTTAAACCCTAAAAGTTAGAGCTCAGCCGTTGTGAAGAAAGGAGAACCCTAGAGACACTTAAGGTGCGCCGCTGCTGTTAATTGGAGTCGAGACTGCTGCTGGACTTGAAGTTTGAGACATCTTCTCTTAGGCTATCTCAGTTGTAGGTTTACATTTAAGAATTCATTTTTATGTGTAATCTTATCTCTCTGGTTGTTATGGTTTCTATGCTCGTCATGAGCTAAACTCTTAATGTTGAAATTATGTGAAGTTTAATTGAAAGTTTAATATGTTTATGTGATGTGATGTGTGTTCGTATGCTCTTTTAGTTCATTTGTTATTTTGCTATATGTTCATATCTAGGACTGATCAACTTAGATTTGAATACAAGTTTATTGTTAAGTGTCGCGATGATTTTTGGATATCGAGTTATTAATTAACTTCGAATCGCAATTTAATGTTCCACCACCGATCTTTAATTTTTCCGAGGGAAAGGGGAAAAGTTAGTAAAACCCTATTTTTAGAGAGACCAAGGTTCGGGGGTTAGTTATACTAAGGGAAGGTACTAGCATCCTAAGTATCTATAGTATCCTATAGGAACCTCTTGTTTTATTCTATCTATGCGCTTTAATTTTATTTGCTTGCAAAAATGTATAAGAGTTAAGGCTAAAGTGATGATTGAGGAAAAAAGTTTTAAGTTTGTGAAAAGGAAAAAGAAAAAGTTTTTGTTTTTAGTGATTTGGGAAGACGCGAGGTCTTTTGCACTACGTACCCGAAAGATCAAAACCACTGTAGTTCGGGCTAAAAAATTACGAGTAAGTGTGTTTGTTGATTTTAAGTTTTTTTGAGAATTGTTTTAAAGATAAAAGCCAAAGTGGCATAAAAATGTGAGGTTGATCGATTTTAAATTTGAAAGAAAGTCTAAATGATTAAGATTGTTTGAAATTTGATTAAGAAAAAGAGACGCGAACACTTGGTTTGAAGTTCAATGTTTTTTGAAAAAAAGAGGTTTTAAGTGTGTAAAAATACTGGTTTGAATTCCAAGGGTTTTAAAGAAAAAATGTTTGAGTGAAAAGAACACTTGGTCTAAAAACCAAGGTCTTAAGAGAAAGGAGAATGTTTGATTTGAAAAGAACACTTGGTTTAAAATCCAAGGTTTTAAGAAAATGTTTGATTGGGAAAGAACACTTGGTTTAATATCCAAGGTTTTAAGAGAAAAGAAAATGTTTGATTGAATTTTGAAAATGCGACTTGGTTTGAAATCTAAGCGTTTTTGTGTTTTGTAAAGGTTTGATAATGAAAATGTTTTTTTTTAAGTTTTGACAATGTTTTGAAAGGGAATTGTTTTGGTATTTTTGAAAGAGGATTTGACCTCAAATTTTTGAGAAAGAAATTAGGTAAAAGTTGTGTGCAAAAGCGAGACTAACTAAAAGGTTCTAAAAATCTAAACTAAACGCAAAGGCGACTCACAATGATATATTGATCAAAGTGTCACCCTTCCCCTCAAAATTTAACAAAACGCGCTATTTGCGGAAAGCGATAAAAATAAATATGCATGCTATGCAACTTCTCATTTATAGGTTTACATTGTTCCTATTTACATTCTAAAGCTTTGCAAGAAAATAAACTTGACATGAATGAATGCAAGAGAGGGGAATGCAATGCAATTTTATTTATAATCTTTACACTTTTGTCCTAATTACATTATATGGTCAAAAAGCATAAATAAATAAAGATAAAGGCAATGAAAATTAAAATTACAATAATAGTGATAATGGTGGAAGCACAATAATCAATCAATACAACAAGGATAATGATAATGATGCTAAAGACTAAAAGTAAATAACACTCAATACATCAATTATAATGAGAAAGTGAAAATGAATGAAATAAAATGTAAGAGCAAAATATAAATTACAATAATATAAAAGCATAAAAGATAATAAATGAATATGATAAGATGAGGATAATTGCATAAAAGTAAATGAGCATAAATATAAAACTAAATTGGTGAGAATTAGAAAGAATTAATGGTTTTAATTAACCAGTTAAATATTAAGCAAGAAATAAAATGTTAGGTTAGCAATAAGTAATAAATTATTAAATGTAAAAGAACATAAATAAAATTTTAGGTTAGAGTTGATAACAATAATTATCAAGGCATAATTAAAATGTTAGATTAGAGAGTTAGTAGCAATAATTAAAGCATAAATAAAATATAAGTTAGTGTATTAATAGCAAGAATTATAAAAGCATAAAATAAATATAAATAAATATAAGACTAAAAAAAATAAAGTGAGCCTCAACATCACACTTTGTAAGGCTGAAGGTAGCTATAATAAGCTTATGCCAAAAGTGCTTATATCATAAGCTCAAAGCAAAACTAGAGAACAATTAATTAAATGTTATAAAAATGCATTAAATAACAATTAAACTAAATAAATAATGAAAAAATATAAAATAAAATTAGAAGCATCAATTTCATGCTTAATAAGCTAATAAAAGCTTAAAATAGGCCTAGGTCATAAGCACTTATCTCATAAGCCAAAATAAAAATTAAAACAGGCAGGGGTGTGAATAATAAAACGAACATGAAGGGGGGTGGTGATAGCAAAGGTCTATCCAACCGGACTGGGCCCAAACCGGCCCAAGTCGCGCCAGCCCTCATGATCCAGTGTGGCAAGTAGAGCTGTAAAAATGGGTCGGGCTATTGGACCGGCCCATTAGCCCTATAGTTTTACACTGACCGGGCTTTTAGAAAAAGTTGATCGGGCCTTATTGGGCCGGCCCCTTGGGCCTATATTTTTAATGGGCCGTTATGGGCCGGCCCCACGGGCTTTTGGGCCGGCCCCTTAAAGAGTTAATAAGATCTTTTTTAAAAAATTCTTAAAATAGTTTTAGCTAAAAATAAGGAATTTTAGTTACCATTAAATCTTTAGATAATTATGTAACAAAAGATGAGATTTGTTAGTTAGGAGATAATTATTAAACCAAATTTTTTTTTTTAAGATTAAACCAAGTTTGTTGTGATTATCTTTATTTGAAAAAACTAATAACAACTTAATCAATCATTATTATAAATAGAAAAGTATAAGGAAGAAATTAATTAAATTATATGGATATTAATTTGTGTGTGATACATATGTAGTTTTATTGTCCATTGAATTTATTTTGTAAAAAAAATTTGTCAAAAAAAATAATTAAAGTTTGTTGGGCCGGCCCATCAGGCCATGTAGGCCTTTGCTTATCGGGCTGGGCTTATTGGGCCGGGCCATGAGGCTTAATGGGCCAACCCACTAAAGCCTCTTTATATGTTATGGCCCCCGGGCCAAAGCGGGCCGGGCCGGGCCGGCCCCTTTTGACAGCTCTAGTGGCAAGGCAGTGCGCGCCTAAACCCTGAGATTGAATATGCACCGTCTGATTCATCCAGAAACGCGTTTTAAAAATGAAAGGCGAGATCAAGTCCGTTCGTTCGCGCGCCATGCATCAGACGACTCTGATCAAATCTGGGGAAAAAAAGGAAGCAGCGTTGAACCTTCATCTTCTCCGGCGAGATAGAGGAAGAATCCAAGAGTGAAGCTAGAGTTTTTCATCAATCTTAAGGTAAGAGAGTAGTTTGCAATTCATGCGAGATGATCAAAGAGAGGAGAGTTGTCTATTCTCCATACTCAAACTCTCTCATCTCTAGGTTTGGGGAAAGGGATTATAGGAATGTGTTATTATGTTGAAATGAATTTATTTGACATGTTTCTATCCTCTATTCATGTTCTTACATAGATTCACTTGTTTGATTTCATGATTATTTGAGAAAAATGGGTTTTGTTCATAAATGGATTTTATGAGTTAATGCATGAAAAATCTATGCTTTATGACATGAAATGGTGTTTGATGATGCTTTAAGTTGTACTTCTATATTTAACATGATTTTATAAACTTAAAGTTGGTAACTTTCTGCATTTTTTGAGTTTTGGATGATGATTTTCGAGTGGATTTCATTCAAACCCGAAAGCAGAGTATTGTTCATGCATAGTACTCGCCCGACGAGATTTTAAGCTGGCCCGGCGAGCTCAGATCGCCCAGTCTCGCCCAAAAACTGGAAAAATTCTGACTTGAACTCGCCCAGGCTCGCTCGGCGAGGTCCTCTAGACAGCAAAAACTGTTTTGCTTGTTTTGAGGATTCCGGAGTCGTTTCTAAGACGTTTTCGATGCCGGTTGTTTCTATGGTTAGCTATCGAAGAGTACTTGAAGTAGGAAGACTATTTTGCTATGTTTGAGACTTTGATTAATTATGTGCATGTTGATGAATAGATGATGAATTAAAGTGTATGTTCATGTCTGAATAAGAAATAATAATTAGTAATGATTTGTATGCTTATAACATGATTGAATTATGATTCTATAACATATTATAGGATTAGATTGATTAAATCTTGAGGTTTGGTGATTATATGCTTAAGATTCCATGATTGTGTTAATGATTAATGAATTGATGTTATGAGATAAACCTTATGTATGAACATGACATGTATGCTTGACTGTATAACCTAATTGAGATATGATGATGTGAATTGAGAAAGAAGAATATTGTAACACCCCGATTTTCGAAGCCCAAAAGTAGGCATTTTTTTTTTTTTAAAACAACAAAGACTTTGAAATAAAACATTCACGATCGCACTTAAATTAAATCAGAGTAAACCATTTTCAAAATAACGATCGGAATGCAATGCCTCTTTTATAAATCGTTTTCACAAATCAAGTTTAAGAATAAAAACCAAACGCTATGTCTAAACAAACATAACGACATCATTTATTCCAAATAAAACATCAAACTACAAATTTGGAATACAAATGCAGGGAAGCATAAAGAAGAGTAAACAAGACTCTTAAACTACTACCCCTAAGCTGATCTTTAAACTCTAACTGAAGATGACTGGGTGACGAAGACCCACGGATAGCTTCAAGCCTTGCCGCTTCTCCACGCGGTACAAATAAATCCCTAAAAATGCTCGTAGAGGGTCACGATCTAAAAATAACATATAACCAAAAATACGCAGCACAAGATATACAATACATGGCAGCATATACTCGTTTATCATATGAATCACACATCATCGAATTTAAGTGCACAAATCGTCTATCAATCACACACAACAATATTCAAATGCACAATTAGCCTATCAATGCAGACTCTACATGATTGTGATCACCCTACCCGGGACTGTTTCACATGCATGAATTCCGGAATTTAACCTCTCCGCAGAGAGTCGTAGGTCCAACCCCTACTAAAATCAATAAAATCCCAAAGGATTAGAGTGGATCCATTCCCGATAATCACACTCCGTGGTCCATTCCCGATAACCACGTATTGGACTCAATAAATCCCGCAGGATTAAGGTGGATCCATTCCCGATAATCACACCCCGTGGTCCATTCCCGATAACCACTTACTATGAATGCATGAGCATACGATTCCCCATATATGCTAATGCAACAAATACATATCTTTCAAGCATATGTAATTCTCAACCACATGCCAATACATATATTTCGCAAAATCATATGTAAGACAAATAACATCATGTACAACAAGATAATCAATCAAGTACATGCATCAACATTTCATATTACTCAATCATATGAAATTCACAACAATCACTCAAACATGTGTAGAATATAGCATGTTCTCAAACAAGTTCTCGTCACGAGAATACATCACAAAACAACCATGCTCATAATTCATATTGCATCACATCAAGCAAATACACATATACAAGCAACAATTACACATGCATAAAAAGCACTCGATATTTCGAGGTATATGAAATCGTTAGAAAGTGCCCTTACCTCGGCAAGCATCCAACACATCAACTTACGCTACGCGAGCAATATCCGTCTCTCTCGACGAAGTCCCAAATCCGGCTAATCCTCTTAACCTTTCACAACATACAACTTATCTAAGTTAATACCACATTCTAATTGGTTACGTAAATAAGTCCTAGCTCGGCTACTAATGGATTTAATACCTATGGTTGTTCCCTCACAACTAGCTAGGCTCAACTCATTTTCAAATAACTCTTTTTGAAAACTTTAAACACCTTCAAGAATAGCTTCTAATCACAAAAATGTCATTTAAATAAATCTCGCCTATTTAAAATATTTCCGAAAAGAAAATATCTTTTCAAAAAAACTTATGCATCATAAGTTCCAAAATCGTTTAAAACTAAACAAGTCCAAACTAAAACTTTTCTCGTACGACTTATAACAAAATACATTTTGCGCGTACGTAACTAAAATCTTTTAAAACACAATTCTCGACGAAAGAATTTCCATTTCGACTCACAAATCAATTTCCAGACATTTTCCTTTTTCAAATGAAAAACAAACTCTATTATTTTTCTACTACTATATTTTATATTTAAAAACGACGGTAAAACCGTTACAAGTTAAAACGGCCATAACTCATTCAATCTTTAACCGATCGAGACGAGCTATACGCCAAATTCATCGTCTCGAAAAGTAGGATTTAATGGTCAACTTTTTAGGACACAAAAACAATTTTAAAATGACCTAAACACCCTTCAAGATTTCGACCAGAATTGGAATCAAACCAAAATATTGTTTTTCACAAAACAAACATAGTTTAAAACACTCCCATTATTACTAATTTTCTCAAGAATGATCAAGTTCTCATGCCAAACCATTTGAATCAAAGAATACTTTTTTTTTCTTTCACTTGTTTACTTAAAACACAAGTTACTAGTTTTTATTTCCAAACAAAACCACATTAATCATTCTTTGAAACCATGATCTTGCCCTCTCTATTGGACTCAAAAATTTGAAAGTCCCATGGTCACACACATACTATGTGCCACGGCCAAAGAAGAAAAACAAACTAGCTCCAAACATTTTTCAATACAAAACCCTAGTAATAATCTACTAGTTCTCAAAACCATTGATTTGGACAAACAAAACATTTTCATAACACAATCCACAATCAAAATAGTTTTTCACAATTTCTCAAGAACACCAAAAAACCATTTTTTTTCTTGTTTCTCAAAACAAAATCATTTATCATATATCCATATCTCTAAAAAGCTCAAAAACAACATCATAAACACAATCACTAAGCAAAAATTCATATTCATGATACATAGAAATTTTTCATCATAACCCTAACCCAAAATATCATGAAAATCTCATCCCTCCATGGAAATCAACACTACTAAGCTTAAACATGCTAGTCTAACACTCATGAATAACTTCTATAGAACAAAACCAAGTTCTAAGAAATTTTTCTCAAGAACATAATCAACAAAATCCTAAAATTTAAGAGGTTGAACCAACAAAAAGAGAGGAAGAGGTTAGTTACCTTAGAGAAGATGATCCTTGCAATTTTCCTATGAACCAACAAGCCTAAAATCAAGAGTTTTGGTGAAGGAATGAATTTTTTTGTCAAAGATGGAAATGGAAAAGAAAGGTTCGGCCGAGTGAGAGAAGAGAGTGAATGTTGTGTATTTTTTTCTAAGTCTCCAAGTGACCAAACAAAGTCTCCCTTAAGTCATAAGGTTTTGTTACATAATGACCATTTGATCAAATTCCAAAACCATGTGGATTAAATCTCCACCCTTAATTCTCTCTACTCTCAACATCATAATATCTAGATATTATGTGACCTTATCCCCACTAGATTGCTCAGTTCCCGCATTCGCGCTTAAACGAGTCGCAATTCGCTCACATAATTTTTTTACAGAAACAGAAAAAATTATACCGTAAACCACTTAATTAAAACAATTCACAAACTTTCAAATAAATTTTATTCCGAATAAATTTTTGCTCCTAAGCTCGGAAAAATATTACGAGGTCAAATTCTCATCACAGTCGATATATAAAGTTTACATTTAAATTTTGACGGAAATCAAAACCGTAAAATTTTCAAACAGCGGGTATATCTTGCCCGTTTTCTCAAAAACCACTAGAAAATATTTTCAACATTTTGACGAGACAAAAATGTTTCTAAACTCATTTAAAGCTCATAAAATCATTGTGTCAATTTTTCAAATGTTAAACTACGTGCAAGCACAATCTCAGCAAAAATTCTCTCGAAACAGACAATCAAGCAGAAAATCGATAGAAGCAAATAGCATAAGCTAATTAATATATCAAAAATCATATTCCTGCTATTGAAATTCTACGGGTCTTACAAATATTAGTGAAATTCTGGTGGCAAGTGTCAGATGTGCAGCACAATGTGTACACCTTAGGAATAGTATGATGTGTAGCCTAATGTGCCAACATCGTGGACATACTGAACTTGATGAACAAGGAAACAATATAAAGTGCAGAAAACAATAAGCAACACGGAGTTTGTTAACCCAGTTCGGCGCTTAAACAAGCCCTAATCTGGAGGATACCAATCCAGGGATGAATCCACTATAGTAGTATCAATTCAAAGCTAAACTCCCCCGTTTACAACTTATCACTTAATCACTACCCGTGCTAATTCTACCTAGGAACTCCTAGATATGAGAACCTCTGCTCACTCCCCCTCAACCTTACCCAGTAAGGATTTAATAACAAACTCAGTTTGGAGACACACTCCTAGAAAACTATGCACTCGTACCTAACGGCTTTGAGTGTTGCACACTCTAACTCCTTGCTTCAAAGCTTTGGAGAAAGAATACTAGAGATTACAACTCTATCAAACTCAGTCCTTACTTGTATCAAAATTATGATTCAAGTGAAGGCTCACAAATAACAATGAACAGACTAAGACCTAAGACTTGATATCTTCAACTCTTGGCTTCGTACTTCATTATGTCTTCAGTCTTCCTTTATATAGAACAAGTTTCATGGGCTTGGATCTTCAATGTTAACAGCTGGCCTTTGTTAATTCTCCTTGAGATTTATTTGATCATAATCTTTTAATTGTTTGTTTCAAATCTTTTTGATCAAAGTCGGCCGATAAAATAAAACAGAACCATGAAAGATTATCTTGTTCCTTGGCGCGCAAGCTGGCACGATATACTTGAAAAACAAATCTTTTTCAAAAGATCGCGTTTAAATAAATAAAGGCGCGTCCAGTAGGGCGTCCAGATGTGAACCCTGATGTGCCACACATCATGCTCCACATCATGGAATCAGGCTTATTTTACCAAATGAAGCCAACACCCTAAAAGGTCTCAACAATCTCCCCCTTTGGCAAATTTTGGGCTAAAATAATCTTCGAGTCACCCAACTAAACTTGGAGAGATGTGTAGACACATCAGAGGCATACAGCAGCGGATCAGAGCCTCGCAAATAAAGAGAGAAATAAACTCTCACAAGATAGGAAAATAAATTCCCAAAGACTGAGAAAAATAAATTCTCAGACACATACAAGCATGAGATTCCATGCACACATAAGGGAGGGTAGCAAACCCAGTAATAGTCTACTCCCCTTTGAACTAGAGCACTTTCCATGTACTCCCCCTAAATCTCATATCCTCTATAGGCTTCTTCAGAATGCATGACCTAGAGAGAAATAGAGAAGTTTTAAACTTGGCTTCTTAAGAATGCATGACCAAGTTAAAACTCACAGATGTGTCAAACATCACACAAAATAGCAACTTCTACAGGCTTCTTAAGAATGCATCACCATGTAGAAATCATACAAATGGATCAACCATTACACAAAATAGGTCTTCAGAAAATCTTCAGAAAAACAACCCTTCAGAGATATGTCTTCAAAAGATAAGCATGCATAGACAGGAAGACAGATGGGCACACATCAGGCATAACATTTTGCACCAGATACATGAGATACACTCCCCCTTTTTAGCCATAATTTTGACAACTAAAGTCAAATAAAGAGATGCATGTAGCAGAACACCACAGAGATAGCAGAATCAAAATAGTACCAGTAGAAGGCCATAGATCATAGGGCTATAAATTGTGCATAATTACTAATCAAGCACACACCATATTACTCCCCCTGAAGTAGCACATACACAAAATAGTCTTTATGCAGGTATCCTTTAGTCCAGTAATGATGACCTCCCTTGAAGTTGAATTTTCAGCTTCTATTCCCGAGGACACCATAATGTCTAAGACATGTGTCTCGACATATAACTTATAATGAAAAGTAAGAGGAGATATAGGAATCCAAATGAAATTTAGCTTTGGTTCCAATAGTGCAAACAAAGTTACCCAAACCTGACTCATCCTTCTCAGACACAAGTTTTCCATCTTTAGAGGCATTATCTTCTTCACTAGCACACTCACTTCTTCCACCATCAGACAACTTTTGTTCTTTACCATCTGATGTAAACTTCTTACTACCAATAGATGCAGAATTTTTATTCTCATCACAAAAAGTCTTATCCTCGTTACCATTATCAATCACCTTCTTGCTTTGACATCTTTCATCTTTAGAGGTTGATTCAGACTCATACTCTTGGATGGTTTCAACATATTGATCAGGTTTGTCAACATATGTTGGGACATCTAAAACAACATCAGACTCAGGTAGTGTTTGTTTGGGGGAACCAGCAGCAGAGTCAACAACAATTTTAGTGGGGAAATACAAAGGGTTAGAAACAACATCCTTAGGTTTCCACTCCTTCTTGGGTTTGGTCTTCACATGATGTGGCTTGGCATGAGGTTTCTTCTTTGGGTATCCATAGAGTTTATAGCAGAAGGGTTTGATATGACCATTCTTTCCACAGTAGTGACACCTCCAAGCGTTTACCTTTCCTTTGTCAGCAGGTCTCTGATGTGGGGTGTGATGTGACCACATTCTGCTAGGGTCAGGTTTCTTCTGAGCAGGAACAAACTTTGTATCTGGATTTTTGCTTTGATGTTTGTTCTTGTATCCTATACCAGATGAATCACCAGCATGCTTTCCAACTTTTAGAATCTCGTCAAGCATGTCTGTTCCAGTGTTAAGCATCTTAACAGACTTGGTCATATTGCCCAAATTGGTTGATAGTAACTTGACTTCACTTTCAAGACTAGTTACTTTGGCCTGCAGCTGTTCCTTTTCTATCTTAAGTTGACTGATAATCACCTTCTGCTCTTCATTGGTTCTGCACAATTCCGCACTTTTGATACATAGTTTTTTATAACCTGAGGCTAGTTCATCAAAAGTGAGTTCTTCATCATCAGAATCACTATCTGAACCACACAAACCGGTCATGGCACTAACATGATTTGCTGCTACATTATCTAACTCATTGTTAGAGTCTTCATCAGACCATGACACAGTTAGACCCTTTTTCTGCTTCTTCAAATAAGTACCACATTCAGTTCTTGTGTGACCATAACCTTCACATTCATAACATTGAACACCCTTGTTCTGAGTTGACTTATCATCAGTTTTGGTTTTTGTTGAAGTGTTACCTTGTTTACTGATGTCAGTCTGGATGTTCCTCACATTCCTCCTTGGTCTTCTATCTACCATTCTCAAGAGCTTGTTAAATTGTCTTTTTAGCGGGACAATATCATTTGAGAGATCCTCGTCTGATTCAATATCTTCCTCTTCTTGATCAACACTGGATACAAAGGCTATACCTTTTCCCTTTTTCTCAGACTGTTCACTTAAGTTCATCTCAAAAGTTTGGAGAGAGCCCACAAGTTCTTCAAGTTTCATACTGGCAATGTCTTGGGCTTCTTCAATTGCTGTGACTTTCATATTAAACCTCTTAGGCAGAGACCTAAGCATCTTTCTCACAATCTTTTCTTCAGATAGTTTTTCTCCTAAAGCCTCAAAGGAGTTGTCTATTTCAAGCAAGTTCATGTGAAAGTCATAGATTGACTCTTCTTCCTTCATTCTGAGAGTTTCAAACTTTGTGGTGAGAAGTTGGAGTCTTGAGCTTTTTACCTTGGCAGTGCCTTCATGAGTTGTCTTGAGTATCTCCCAAGCTTTCTTTGCAACTGTGCACTGTTTGATCAGTCTGAACATATTCTTGTCAACCCCGTTGAATAAGGCATTTAATGCTTTGGAGTTTGCAAGAGCTAGTTCATCTTCTTTCTTAGTCCAGTTCTCTTCTGACTTCAATTCAATTGTGTCCCTCCACACAGGGTGTTCCCAACCTTTGATAACTGCTTTCCAAGTTTCGCTATCCATAGATTTTAGGAAAGCCACCATACGCGACTTCCAATAATCATAATTGGTGCCATCCAAAAGAGGTGGTCTGTTTACAAATCCTCCTCCTTGTTCCATAGTACCAGAAAGTATCTTCCCTGGAGCTCACCCTAAGACAGGCAGGGTGCCTGCTCTGATGCCAATTGAAATTCTGGTGGCAAGTGTCAGATGTGCAGCACAATGTGTACACCTTAGGAATAGTATGATGTGTAGCCTAATGTGCCAACATCGTGGACATACTGAACTTGATGAACAAGGAAACAATATAAAGTGCAGAAAACAATAAGCAACACGGAGTTTGTTAACCCAGTTCGGCGCTTAAACAAGCCCTAATCTAGAGGATACCAATCCAGGGATGAATCCACTATAGTAGTATCAATTCAAAGCTAAACTCCCCCGTTTACAACTTATCACTTAATCACTACCCGTGCTAATTCTACCTAGGAACTCCTAGATATGAGAACCTCTGCTCACTCCCCCTCAACCTTACCCAGTAAGGATTTAATAACAAACTCAGTTTGGAGACACACTCCTAGAAAACTATGCACTCGTACCTAACGGCTTTGAGTGTTGCACACTCTAACTCCTTGCTTCAAAGCTTTGGAGAAAGAATACTAGAGATTACAACTCTATCAAACTCAGTCCTTACTTGTATCAAAATTATGATTCAAGTGAAGGCTCACAAATAACAATGAACAGACTAAGACCTAAGACTTGATATCTTCAACTCTTGGCTTCGTACTTCATTATGTCTTCAGTCTTCCTTTATATAGAACAAGTTTCATGGGCTTGGATCTTCAATGTTAACAGCTGGCCTTTGTTAATTCTCCTTGAGATTTATTTGATCATAATCTTTTAATTGTTTGTTTCAAATCTTTTTGATCAAAGTCGGCCGATAAAATAAAACAGAACCATGAAAGATTATCTTGTTCCTTGGCGCGCAAGCTGGCACGATATACTTGAAAAACAAATCTTTTTCAAAAGATCGCGTTTAAATAAATAAAGGCGCGTCCAGTAGGGCGTCCAGATGTGAACCCTGATGTGCCACACATCATGCTCCACATCATGGAATCAGGCTTATTTTACCAAATGAAGCCAACACCCTAAAAGGTCTCAACAATTAGGAAGAGACCTAGTATTCAAGAGTAAGTTGTGTAGGGTATCATCATAGTTGGTTATGTACATTGCATGCATTCATGTGTCGAGAGTCCACCATGCCTATAAACTGTCTGAGTGAAGATGTCCACCATGACTATAAACTGTCTGAGTGAAGATGGATATAGTTTTATCCTAAAAATGAGTATGGGTACCACATGCATTTAGTTATGTCTAGGGTTACATGACATGAGAATGTGACATTAGTTTGCATTAGGGAAATTGTGCATTATAATTGATAATTGGTAAATGACATTGTGCTCACTATGGTTGTGTAAGATTAATTAAATGTGGATTTGATTACATGTTTAATTATGTGGCAATGAGTATAGTTTTACTATTATTACGAGTATTGATTGCATGCCACTAGACAAGAAAGTTGTCTAGTCATATTATTATTGTTTCCATAATGTAAGTGTACCTTACGCTTATTGTTATGAACTTGAATTGTAACTAACTCTCTATTTTGTGTATGTGAATGGCTTGGGTCCAGGTTACCAAGTTTGTGGTTCGGTGGAGCTTTGCTCCGATCAAGACACGGGGAAAGGGTTCACATATGTATATATGCAAATAGAGTATTTGTCTCTTATTAATGATGTAGCATTTTAGACATAATTGTGTAATAAAAGGTATTTTTGCTAATTAAGTAATTAGTAATAATTTTGATGAAGGATGTAATACTCAAATCACATTATTTTTATAATCAAATTATAATTGTCGTTGCGCATTATGAATCAAATTTATAAAGGTAGAATTTTGTTAAATAAATGGGTTTAGGTGTTACAATTTGGTATCAGAGTTCCGGTTGTTCTCGAACATAACGAGCTTAGTGTGTGTCATGTGTCGATCAGAGCAAGTGGAGCAGTCAAACCAAGTGGATGTTGAGTCAGTTATGTTTGTTTTATCAATTGATCTTTGGTGTCTTTGGTATATGGATTGTTGTAGTGTAGTTACACTTGCACCTTAGTCACGATTTAACCATTTTGTGAATGAGTATGAATCTTGTTGTTCTTATCAAAAGTGAAGTTTTGCTAAATTGATTAATAAGATGTGTTAGTTTACTTTTGATAAATATGTGATGTTATTTTGAAATGTAGTGTAATAATGAAACAATGAAATTTATTGTTGTTGATGTTTTCATTCGATGAAATTGAGTAGATATTGTTTATGTCATTAATTGTGTTCATTCTTCAAAACTTGATAATATGATTGTTATTTTGATTTCAAGATAATGGCTTAAAGGATGATGTTTTCTCGGTATTACTCTATTTTGAGATAAATATGTTAATATATGAGTATATATTTCCTTGTTAGTAAAAATCTATGTTATATGAAATAAAGTGTGATTGTGTATGCATATGTCATAAATGAATGTTGTGATAATTTATTAATTAAATGATGATATGTATGTATGTATGTATTCATAGAATTAATTTAGAATTTGTGAATAAGAATGAAATAGTTAGATTACTGGAATAGTTTAACATGAACATGTATTGGCGAATCACATGTATTGCAATAACTTGTAAATATATGTAAGATGAATTTCATGAATGATGGTGATTAGCTCGGTGATTAGTTTTTTGTTAACATGTGTTTTTAATTGATATTGACTCTAGCATTTATAATTTTGCTTCATGGTTGAATGTTAAATGCTAATGATTTAAGTGCTAATTTGTCAATACTTGAGTTCCGATATATCTTATGAGAAAGATGTCATGAATTATGTAACTTCGCATGTTTGGAATTAATTCATGTTGAATATTATGTTTGTTATAACTTAATACGCTTAAATTAGGGCATGATGTGATTACATTTTCGTCGATTAATGATAAATGATGTTTTGCTCTAATTGCGTGAATAGGAGACTTCTTGCTTTCGTTGTATTTTATTATGAGTAGATCAAATGCTAAGATGGTAATGATTTTGACATTTGAACTTGTATAGGATAATGAAATATATTTTATGCAACTTAGATTCAAATAGTACTTGAATATGTTAGTGGAATTAATGGTTTAATTGAACTAATTGTAATAAAGTTTATGTGTATTATTATGCATGTCCTTGTGTGTATCTTTTGAGTAGTTCCTTATAACATGAGATAATTTTGAAACTAGTACTAATTCTAGATTATATGGACCTCGTTGAAAATGTAAATTATTTTCTTTGAAGCATGTTAAACCAATTTTTGTTGTGAAAGTTATAGAGTAAGGATTGGTAATAAAGTTATGTGAATTCTAGAATATGTTAGCTGTAACATGCACTAGATTATGACCATGAAATTGACTTGATTTGTTCTTTTCATAATATGTGAGTTATAGTAAGTGTCTATGCTATTTTCTCTATGATAGATTTGATAAATATGAGGTACATGTTTGATTGTTTTATTTTACCATGTTAATTACCATGCTAAGTTGATTATTATCTTGCATGATATGTTTATACAAATATGAATTGTTGTATTTACGGTAAATGCATATTTTATTGTCTTAGATGTGAATCCTTAATTCTTAGAAATGTATGATATGTAAAGTGAATACTATTATCGAATTCTTAGGATTTATTGTTGTGGAATATCTATCTTTCTCATTTTAAAATTGATTCTTGACTTTTAAAGTTTGGAGACAATGTATGATAATTAAATATTTATGCGAGATGTTATGACATGCTTGTATAATTGTGTGTAAATGATGTATGTGTTTATTCATTTATGCTACTTAGTATTGTGTTTATTAAAGGATATTAATAAATGCTTAAGTGTTGTATTGTGTGATTCGTAGTCTACCATTTGTATGCGACATGTGTGTGTGTTTGTGAACACTGTCGATACTAGTTTCTTTTAGGAATAATAAGTAAGAACCGTAGAAGCCTACAGATAGATGTGAGAATCAAGAGTTTTAATAGATGATTGTAGATGGGTTTGAGATAAGTGGGGGAGGAGGTTATAATCCTCGGATATGGTTGAGTGAGATAGATAGAGATGCTCGAAGGAGAGTTTTATAAGTTGGTAAAGTTGTTTCGGAGTTGACTACAAAGAAGGAACAATTGGAAGTGTTCGGTGGTCGCAAGAGTTTGGAGCACTAGTTGGCTAGATAGAGATGAATAAGTGACCTAAAGAAGCAGTTAGGACTTCGAAGATTAATATTTTGGATTGTGTTACCATCCGAGTAGAGTTAATTTAATGATAGATGCTTAGAGGGATAAGTTTTGTAGATGTCAGAAATTATGACGAAAGGATATAGGAGTTGATACTTAGAAATGTGAAGTTGAGTATGATGAGGTTGGCAAACCGTAGTCTTGAAGAGGTTTGAGAAGCTTAGAAAGTGGATTCAGATTTAATGGACCAACTGGTGCTGGTCAGTCAAAGTAAAGAAAGTGAACCTCAAATAGATGAGAATGGAATTATGAGATTTTTAAGGCTTCGAATAATATTTCAAAAAGTTTTTGTAAGAGGCTTGTCAAGGATAGGGTGATTCAATTTGGGTAATTACCGGACAATTAGTGTTGAAGTTGAATGAAATTCTAGGGTAGAATTTGTGAGTTGGATTTGTCAAATCCAAAAGGGAATTTTTAGATAAGGTTGCCGTTGGAATCAAAACGATGTGATCGTTAAGTAGGATGGTATGTTGGAAGTGTTCGCGTGAGAATTTGGAAGTCAATACGAATTTAAGTGTGAAGTGTTATTAACGAAAAGGTATGGTATAAACAAGTTAACCTTTAGAAGGACGTGTTGAGAAATAGTTAAGTTATTGACTATCGGAAGAAGGATTGAGTACAAAAGAGATGATGAGGAATGGAAAGGATTAAAAGTTGTGCTTGGTATAAGAAAGATAGACATATCATTAGAGTGTGACTTGATGGATGACTTAAGATATATTGGATGTGAGTATCTCAAAAAGAGAAGTGATGTTGGACAACTAAGGGTAGTAAAAGAGATGTAAATGAATATATGACGACGGTAGTAGTCTAAAGAGGTGAACATTTTATGTAAGTGGCACAAGAGTTAGGTAAGCGATAAGTTGGAAATAACATAGTTATGTTGAAAAACTGATGCAAGGAATCTTAGTGTCGAATGTTGAGATTGTGTCATCGAGTGAATAGTTGGAATGAGATTCATGTATAAATATGCAATTTGGTGAACCTAAGAGAATTAAAGAGAAGATTAAGTACTTATTGAAAATCGAGAAGTTATGAAGTATTAAAAGGGATGTATTTTCTGGAATAGAGTTGGTTGATTATTCCTATTAAAGTAGTATCGTTGAAACTTATGGTGAAAGACGAGTGTGAAGCGATAATATGGAGGTTAGAGGATTTTGTTGGAATTCAGCATAAGTATGAGAACTAATGTGAAAGGATTAGTTGTGTCATTAAGGAAGTAGCTCTATAGTTAATACGAGGATTTAGATGACCTTATTTACAAATGGATATGGAATGATAAAATTTAGAATGTGGTTTGGATAAGAATCGGACATAAAATATACGGAATTAAGAGAAAAATAAATAAATAAATAAATAAAAATCAAGTGATCGATATTGGAAATAAGGATTTATGGAAAGTATGAAGTTGTGAATGTCCCTTTGTAGATGAGAATTCTTTTGGTGTGTAGGAGATCGAAGGGTACTTGTAATGGAAAGTTCTCGATAAAAGAACATGTTAGAAGTTTTGTAAAGATGGTTTATGCTACCATCATGGTTATCGGATACTTATTGACAAATTAAGGAATTGATCAACCTTAATCTCTTGTTAATGGTAAACGAAAAATTGTGTTGATTGAATAAACTAGTTTTGTCAAATTGATAATGTGTGGAGTTTGGATTTTGTTGGATAAATTGGATGAAGTGGTCTTACTGGGTTGTTGAGCCGTGTAATTTTCGAGGGCGAAAATCTTTTAAGTGGGGGAGAGTTGTAACACCCGTATTTTTATTTAATTAGAATTATTACCCTTTTATAGTATTTTATGCTTGGTTAGTGATTTAATTAAGTATTAATGTCCATTTTAGGAAAGAGTAGAATAATTATTTAGTAAATGATGAGTAGTGTTACATTTCATAGAAATAGTTGGGCTTAGATGTTGGGCCTAGACTTAAAAAGAAGGGTAATTTTGGTTTTATGCTAGGGAGAATAGAAAACCTAGAGTAGAGAGCAAGAGCTCTCATAACTCTCTTTTTTTTGTGAGAAAGAGAAATGGAAGAGAAGGAAGTAGATGGGAAGATAGAGGAAGAATCCAAGAGTGAAGCTAGAGTTTTTCATCAATCTTAAAGTAAGAGAGTAGTTTGCAATTCATGAGAGATGATCAAAGAGAGGGGAGGTGTCTATTCTCCATACTCAAACTCTCTCATCTCTAGGTTTGAGAAAAGGATTATGGGAATGTGTTATTATGTTGAAATGAATTGATTTGACATGTTTATATCCTCTATTCATGTTCTTACATAGATTCACTTGTTTGATGTCATGATTATTTGAGAAAAATGGTTTTTGTTCATAAATGGATTTTATGAGTTAATGCATGAAAAATCTATGCTTTATGACATGAAATGGTGTTTGATGATGCTTTAAGTTGTACTTCCATGTTTAACATGATTTTATAAACTTAAAGTTGGTAACTTTCTGCATTTTTTGAGTTTTGGATGATGATTTTCGAGTGGATTTCATTCAAACCCGAAAGCAGAGTATTGTTCTTGCACAGTACTTGCCCGAAGAGATTTTAAGCTGGCCCGGCGAGCTCAGCTCGTCCAGTCTCGCCCAAAAACTGGAAAAATTCTGACTTGAACTCGCCCGGCTCGCCCAGCGAGGTCCTCTAGACAACAAAAACTGTTTTGCTTGTTTTGATGATTCCTGAGTCGTTTCTAAGCCGTTTTCGATGCCGTTTGTTTCTAAGGTTCGCTATCGAAGAGTACTTGAAGTAGGAAGGCTATTTTGCAGTGTTTGAGACTTTGATTAATTATGTGCATGTTGATGAATAGATGATGAATTAAAGTGTATGTTCATGTGTGAATAAGAAATAATAATTAATAATGATTTGTATGCTTATAACATGATTGAATTATGATTCTATAACATGTTATAAGATTAGATTGATTAAATCTTGAGGTTGAAAAGGCATACATGCCAAAAGGTGTTTGGTGTGCATTGTAAGACTAAGTATTGATTCAGAGTAGTGGTTTTTCTTTCCTGGATTTGTATCCCCCAGAGTAGGTGTGGTTTGCATCGAACTAGGTTAACAAACAATTGTGTCGTTTATTGCTTTGTTATTTACTTCAGTATACGTTACTAGTGATCCAAGTAACCAAGTGTCGAACCAGTTGTCTAAGACATCTGGATTGCTAGACACATTGTCCTAGACATTGTGTACGACATCTGTCCTGCCAGAGAACAAAATTTCATTAACATTGAAATATTAATGTCAAAAAATAAATAAAAATGGAAAACAGTAGAAATAGCCTCAATTTCGTGCTTAATAGGCTAAAATAACTTAAAATAAGATTATGCCAAAAACACTTATCTCATAAGCTAAAATTAAAATTAAAACTGAGGGGGGGGGGGGTGTAGAAATTAAAACGAATTAGAAAGGGGTGTAGATAGCAACAGTCTACCCAACTTGACTGTCAGATCTTCATTAAACAAGATTTGACGGGCACGATCATTTAGCCATGCGCGGTACTTGATCGATCTATCGGTCACGATTCAAACTGGAAAGTGAAAAGGAAACACGAAACATTCATCTTCTCCGGCGAAGCTAACAAGTTTCCGGATACGGTGACTTCGACGGAGTTTTCAAAATTGCCCAGAAATCAACATATAATATATGGTTCTCTTCGTTTTCTCATGTAGATTACGAAAATGACATTAGTTTTTTCAAATCATGCTTAGGAAAAGAAAAACGAAGAGAATAAGTTTGAAAATTAAAACGCGTTTTCTCAGTTCAGTCTAAATTAAATCAAACCAACGAATGGAAAAGCTTCCAAAGGTCATAACTAGATGAAATGACTTCAAAAATACGTTGGAAAACTAACAGAATTATGCGTTAGAATTCCAAGTTTTCTTCAAACTTTCTTCTTCAAATTTAGCTCGAAATTGGTACTGGAACTTGGATTAGAAGATGGATTTGAGTTTCTGGAAGTATGGAGAAGGTGTTTGATGGGTTGGATCTGAGTTTTGAGCTTTGTTTAGAGATTTAGAATTTTTGACAAAGAAATGATGAAATTCGTGTTTGAGTGATTTCTCTGAATTTTTTGAACCCTTAAACAATGAGAATGTGGTCTCTATTTATAGATAAATGTTAGGGTTCAGTGGTTAGATGAATTGGTGCTTAAGAAAGGGTATTTTGGAATTTTTGATTAATGAGATATTTTGTGATTTTTGATTAAAATGAGCTCACACTTTTCATGAGCTGTGATGAAATAGAAGATTCTAGGTCTGATATGAGAGGGAAATGGTTGATGATTTTTTGGGAATTTTATTTGTAATAAAAAATGGGTAAAAATAATTAAAATGGAATATTATAAATAAACAAAAATGTGAAAAATGAAATATAATGGGGTTACGGGTAATATGGTCATTTTTTTGGTTTTATGAGATATTGAAATTGGTTGGATGAAATGTGAAAGAAATTTGAAAGAAAAATGTTGCTTGTTCTTGAAGAAATCTAATTTTAAACAAAATATGAAAAATAATATGAATAAAAAAAATTAAATATGAAATTAAAATATTTTTGTATAAAAATATAGGTCATTACCCCCTGCAAAGTAGGCGTCTTTCCCCCATTACGAATTTTGTTTTTTTGGTTTTTCCCCTTGGGTGCAATTTTTAAATCAGTTATTTTGTTCAACATATGTAAAAAGTTCTATTTTTGAAATCGGTTATTCTTTTCAACCAATTTAAAAAATGCAAATTTCTTGCACTCAAGGAGGAAAACCAAGAAATATATTTTGCAAGGGGGAAAACTTTAAAAAAAATTTACAGGGGTTAAAGCAAAACATTCTGCAGGGGGGTAAAGACCTATTAACCCTAAAAATAAGCATGAACAAAACAAATTCATAAAAAAAGAATCATAGAAAAGGTAAATTTTGATGTTTTTTGCAAATGAAGAAACCTTTTTGCATTTTTTAGAAAATGGCAAAAATGGAAATAAGAAATATTTATGAATGTATGTTGGACAAAAAGGGAAATTAAAAATAAATGGTGAAAAATTAGATGCAAAAAACCAAAGGATCAATAATCTAAAGTTAAATGAGTTAAGCGGCGTAAATGAATTAAAATACTATTTTTTGACATTTTTTTATTTAATGAATAAAATAATGATAATAAAAAACAAATATGATAAATATGAGAAAAAAGAAATTAAAATGATGAGGGTCAAAAAATGGGGTACGACAATTATGATGTTGAAATCCTGTTCTCTGACAGGACAGATGTCGTACACAATGTCTAAGACAACTTGTGTGACAATCCAGATGTCTTAGACAACTGTTTATTTGGATCACTAGTAACAAATACCGAAGTAAATAACAAAGCAATAAACGACACAATTGTTTGTTAACCCAGTTCGATGCAAACCACACCTACTCTACGGGATACCAATCAAGGAAGTGAAAACTACTACTCCGAATTAATACTTAGTCTTACAACGCATACCAAACACCTTTTGATATGTATGCCTTTTATTAATCCTAGCAATATTCTACCCAAGGGCTCACTCCCCACGAATATGAGAACCTACCCAACTCCCTCTAATCACTAATTCCAAGTGATCAAACTAAACTTGTCGTTTAAAACAATGATGTTGAATAAACAATTCAAAAACAACAAGCAACTAATCCTTAGAACCTATGTTTCAGCTACTATTATTTTGCACAGTGGGTACAAAGTCTTGGACTCACAATCTTCAGTTATTGTGGGTTGAGTTTCAAGCTCTATGTTGAGTCCTTTATATAGGCGTGTAAGTCTTCAGATAATCTTCAATCTTTCAGATGCACAACAATAGGAATTAGTTTTAAAACAAACTTGTTTTTAAAACAAACTTCATAAGATAAAAGATTTGATTTTAATCTTTATCCACAAAGTTAGTTACGAATCTGATCGTATTTAACACATAGGATTAATAACAAACTTTATCATTAATCCTAATCTCAGCTTGTTACATGAAGATTCGCGCATTATTCATATTTGAAAAGATACGCGTGTTAATGGATAAGCATTATCTTCTAAGTTGTAACTGGGACAAGATGTCCTACCCACATGTCTTAGGACTTCTTGTTCGACATGTTGCTTCAACATGCTCTGAACCCAGTGACAAGATGTCTAGGACATCTTGTTCAACATGTTGCATCTGCACATCTTCAATATGCACAAGTAGTTTAGACTCAATTGCTTTAGCGTTGGTGCTTTAGCTGAGTTATTCTGACCAAAACACACTGTTTGCTTTTTCTTACTTAATTGCAAAGACTCCTAGCTTAATTTTTGAGGTTATAAAAGGCTACCTTGTTGTTTTTGAAAGGAACTCTCACACGCATCAGAACACAAGCAGTACATAACAGAGGACTGAGTTACAGAGAGAGTACAGAATGACGGAGGAGACGACAGTGGATGCGCACCAATTGTTCGAGGAATCGACGGTGTTGTTATTTCATTTCTTTTCTTCTCACTTGTGTAAAGCTATCATGATAATGAGTAGTTAAAGACACTTTTGTTGAGATTAAATGTAGTTAACTTTACTAATATGTGTTTGTCTTGAGCATGGTGTTATAGATGATTTTGGGTATTAATCAATGTTGATGTTATCTTTGTTTTTAATGTTTAATCTTTGGATTTGAATTGATATAGGAATATACTTTTTGAATTCATGAACTAAGATAATCATCTGTTAAATTCTAAACTCTAGGAATAGATTTAAGTTTAACATTCAATTAAAGTATTGAAACTTAATGATATTAGATCGATTAATCACTCGAGGGATCAGGGGTTAATAGATACAATAGATTTCTTGTTGTTATCTAGGAACAAAAACGTACGATTAGTAATACGTGATGATATTGGTTAATAGCTAAAGTCTCTGTAATTGATTGAGCATATACATGTGAATGAGTTAATGAAGTTTAATCCCAACAATCTCATCTCTCTGAATTTGATCACAATTTTTTTTTTTAACTTAGAACAATATTAATTGTTGAACGACATCGATATCGCATTGGTCCCTGTGGACATGATAATTCTAAACTTACTTTTGCACTTTAACACTATTAAAGTTTTTATTCTTGTAATTTAATTATGGAAGCCTTTGTGATAGATCCTTAGGGTTGTGGTGGAGAAGATGAACTCTCCTATGAATATTCACTACAAGAAATATGATTTGTTGCAACAACTTTTTTCGTTAAAAGTTGTTACAAGTCGCTGGCAAAACAACCAAAAGTAATTTTGCCAGCGACTTGTAACAAAAAAAGTCGTTGCCAAAAATTATATTTCTTGTAGTGATTTGGAGTCTTTGATTGCCAAAAGTTATAATAAATGTTTTCTAGTACTATTTGTCTTATTTACTTTCCTGCATTAATCACGTTTCAGAAGTCTCTCGGGATAGAGGAAACGCTCACATAATCGATTATTAGGAACAATAAATAAACTAATAATAGTTCCGAACTGGTAGTAAATATATCTAGGGATATAGAGACGGTAACCATCCTGAACTACCTTCGAACTGAGACAGTAGAGGAGGAATCAAGAAGTAGTTGTGAACTGAGCAATTAGAAGCTGACACAATCCGATACTAGGCCCTAGAGGCATTAGATGGTCGATGTGCATAATGCATATATATAGATAACTCAGGTGGTAGTTAGGGTATGTGACAGGTATCCTAGTTATAATTTCGGGAAACTTTATGTATATTAGGGCGATAGTAAGGTATCGCCACTCCAAGAATAGAATCGACGCCGCTTGTTAGGCTAGTTAACTATGTTATACACCGATCATGCTGAATAGTAGTAGGGGAGGGACTCCAAACCACCATACATATCCTTTATATTTTTGTCTCAACTTTTACTTTTCTGTCAGCATATCGCTCTTTTTATAAAACCCTTTTCAAAACCCAAAGCGAATGTGAAACCACAAGCTTAGATAACGTTGGTCGTGCGATTGGCACGATCCTTGTGGGATACGAACTCATTCTAGACACCTAGAGTGTTAATTATTACTCGACGACAGACTGATGTGCTTGCCAGGCCGTAGTCACTAAGCTATTAATCTAAATAATTAAATTACAAGAAAATAATTATACATACAAATGGCGTAGATGCCTTGCTGAGGAAGTTACCTTTCCCGTGGTGAGGAAAGTTCTTCTCCTTTGCCCTCCTTGATCCTAAGAGACATGAATACTTTTCAGAATAATGAGTTGTACTTTTCTGAATGAATGATTGTGGAGGAGGAGAACTCTATTTATAGTTTTTCAGGCTTGGGCACCTAGAGTGTGAACTCTATTTATGATGTGGCGCCTGATGTTCAAACATCTTGCCTGCATTATTGTGTGTGATTTTGAAATCATGTCTGAGATTTTTTTTCCTCTCAAATTTATAGGAATTTATTTTTCCTATTGTGTGAGAGTTTATTTCTCTCCAAATCATTGAGGCTAGAATCCGCTGCTGAGTGCCTCTAATGCACCAACACATCTCTCCAAGTTTTCATGGTTGACTCAAAGATTATTTTGGCCAAAATTTGCCAAAGGGGGATGTGGCTTCATTTTGGTAAAATCAACATATGTCCAAGATGTTGAGCGAGATGTGCTAACATCATATCCACATCCGGACACCCCGAAAATGCACCTATTCTGTTTTATTTTTGCGTGATATCTTTTAAAAGATTTGTTTGAAGAATAAACTCACGCGTGCTTTGTTAGACTACTTGGCTACCACTTAGAAGGGGGGGTTGAATAAGTGGCCCTTTTAAACAATGTTGATTTTAAAAATTTAGTTCAAAAGGTACGCGCGGAAGCACCACCGGATCGGTAATCTCTTTGCACCAGATTGATCACTGGAAAGGTAGTATAGCCTTGAACGAGATGATAATGAACAAGAAATGATCGTGTGCAAAATATTCGAATTAAACGATCCAATAACACAGTCCAAGCAAGTTACGAGAATATAGAGATAATCCAATCGCAATCAAGATATATGTCAATTGAATTTTGGTGCACACGTACGAACGCAAAACTTCAATTGAATCGAAAATTAAAGCAATTGCGTAAAGTAAAAGATTAAGGAAGAAAGACACAAACGATTGATTAGGGAGTTCCCAACGGCTTTCGTGTCGTCCTCGCGGTCGGCCGGGTACGTCTCCCCCCAAATAACCAAACGGGTTATTTGAGTGTTTATTGATTAAAAATGATTGAACTATAGTGCACAATTTACAAAGACTCCAATAAACCTATATCGAATCTAATGCAAACTATGCGTAATAACCTCAACAAGTAATGAAGCTTCTCCCTCTGATTCCAACGATCCTAACCGTGCGCAAATCCTCGCACCAATCGTCCAGCTGAGTACCTCGCTTCTTCGTTGTTGATCCTTCAAGATATCGCACAATCTTGAATCCCGAAGAAAACCCAAACCTTCTTCACAAATCAACTCGATCACGCCTCTGATTCACCGCAAGCCGTATCGAACGTTATCGACCAAATGTACAACCTTTATCCGAATGATCCCATACTCACTCTTCAACGAATTGCAATTTGATGGAAGATGATGATCTTGTGAAGAATAACCCTTTGATCCAAATTATTCACCCAATTTGAATCCCAAGGAGTTTATTAAAGCTATTTCACTTTCTCACAGGTTTTCTCTGTTTTACAATAACAAAGCACATTGCTATTTATAGAGAAAATAGAATTGAGCAAATTTAGGCAAAACTGAACAGACATGTATCGATACAAATGATGGTTTGTATTGATACAAACCCTTTGACCAGCGTACAAATTTGAAAAATTGACCTATGTATCGATACAAACACGTATGTGTATCGATACATATATCAGTTTCTTGAAATCTTGACTGATATGTATCAAATCATGCAAGCATGATTCGATACACCATGAGTTCTCTGGTCTATTGAGAGATATAGGTGTGTATCGATACATGCAAGCATGATTCGATACACAAGTGACTCTCTGTCTCTGAGAGACCAGTTTTGTATCGATACAAGTGATATATGTATCGATACAAAATGCACAAAATCAGTCTGAAGTGGTTTAAGGACATTTGTATCGATACAAATGATTATGTATCGATACAGAATACCTAAAAATCAATTTTTCAATGTTTAAAGATAGTTTTTCGCTGTCAAGTCATTTGTAATGTTGCCAAAATATGTTCTACTCTATTTTCATGTGTTTTGACAATTATTAAAACATAAGGATGAACTGGTGCACTTACATGCTTACCGCGAAGAAACGAGCTAAGCTCATGAAGATTCAATTATATTTTTACGATGGACCAACTGTCATTAAAAAGATATGAAACAAATATATCACGATCAAGTTTATTTTTATCTCAAGGATTTTATGATGGTAAAGTTTGCTTCTGTTGAAGTCCAAGCCCATGAAGCTCGTTCTATTTAAAGAAAGACAGATGACCTAATTATTTACTGAAACACATATTGAAAATAGAGTCTTAGGTTTTAGTCTTTCAATTGTTCATTTTTTATTGTGAGCCTTCTCTTGAATCATCTCTGATACAAGAGCAATGATTGTTTAGTTGAGCTGTAAACTTGTGAATCACTCCAAACCTTTGAAGTACGGAGTTGGTTTATTGTTTAGGAGTGTGCCTACATTATTCTGTTTGATGTTGATTGTAAAACAACACTGTATGTGTTGTTTGAGGGGGAGTGAGATGGGTTCTCTAGAAGTTCCTAGGTAGAAATTATCATGGGTAGTGATTAAGTGAGAAGTCGTAAATGGGGCGTTTGCCGAGGGCTTTGAACTAATATTATCATAGTAGATTTCCTTCCCGACTTGGTAACCCCCAGAGTAGGTGACGTTGCACCGAACTGGATTAACAAAGAACTTGTGTTATTTTACTTTCTGCAATTTATATGTGTCTGGTTCATCAAGTTAAGTGTGACCATGCTGTTATAACATTAGGCATCACATCGTGCATCATAGTCATAAGGTTTATAACATTGTGCTGCATATTTGTCATTTGTGTGCCGGAATTTCACTAATGATATTTGAACCTACTTGGTTCTAAATTTGAAAGAAATGAAAGGATGACGAAATTTTGCCCAATAGGATTGGAAATAAAATTTGATTGTTTGGCAAGTTGCTTAAACTTGATAAATTGAATTGACGGTATAAATTGTTGGAAAATAGATGGATTGAATTGATGATATCTTATTGGGTATTATGAGATCTTAAATTTGATAATTTGATTTGACGATATAAAATAGTTGGATTGTATTGTGGCTCGATGACACTGTCTGAAAATATGATATTTGAACCTACTTAGTTCTAAATTTAAAAAAATGAAAGGATGGAAGAATTTTTTCCGAATAGGATTAGAAATGAAATTGATTATTTGGATCAAGTTGTGTAAAACTTGATAAATTGAATTGATGATATCAGTTGTTGGCATGATAACTTTTTGATCTGGTAGTCATTAAACATGCAGTTCACTCAAGGTAATTTATTATGCTTTGTAACTATTCTTGATTTGTTTCTTTAATCACTACTGCTTCTTTTCCATTTTTCGATATTTTTATGATATATTTAGAAAATTGTGGTATGTTAAGTTGTAAAGCGACAAACAAAGGTGAAATTAGAAGAGAAAGTAATATGAATCTCTTGAGAAATGAAGATGAACTTGAAAAAGAAATTAATTTGAATCTATGGAGAAATGAAGAGTTTGGAATAGAAAGAGAAGCTAAAAACTTTTCAATCAGAAAATCCAGCTTATATAAACGTTCGAGAAGGAAAAATGAACGCTCCAGATGAAGAAGTGATGATTGAAGTTGATCTAACAGTTCAAAAAATTTTAGGAAACAACACCAAACTCAAGTAACGATTAAATATTTTTCATCCATAAAGTTTGTCATAGACACATCTGCTCAGAGATAACGGTAAAATATTTTTCATTCGTTGAAGAATAAAGTTCCCTTATATACATTTTATAAGATATATTTTGACGGGTTAACGATAATGGACAAATGTCCTCACTAAATGACTCTTGAATCCTACTATATTCATAATAAGGACTTGGGGGGACGACTATTTCGGGTTGCTAAGCACGGATAAAGACACGGCCACAAATGAGAGTGCATTGCTCTAATACATGTTACCAAACACTGGATAAATGAAACTCACATAGGATATTTGTAACTCATCTTTAGCACAAAGAGGACTCCATCATATTTTTATTCCTCAAATCTCACTGTATATGCATGCTCTCATTCTCGGTGTTCACACATTCGGGTTCGGTTATGGTGCATAAGCAAATTACTTATACACCATGCATAAATAACACCCCAAATCATTCCACAGCAAAATGGTTTTAGAGTACAACCCTCTGAAACCATTCTGTTGAGGTCAAAATCGTTTTGATGAATGTTTTAACGACAACAAACCTTATGGAATAAATGTTAAATTTTATGAATGATGATCTACTGATGTTTGCACTTGAGTTTTTGTTGAAAGATAGATAACGAACAAAATGGACAAGCTAGAGGCCACTCACATCAACAAGTGCAGTTTATATACTCAAATAATGAAAGAATTGGAGTATCATCAGTTGATCGCAACAGTAGCATCACAAGCTTCATGAATATTTTTAAAGACTGTTGTTTGAATCCTAAGAGCATTCATTGAAGGTTCAAGCAAGAAAGTGAGCTTCATGGTCAATATTCTTCCTCATCACCATAAGGTTCATAACAAGTATTACATGTTCAAAGAAGAATTTGATGATCGTAGTTGAAGAATCACGATGGAGAAACATGCATCACAAGCTACACAAAGAATATATTTGATGTTATGTGACAAAACTCACATTGATTTTTGTGTTACATGCTTTGAGGATTTACCACTACAATTAAGATCAACGGCAATGATGCATTCATTAAGGATCTTCAAAACATACTCAAAGTATCATCTTACAAAAGCTTCTCAAAGATGACAAGGTTTGAAAATAATGTTCCAAGAGTTTTTCAAAGGAGCTATGCACAATGCATAAAAGTTTTAATCATTCTCAATGATGAGTATACTCACGCCTCCACTAAAGAATCTTAAAGATACTCAATGTACAAGCAACAATATATGCAAAACATCATAGAGTATTTGTGGGAAGTTTTGCAGCAAGATTTCAAGGTTAATTGATCAAAATCAAGTGTCTCACTCCTTGAGAAAATTTTGAATGTTGTTTCAAGAATGTTCTGAGCACATTCTCTAGTTCGTGCTTCATTCTCGCCAAGAACAAGCTTCAATGCAAAAGCACTTATTTCTTTAAGTCAACTATGTACAAGACAAAGAAGCATTTTTCCTTGGAATCTACTCACAGAATCACAACAGTATTAATGTCATTTAAGGCAATGAATATATGAGTGAAAGTGGGACTTTCCTCTTTGGCCAAAAGTTAAGGATCAAGAATGTGCTCATGGATTTAATTCAAGACAAAGATCATAAGCTGTCTATTTTGTGTTAGACTAATTTTTCATAGACCAATGGGCTTGCACCAACTCATTTCTAACTGAGTGTTGACATGTACCTTTTGTGGAATATGAAATGAACATTCTCCCACATGTGTTATTCTTCTCCAAGAAAGTTGTACTTTGATAGTACAAGGTGAATAGTACTTAAAGGACATACATCTGCATATCTCTACCTTTACAGCTGGTTATTCAGAGAAGAATCAAAGCTCCTTGGAGACCAAGGTTACTGCCCAGTTTGGAGAACATTCTCAGAATGTTCTAGGAGAATGATGTTCTTATCATTTGAATATTCAAACTCATGGACAGTAGATTAAAACGTGCTTAAATGAAATATAACGGTTATCCTTGAAGAAAAAGCAAGAAAGAATCATTTCCAGCTCACTACAAGTTAATCTCACATGCTTCTTTTAGAATCAAGAAGAAGCAACATTCTCCTATGTGATCCTTCTTTCTCCAAAGACTTTGTGATCAACAAGTACAAGTGAATAGTGTATAAAGGACGAAGTAGCTACACTCCTGATCATCTACAGTTGGTATCTTACGTGAAGGACTGTATTTCCTTGATGATCAAGCTTCAATGAATCATCTACAGCTCACAGCTAGCTCATTTACCACGCTCCTTTGCTATAGAAGTTGAAGAACATCTTGGAGATCATTTTGAGAACATTCTGACAGATTTACTTTTCTTCAACAACTTTAATGAGCTGTCATATTAAAGGTGTTTAACAGCTAGTTTCTGATCCAAACGGGCATACTTCTTCACCAAGGAATACAATGACATATCTCAGCTATAAATAGAGCCTCTTGGTGACTTTGAAGAGCAAGAGTTTTGAACTACAACTTTCTCACAACTTGTCTTTATCGTACAAGCAATATTAAAGCTCTTCTTTATTATCTTTCACTCCAGATTTGTAATTCTATACTAAAATTAGTATACACACTGAGTGAACTGAGAGTTTTATTTTTCTAAGCTTCTCACGTGGTGAGTTTTGTTAAAGCTTAGATCTTTATCATCATCTTTCTAAAAGAACTACTCAAGTCAATAGGGCTGTATTGTTTGAGTGCACTACCCTTACTAGCTTAGAGGACTGAGTATCTTTAAGCTTGTAGGGCTTAAAGGGTTTTGATCTTGGTTTAGATCAAATAAGATTTGTAATTGAGATCGGCAGTATCTCAAAGATCATAGTGGAAAACTCACAGGCGTGGGGACTGGACTAGCCCAGGATTTGGGTGAACCAGTATAACTTTTGTGTGTTATTTCTCTTCCTTACTCTCCTTTAATTTACTATAAACACACAACACACAAACCACTTCATTTACATTTAATTCTCACACAGTAGATAACGTTCTCAGAACAATCTGTTTTACAATAGAGAACATTCTCAGATCAAGCTCTTCTATAATTCACTAACGTTTATCCAAGTATATACTTGAGATCAATTTTGTAGAGTGCTGGATTAATTTTTTAAAAGGGTCACGATTCAAACTCCCCTTTCTTGTGACAATTTATTCCAGTTCACATTCCACAGCAAAATGGTTTTGGCATGATTAAGTACATCTAATGTGAAACCATTCCACAAAAAAATGGTTTTGTCATCGATTAATTGATATGCTTACAGAAAAGTTTAATCGATTTGTCATTCACTGCAATTTCAACTCCGAACCAGGTGAGCGAGCGAGATGAGCTTGTGAGAGTGTGAGATGCAATCTGATGGTAGACATTTGTTTATGCACCATGCATAAGGAATAAACTTATGCATAGTAACTCATCCCCACACATTCTACCCGAATTTAGCAGTTCTCCCACCTTAAGAAAATACTGACTTGAACATTGGAGTGTTAACATTGTCCCAGGTACCTATTCCCCCTTTTGGGAAAATGTATCCCCTCCATTTTTTTTTCCTTAATTATGACATCTCACCCCTTAATCAACTTCCATACTTTTTTTTCTAATTCAAACTTTATCCTCTTTTTTCAAAATAGATGACCTAGATTACACATTATACTCTCAATTGTTTTTTACAACTGAAAAAATGCATTCTCCCTTTTGGTACTAGAAGAATCACATCCTAATCAATCAATCAAGTACAGATTTAACAATTCCTTCGTACCAAAAAAACATTGATACATGAGAACTCACTTAAGAAATAATAACACAAAGACATTTTTTTAACATAAATTAAAAAAAGATTATATACAATTTATCTATACTATTATTATTTACCTTACTCAAAGTAAATAGTACACTTGTCATTCTCACGTTTATTCTCAAGGAGAAAATTTATATGTGGCATTATTTTATTGATGTGGCGCCTATGTGTTTTTTCTTTACGACCTAAAGGAACACGGTTCAATTCCCACTAACAACAAAACAATAATTTTATGATTTTTTTCCTTTTTTTTTGCCTTGCTTTTTATTTTTTTTATCGATTATTGAATCTATTGTGAAACAAAAAAATAATATAGATTTTAAGATTGAGATGAATTCTATAGGATAAGTACAAAAAAGAATCTATTCTCAAACAAAATAATAAAATTGCCTTGGTTTGTTTTTTTTTTTTTTACCAATTATTCAATGTATTGCCCAAAAAAATAATAAATAACCTTACAAAATAAAAAACAAACAAAAATTAATTAAGAGATAATATATATTATAGTAAATTACATTACCCTCTCTTGAGAGGTGCTTAAATTACATTACTCTCCCATTTTATGTTAAAATATATACTTTCCTCATCTCTTATACAAAATATATTAGAGAAAATTACTCTCTTCTCCCTCGAAAGAAATTTGAATTTCATCCCCCTTCCCCCTAATATTAAAACATACATTTTCATCTTTTAATCAACTTCATTTAAATTTTTACACGAGCTTTATTAATTCTTTACGCAATTAGAAATAAATCACTTCCGTTAGTTCATATATCTTTGAATATTTTAATGGAACATTTTATAAAAATAATTAAGATGTGAGACATAAAGTTATGTTCATGTTGTTTTGTATATTACACGAGTTTGATTTAATTATTCAAACTATAAGAAATTACTCTCTCCTATTAGATCAAATATCTCTTGAAATTTTAAATGAATATTTTACGCATATAATTAAGACGTGAGACATAATATTATAGTCTCAATTGTCTTTACTTTTTACATACGTTTGATTTAATTCTTCACACCGTAATAGATTACCCTTTTCTGTTAGATTAAATTCTTTTTGATATTTTAATTGAAAATTTTGTAAAAAAAATTAAGATGTAAGGCCTAAAGTTATAGTTTCAATTGTTTTTATTTTTTACACGGGCTTGAATTTATTTTTCACACCGCAAGAAATTACTCTCTTCGATTTGATCAAATTCATCTTAAAATTTTAATTGAACTATTTGATCAAGAAATGCCTAAGAATATTGTCTCAAATGTTTTACTTTTGACGACGTTATTTATTTCTTTATATCATAAGAGATTATCATCTTCCTTTAAAATAAATTTCTCTGGATATTTTAATTGAAGTTTTTACAAAAATAATTAATAATTGAAACATTAGGTAATGATATCAATTGCTTTACTTTTTACTCGGGCTTCATTTAGTTCTTAAAGTAGTAAGAGCGATTACCCTCTTTCATTGAATCATATCTCTTTGAATAATTTACTTGAACATTTTATATAATAAATAAGTTACAAGGCCTAAGGTTATGGTTCGGTTGTTTTACTTATTACACGAGATTGATTAGTTATTCACACCGTAATAAATTACTCTTTTCTGTTAGAGCAAATCTCTCTTGAAATTTTAATTGAACTTTTTACAAGTATTATAAAAAAGCGAGACTTAAGATTATAGTGTCAATTGATTTACCTTTTACACGAGCTTAAATAAGTTCTTCACACCTGTAAGAAATTATCCTCTTATGTTATATGAAATTCATTTTGATATCTTAATAAAAAAATTACAAAAATAATTAAAATGTGAAATCTAGAGTTATGGTCTCAATTGTTTTACTTTTTACACATGTTTGATTTAGTTCTTCATAATGTAAGAGATTATCATCTTCTGTTAGAACAAATTCCTCTGGATATTTTAATTGAAGTGTTTACAAAAATAATTAATAATTGAGACCTTGTGATATCAATTGCTTTATTTTTTCTCGGGCTTCATTTAGTTCTTCAAGTCGTAAGAGCGATTACCCTCTTTCATTGGATCATATCTCTTTGAATAATTTCCTTAAACATTTTATATAATAAATAAGTTACAAGGCCTAATGTTATGATTCGGTTGTTTTACTTATTACACGAGATTGATTAGTTATTCACACCGTAATAAATTACTCTTTTCTGTTAGAGCAAATCTCTCTTGAAATTTTAATTTAACTTTTTACAAGTATTATAAAAAAGCGAGACTTAAGATTATAGTGTCAATTGATTTACTTTTTACACGAGTTTAAATAAGTTCTTCACACCTGTAAGAAATTATCCTCTTATGTTATATGAAATTCATTTTGATATCTTAATAAAAAAAAATTACAAAAATAATTAAAATGTGAAATCTAGAATTATGGTCTCAATTGTTTTACTTTTTACACATGTTTGATTTAGTTCTTCATAATGTAAGAGATTATCATCTTCTGTTAGAACAAATTTCTCTGGATATTTTAATTGAAGTGTTTACAAAAATAATTAATAATTGAGACCTTATGATATCAATTGCTTTATTTTTTCTCGGGCTTCATTTAGTTCTTCAAGTCGTAAGAGCGATTACCCTCTTCCATTGGATCATATATCTTTAAATAATTTACTTGAACATTTTATATAAATAAATAAGTTAGGAGGCCTAAGGTTATGGTCCAATTGTTTTACTTATTACACGAGATTGATTAGTTCTTCACACCATAATAAAATACTCTTTTCTGTTAGAGTAAATCTCTCTTGAAATTTTAATTGAACTTTTTACAAGTATTATAAAACAGCGAGACCTATGATTATAGTGTAAATTGATTTACTTCTTACATGAACTTGAATAAAATTTTTACACCTGTAAGAGATTATCCTCTTATGTTATATGAAATTCATTTTGATATCTTAATCAAAAAAATTACAAAAATAATTAAAATATGAGACCTAGGGTTATGGTCTCAATTGTTTTACTTTTTACACATGGTTGATTTAGTTCTTCACAATGTAAGAGATTATCATCTTCCGTTAGAACAAATTTCTCTGCTTATTTTAATTGAATTTTTTACAAAAATAATTAATAATTGAGACCTTAGGTTATGATATCAATTGCTTTACTTTTTACTCAGACTTCGTTTAGTTCTTCAAGTCGTAAGAGCGATTACCCTCTTCCATTGGATCATATCTCTTTGAATAATTTACTTGAATATTTTATATAAATAAGTTATGAGACCTGAGGTTATGGTCCAGTTGTTTTATTTATTACACGAGATTGATTAGTTCTTCACACCGTAATAAATTACTCTTTTCTGTTAGAGGAAATCTCTCTTGAAATTTTAATTGAACTTTTTACAAGTATTATAAAAAAAAGTGAGACCTTATATTATAGTGTCAATTAATTTACTTTTTACACGAGTTTAAATAAGTTCTTCACACATGTAAGAGATTATTCTATTATGTTATATGAAATTCATTTAGATATCTTAATAAAAATAATTTACAAAAATAATTAAAATGTGAGACCTAGGGTTATGGTCTCAATTGTTTTACTTTTTACACATGTTTGATTTAGTTCTTCTCACCGTAAAAAATTAGTCCCTTCTATTAGATCAAATCCCTCTTGAAATTTCACTTGAACTTTTAAAAAAGAAAAATTTAAGACGCAAGACCTAAGAATACAGTCTCAATTACTTTACTTTTTACACGGTCTTTATTTATTTCTTCACACCTTAAGAGATAACAATTTTCTGTTAGAATACATTTTTCTTGATATTTTAATTAAAGTTTTTAAAAAATAATTAAGATGCGGGACTTAAAGTTATTATCTCAATTACTTTACTTTTTACACGGATATTATTTAGTTTTTCACGCGGTAAGAGGTTACATTCTTCCGTTAGTTCAGATCTCTCTTGAAAATTTAATTTAACATTTTACAAGAATAACTGAGATGTAAAAGATTACGAGCTTTACTTTTTGCAGAGGCTTAATTTAGTTCTTCACACTGTAAGAAATTATTTTCTTCTGTTAGATAGATGTAATCCCTCTTAAAATTTTAATTGAACTCTTTACAAAAACAATTCAGAAGACCTAAGATTATTATCTCAATTGCTTTATTTTTATACTGGGCCTGATTTTATTTCTTTCTACCGTAAGAGATTAACCCTAATTAATTTGTTATATCAAACTCCTTTTAATATTTTAATTGAACATTTTATAAAAATAACTAAGATTCGAGGTCTAAGGATATCGTCTCAATTTCTTAATTTTTTACGTGAGTTTAATTTAGCTCTTCACACTTTAAGAGATTGCGCCTCTTCCATTTGACCGGATATCTCTTTGAATATTTTAATTGAACTTTTTTACAAAAAATAATAAAGATGTGAGGTTTAAGATTTTGGTTTTAATTATGTTTTACTTTTTACACTAGCTTGATTTAGTTCTTTCCGTTAGATCAAATACATTTTGATATTTAATAGAATTTTTTTTACCTAATAGTCAAGATACAAGGCTTAAGGTTAGATGTTCTTGAATGAGTTCTTCATCCCATAAAAGAGTATCCTCTTCCATTAGAACAAAATCCTTTTGATAGATTAATTGAATTTTCTACCAAAACAAGAATAAAAGAAATATATGTGCACATTAAAGTCAAAATCGTTAATTCTAACAAAAAAAATCGAAAATCAATATATTTTTATAAATGAAAGCTAACTTATATATAATGCGGGCAATTTTTCACTTCTAAAAGATTAATTTCAAAATAGAAATATATATATAAAACAAGCATTTTTAAAATTTATAAAAAAAAAAAAAAGAATTTCTAGCCCGTGCTTGGCACGGGTGTCCATACTAGTACTATTATTATTTGCCTTCCTCAAAGTAAAAAGTACACTTGGCGTCCTCACGTTACTTCTCAAGGAGCAAATTCATATGTGGCATTATTTTAATAATGTGGTGTCTATGTGGCGCTTACGTGTCTTCTCTTTACGACCTAAAGGGACACAGTTCAATTCCCACTGACAACAAAATATTAATTTTATGATTTTTTTGTCTTTCTTATTTTGCCTTGCTTTTTATTTTTTTTTACCGATTATTGAATCTATTGTGAAACAAAAAAATAATATAGATATTAAGATTGAGATGAATTCTATAGGATAAGTACCAAAAAAAAAATCTATTGTCAAACAAAAAATTTGAATTGCTTTGATTTTTTTTTTTACCAATTATTCAATGTATTGCCCAAAAAAATAATAACGAATCTTACAAAATAAAAAACAAACAAAAATTAATTAAAAGATAATATATATATATATATATATATATATATATATTATAGTAAATTACATTACCCTCTCTTGAGATGTGCTTGAATTGCATTACTCTCACCTCTTATGTTAAAATATATATCTTTTCCTCCAATCTTATACAAAATATATTAGAGAAAATTAATCTCCTCTCCCTCGAAAGAAATTTGAATTTCATCCCTCTTCCCCTAATATTAAAACATACATTTTCCTCTTTTAATCAAACTTCATTTTAATTTTTACACGAGTTTTATTAATTTTTTAAGCAATTAGAAATAAATTTCTTCCATTAGTTCATATATCTTTTAATATTTTAATGGAATATTTTATAAAAATAATTAAGATGTGAGACCTAAAGTTATGTTCATGTTGCTTAGTATATTACACGGGTTTGATTTAGTTCTTTATACTATAAGAAATTACTCTCTTCTATTAGATCAAATATCTCTTGAAATTTTAACCCAATATTTTACGCATATAATTAAGACGTGAGACATAAGATTATAGTTTCAATTGTCTTTACTTTTTATGTACGTTTGATTTAATTCTTCACACCGTAATAAATTACCCTTTCTGTTAGATTAAATCCTTTTTGATATTTTAATTGAAAATTTTGTAAAAAAATTAAGATGTAAGGCCTAAGGTTATAGTTTCAATTGTTTTTCTTTTTTACACGGGCTTGATTTTGTTTTCACACCGCAAGAAATTACTCTCTTCTATTTGATCAAATTCATCTTAAAATTTTAATTGAACATTTTACAAGATATTTTAATTGAACTATTTGATTAAGAAATGTCTAAGAATATTGTCTCAAATGTTTTACTTTTGACGGCTATATTTATTTCTTTACGCCGTAAGAGATTATCATCTTTCGTTAGAACAAATTTCTCTGGATATTTTAATTGAAATTTTACCAAAATGATTAATAATTGAGACCTTAGGTTATGATATCAATTGCTTTACTTTTTACTCGGGCTTCATTTAGTTCTTCAAGTCGTGAGAGCGATTATCCTCTTTCATTGGATCATTTCTCTTTGAATAATTTACTTGAACATTTTATATATATATATATATATATATATATATATATATATATATATATATATATATATATAAGTTATAAGGCCTAAGGTTATGGTCGAATTGTTATATGAAATTAATTTTGATATCTTAATAAATAAATTTACAAAAATAATTAAAATGTGAGACCTAGAGTTATGGTCTCAATTGTTTTACTTTTTACACATGTTTGATTTAGTTCTTCATAATGTAAGAGATTATCATCTTTCGTTAGAACAAATTTCTCTGGATATTTTAATTGAAGTTTGTACAAAAATAACTAATAATTGAGACCTTAGGTTATGATATCAATTGCTTTACTTTTTACTCGAACTTCATTTAGTTTTTCATGTCGTAAGAGCGATTACCCTCTTCCATTGGACCATATCTCTTTGAATAATTTACTTGAACATTTTATATAACTAAATAAGTTATGAGGCCTAAGGTTATGGTCCAGTTGTTTTACTTATTACACGAGATTGATTAGTTCTTCACACCGTAATAAATACTATTTTCTGTTAGAGCAAATTTCTCTTGAAATTTTAATTGAACTTTTTACATGTATTATAAAAAAGTGAGACCTAAAATTATAGTGTCAATTGATTTACCTTTTACACAAGCTTGAATAAGTTCTTCACACCTATAAGAGATTATCCTCTTATGTTATATGAAATTCATTTTGATATTTTAATAAAAAAAATTACAAAAATAATTAAAATGTGATATATAGGGTTATGTTCTCAATTGTTTTGCTTTTTGCACATGTTTGGTTTAGTTCTTCACAATGTAAGAGATTATCATCTTCCGTTAGAACAAATTTCTCTGGATATTTTAATTGAAGTTTGTACAAAAATAACTAATAATTGAGACCTTAGGTTATTATATCAATTGCTTTACTTTTTACTCGAACTTCATTTAGTTCTTCATGTCGTAAGAGCGATTACCCTCTTCCATTGGATCATATCTCTTTGAATAATTTACTTGAACATTTTATATAAACAAATAAGTTATGAGGCCTAAGGTTATGGTACAGTTGTTTTACTTATTACACGAGATTGATTAGTTCTTCACACCGTAATAAATTATCCTTTTATGTAGAGCAAATCTCTCTTGAAATTTTAATTGAACTTTTTACAAGTATTATAAAAAATGCGAGACCTTATATTATAGTGTCAATTGATTTACTTTTTACACGAGCTTGAATAAGTTCTTCACACCTGTAAGAGATTATTCTCTTATGTTATATGGAATTCATTTTGATATCTTAATAAAAAAATTTACAAAAATAATTAAAATGTGAGACCTAGGGTTATGGTCTCAATTGTTTTACGTCTTACACATGTTTGATTTACTTCTTCACACCTTAAAAAATTACTCCCTTCTATTAGATCAAACCCCTCTTAAAATTTCACTTGAACTTTTAAAAAATAAAAATTTAAGACGCAAGACTTAAGAATACAGTCTCAATTGCTTTACTTTTTACACGGTCTTTATTTATTTCTTCACACCATAAGAGATTACAATTTTTCGTTAGAATAAATTTTTCTTGATATTTTAAATGAAGTTTTAAAAAAAATAATTAAGATGCGGGACCTAAGGTTATGATCTCAATTACTTTATTTTTAACACGAATATTATTTAGTTTTTTTACGCTGTAAGAGATTACACTTTTCCGTTAGTTCATATCTCTCTTGAAAATTTAATTTAACATTTTACAAGAACAACTGAGATGTAAAAGATTACGAGCTTTACTTTTTACAGAGGCTTAATTTAGTTCTTCACACTGTAAAAAATTACTTTCTTCTGTTAGCTAAATGTAATCCCTCTTAAAATTTTAATTGAACTCTTTACAAAAACAATTAAGAATACCTAAGATTATGGTCTCAATTGCTTTATTTTTATACACGGGCCTGATTTTAGTTCTTTATATATCGTAAGAGATTAACCCTCATTTGTTAGATCAAACTTCTTTTAATATTTTAATTGAACATTTTATAAAAATAACTAAGATTCGAGGTCTAAGGATATCGTCTCAATTTGTTAATTTTTTTATGTGAGTTTAATTTAGTTCTTCACACTTTAAAAGATTACGCCACTTCCGTTTGACGGGATATCTCTTTGAATATTTTAATTGAACTTTTTTATAAAAAACAATAAAGATGCGAGGTTTCAGATTTTGGTTTCAATTATGTTTTACTTTTTACACCGGCTTGATTTAGTTCTTTCCGTTAGATCAAATACATTTAGAATTTTGTTTACCTAATAGTGAAGATACAAGGCTTAAGGTTAAATGCTCTTGAATGAGTTCTTCATCCCATAAAAGATTATCCTCTTCCATTAGAACAAAATCATCTTGATAGATTAACTGAATTTTCTACCAAAACAAGAATAAAAGAAATATATGTGCATATTAAAATCTAAAATCATTAATTCTAACAAAAATTTCAAAAATCAATATATTTTTATGAATGAAAGCCAACTCATATATAACGCGGGCAATTTTTCACTTCTAAAATATTAATTAATTTCAAAATAGAATTTTATATATATATATATATATATATATATATATATATATATATATAAATGAATTTCTAGCCCGTGCTTGGCACGGGTGTCCATACTAGTTTAGATTATATAAAACTTAAAATTTATGATAATTTATTTAATCTCATTTTCAATATTTATATGAAATTCTAATTTTTGATATAAATAAATAAATTTATTCATCCAAAAATATTGAACTAAGAAGTAAATCAATTTTTCTTTTTGTATTAAATTAAAATAAATTAATAATGTTTATTTTTCAAAAATAATTATAAAATTAGTTTCATGTGATTTTGAATTCAAAACTTAAAATAAACAAACTATAAAAGCGGATGCATGTGTAAAAAAAAAAAAAAAAAATCATTTTGGGGGAAACATAGAATTGAAGTTGAATTTATCCCTTTGAGCTGTGAGCACAACAGACGCAACAATGAGAGGCTGTGCATTGCCGTTAACAAGAAATGCCACGATCAACTTGTTACCTTTTCTTCATCACATTCATTCATTCCCATCATCACAATCTTTCACCATTCACAACCCAATACCAATACTCTCTACAATCCATCATCATCACCCATTCCTTGCCCAACAACAACAACAACAACAACACCACCAACCACATGATGATGAAGAAGAAAGATTTCAAGTATTGACATCTTTGAAAAGTGATTACAATGATATCATGATAGTTGATACCCCTAAATCTAGAATGCTTCTCCTTGATTCATCTCGTACTCACTCTCACCCTAAGTCTTAATAAATGTTTATTGCACATTCTTCTTCACAACTATGCAATGTGTTAGAATTTCTTTTTTCTTGTTGCAGATAATGTTCATAGCATTCTTTACAAGGACACTAAATGGACTAATTCCTACTGGGTATGTAACTTTGCCAATATTGTTTTCATTTTATCTATGCATATCTTTCTTGGGCAAAATTTGAAAATATAACTTTATTTTTGCTCATATACGCTGCTACATTGATTTATCTCGAGATATCATATTCTTTGTGAATGAAGATATTTACAGACAATTCTATAAGTTAAATCATTCCTAAATACTGACTTTTCTATATTATGCAGCTGTGTGGTATTTTACATGATAGATGAATTATTCAACTTAAGGTTTTCTGTTGTGTTGCATTAAACAGGATGAATTTGCTAGCTTGCCAGCCATTGTTCCAAAAGGTCCCATTGCTATCTTAGGTTTGGTAATTACTTAATCTTGATGATGCATATTGTTTTGGTGAATTTATAATGGTATGGAATTCCTTAAAAATCAATGATATTGTAAGTAATATACTAATATCATACGTTCATACTTGTTTTTAAAACATCAGGGTGGTGGAACTGCTGCTCATCTGATGCTTGAATTGTGGCCTTCACTGCAACTTGAAGGCTGGGAGATTGATGACATTGTAAGTTTGTAACATGTATTTCTTTTCTTAGATAAGATTTTTTTTTAAATTAATCACCTGGACTATTTCATGTGTCAGTTTCCTTATTCAGTTTTATCGCTGGCTGCTATGGTGAAGTGGATCCGATAACATTTTGGATTCGACAAAACAACAATTTGTGCACAAAAGTCAATATCAAAATTGAAACAATATAGATAAAATAACAAACATGACATCTGTACTTGGATTTGATTTTTGCAAACTTGCTAAGACTTGAAATAATTTCAGAAATAGAGGGAAGAAATAATTTTTGAGTTAAAGATAAATAATAGAATAAAAAGGTGAAGACAATTTCAAGGAACCAACAGAGGTGATAGACAGGCAGTACCTATTTCCTAAAGAAATCTGATCAGAGGGTAGAACTGCATATGCTTTGATACCTTTTTAGAGCTCTAGTGAGTTAGGGAAAAGAGAGAGAGAACTTGTAGAAAATGAAGGCTCAGTCTGAGCTATGTTACGGAACGTATGTATATTACCGTCAGTATAAATGATTTAACACTTTATACTCTTAACAGAAGCAACCCTCTATCTCGCTCCCTCTCCATGTAATGTTTTCTTAATGGCTATTCACTTTTCCTCTCTTTCCTTAGATGAACCTTCGGGAAAAATAACAGTCTTTAGTCAGTGTTTGTCATCATGAAGAAGTTATTTTTGAGTGGCATAATTACCTCAGTTAGTAGATGTGATTTTTGCTGTTATTTTATGGATTTGGCTTGATAATTTCCTTGAATTAAGACATATTTTATATATATATATATTTTTTGTTTACATCTTCTGTACTTGAAAAATAAGAAAAGGTATTAAAACCTTATTTTTATTTCTAGTCTAGTGATTGACGTCAAAAAGATTGTATATTATGCCGATGAGGTTTGAAAGTAACCATAATTTTGTAGAAATTTGATATGAAGATACCAGGAAGTAAAATTAAGATCTACATTCTCCAAGGTAGTCTCAATAATATGTTCCTGTTCAACAACTCTACAATTTTTCCCTTCCATTATGTTTGGTACTACAATATGTTCTGTAGTATATGGTTTCTCCTTCATTTGGTTTTAAATTTTTTGAATTTATGTTTAATGCTCTGAATTAAATTCCATGTCTTGTTATCCTATCAGATTTACACTTTGATTAGATCCATAATACGGATGTTCTCACCCAAATTTGTTTTTTCTTGAAAACCAAATATGTAGTTGATCGATAAAGCAAGAGATTACTTTGGATTATCAGATTTGGAGAAGACAACAGAAGATGGTGGCATTCTAAATGTTCATATTGGTGATGTCTTTGTTCCCTCAGAGAATTTACACAAAAGATATGCCGGTGAGTCATTCTCATTGCATATTGCCTAATTTTCATATATCTCTAGGTAGTAAGAAAAAATTCTGCTGCCTATACCTCTGACTAGGGAAAAAAACTCCTATCTTGGCATTTCCTTCTATTTACGAAGCAATTAATGTGTTGGGAACCAAAGAAAAAGGAATGGAAAACTGCAAGAATAGATCAAAAGAAAAGAACTGTTTTATTTTATTGAAATAGAATAGAAAATGGATAATATGATTCGTTTTGATGACAGTCTCACATTGGATGAGATATGACCTATAGTTTTGTTTATACATCCCTCAACTTACATCCGGTTTTGTGGGGTTGTATCTTCTCTTTCAATCTCATTACAAAAATAAGAAATACTTTGTCCGTTTGCAATCTTTATCTTTATTCACTTGAGTATTTTTTACACCATTAATCTAGGAAACCTTAGTCCTACATTTGACGAGATAAGCCTTAGAATGTGTATATAAGTGGAGGCACTCCATACCTTACAACAATGTTGTCAATTGCGGATCACAGAAAATAGAAGTTTGCACAAATTCCACTATGCAACAGTGCTATAGTGCCGCTACAGCAGCAATTTGACAACATTTTGTACTAAATAGCGTATTCAGGAACAATAGTGATTTGTGAAAATTCAGCGATGCTATAGTGGCAATTAAACAACATTGCCTTACAAGTCGATTTTGTTGGGTTGAATTAAGTCCAACCCAATTTTTAAGACTTTTTGGTTTCTGAGAATCTCTTCTCTTGCACAAAGACAAAGCTACCAAATTGCAGAATTAGTCCCTCTATTTGTTTTTTCTTCGCATATATATTTAACTGACCCCCCCTAACAAACTCGCTAACCAATCTAACTAACTAATTGACTACTTACGTCCTTGTTATTCCACATCCTAACATAATGGAACAGCGAAGCACAATTCAATTGATAGCATTAATGCATCATGGAATGGTTGAATTGATCACGTCGATGCATCCTTATTTCACGCAGTAGGAATAAACCATTTGAACATTCATTTTTTCTTCAACTATTTAGCGTGGATATTATTCTGATAGTCTTATCTAAGTTACATATTTGAACAATTTTCAGGAATTGTAGTTGACTTGTTCTCTGATGGAAAAGTTTTGCCTCAGCTGCAAGAGGTATGTATTAGTTTTCAACCTCACAGATTTGAAAGTTCTGGGGCATTATGAAGTTTTTCTTGAAAAAATGACAACTTTATGCATTTTTGATATCATAATAGCAGTGTCAAGTTTAACTTAACATTAATAAAAAATATAAATTGGGATTGGCTCTTTATATGTTTGTAATTGTTCTTCCTAGTAACCGTTTTCTTCATTTATGCTATAGTTTAGGCCATTAATTTATATGGTATTGGAAAATCAGAATGAGTCCTTTAAATGTTCGAAAGCAAAAGTTTGCGTCTGGAAACTTCTACTTGTAATCCGCTGAACTGATTAAATATTTTTCTTGAGAAATCAAGGGAATGAAAATGATGAAAAAAAATTAAACTTTTACTATCTGAAGGCATGTTTGCATTTTATCCATTATTTGTTTGGCAGGTTAGTACTTGGCTGGAATTACATGATAGATTGATGGCTAATGGTCGTTTTATGGTTAACTGTGGTGGCATCGGTGGAAGTAGTAATTCAGAAAATTTATCAAATGATGAGGCATGGTTATTAAATGCAGCAATAAAAGCATTATCCGAAGCATTTCCTGGACAAGTAAGCTTCGTTTCCTGGTTCTTCATCACTTCATGAATTACACTATTATAGCACTTCTTAAGAAGATGGACTCAACAAAACCTGTAATCATTATTATAAGCTTCTGTTTTCTTTACCCTTAGTACCGTTACGTGGGAAATATAAAAACCAAGCCGGATTTCAAAATAATCTTTGAAACTGAAGACAATTCCATTTTTGAAGCATTTTGAAATGTTAATTTCAGGGACTAAATTTTCAACCCGACAAATTTTGCAATTAAATTGGCTAATACTGTGACTTTTTAATGTCCTATTTGAAAAAACTCAATCTGTGTTTGCATTTCTCAGCTAAGTTGGAAGAGAATGCCAAAGGAATGCGGTGAAAATTATATGGCACTTACCGGACCGTTGCCTGATCTGAAATCTTGGTCTGATAATGTCCCTTCTCCTTTGAGCACAAGAGTGATGAATTGGAGACCTTGTGGAATGGTTTCTAGAATTTGATCATTACCACTTCAATTCATAGTTAATATCAAAATATGTTTTGTAGGTAAAGTTAAATTATTTTGAGAATATTTCAAACTAGTGTCCTGTCATTTTCTTGAAACTAAATGTGCATGCATCGTGTGACAATCGTAACACCTCATTTAATACAATATAATACCTCAGAGTCATGTGAGTTCAATTTAAACCCAGAAAACCATACAATATAAAATCCAGGGTTAACAAAAACCTTCAAAGAAAACATGTGGAATACTAAAGAAATAACAAAGATAACCTATCTCTCTCTGAAGTCACGTGATCTGAGTTAGAATCACATAGATTCAAAACATTGCTTATGAAACAAGTTCATAAGCAATATTTGAATACTAAAATAAACTCCTAAACTACTATCCATGTAGTGTAGAACTAGATCATTCCTCAGCTACAAGCTCATCATCATCTGCATACAAAAATAAGACATACAAAGACAAGCATATAGAAGGGGTGAGAAATTACATCATATGATACCGCAGTAAGGTATAGTTAAGATGATATACAAAGACAACAGCATCATTATATCATATCATACATAGCAATGAATCATGTTAACAATGCTCGATGATGCATTTTAGTGTCCAAGCCGATTGAGACTTCCAGACCTGACTCATGTCTGTCCAAGGCTAGGATTCACCCTCATGACATCCAATGTCTCATCTCGTGTTTGTTTTCCTCCCAGCATATCAACATATATGTCTAGATGCATGCCAATGCTCTCATCTATGCATAAATACATGTCGAATAATCTTTCCATTAACTGGTCATAACAGGCACTTATACTGCCTCGCATCTGGCTTCCGCGCGATCATGGGACTAATCGCAATCATCCTGTAAACAATGATAACGCATTGTTATCATCACTTAATCAATATCATTAGAATATTAGCATTTTAAGATCACTCAACTTAACTCACAAGTATCTAAGGCATTTCATACCCAATTCATCCTAACTTGCAATATTTATCTCTGTCCTTTCTGTATCAGTAGAGTCAGTCTAATTATTTCTGCAGCAGTATCCAAGGGTTTCTTAAAGTCCCCAAGTCATATCATAACTTACACAACACTCTAAGACCATTAAACAAGTGAAACTACACAATTTGAGAATTGTGAATCGACACACAGGCAATTCTGCATAAAACTGATTGTTTTGGATATCATTCAATGCAATTATATTCAATTTGAAACGGAGTTAAAGGATGCATTCTTTTAATGGGAGATTAATTTAGTAAACAATTTTCTTGTTGCATTGGACAAAGTATTATTACCGGTGAATTACAAAGATATAGAAATCGAGAGAAGATACATCGGATATTTACACAATTAACTCTGCATATTGAGTAATCACCAATCCATGTTAGCTGAGGTTAAGGTTGTATTCATAAAACACAATTGTTCCTGAGTTCATTTATCCAATTTTCAATCAACTCTGCATATGTGAGTGGAATTAGAAATGAATATCTCATGATAGATGTGATTTATCAGTTATAGACAACATAGCACAAAGATTATACCAATATTAAAATTTTATTTTAGAATTTTGCTATTAACTTGTACCGGAAAAGGCTTTTTTTTTTTTGTTAATAATTTGTTAATATAGTAATTTGTTTTAATGGGAGGACTTTTACTGCAATGTGTATCCACCGCAAAAACAATGACACAGATTTAAATCCTCTCATATATTTTTTTTTTGAACAAGCCAAAATGAGATATATAATATAAAAACAGTCTCCCTAGCATAAGATGTGCCAAAATAGACTAACAGAGTTTACAAAGAGTCACATAGAGATACATAAAGATAATCAAAAACAGATCATACAAGGCCCAAGCAAAGTAAAGGACTAGACCACCATCTATGGTAATTAGAAGCTAAGGTGACACAAGTCGCCTTCAACCACCAAAGAGAAAGAAACTTGATCTTGTCCAACAACTGAGAAGTAGTACTGAATGAACCTCAGAATACCCTGTGGTTTCTCTCCGTCCACACAACCCAGACACACGCGAGCCAGATGAGCTGCAAAAAAGAACGACGTGCACGAGAAACCCCTGCTGAGAGTGTGAACTGGACAAAATGATCACGTATGGAAGTGAACTCCACCACAAGAATGCCAATCCACGACCGCACCAACGCCCTAAGAGAACCAAAAGTACTGCAAGAAATGAATAAGTGATGTGCTGACTCCACCTCTCCATAACCAGAAACGCACAGATGAGCTGTAGTAGATAAGATGCCTCGAGTGACCAGGTTGGTTTTTGTGGGCAACCTGTCACGCAAAAGACGTAACGCAAAGATGGAGACCTTCAGTGGAACCTGAGGATGCCAAATGAGGTTGTTCGCATCGTCTGTGAAAGCCGAAACCTGTGTAGTCAAGAGCCGATATGCTCCCCAGACAGTGTAGCCTCTATCAGGGTCAGCCTGCCACTGCCACCTATCTGAAGACTGGTCCTGCAAAGAAATGGTAAGTAATAAAGACTAACACTCCCTCAACTCCTCCTCCTCCTACCCCCTCAGTTGCCGCCGCCACACCCAGGCCGCCCCATCTGCTCCCCACCCTAACGAGAACATCTCTGCCACCGTACATTGTTTGGTCTCCGCTAAGTCAAACAAACGACCAAACCGCTCGCTCAAAGGGATCCCATCCACCCAGGGATCAGTCAAGAATAAAGTATCGGAACCATCCCCCACCCTCCTCGAAACATGCTCCCCAAACCATCTATCCACCATCTCACCTCCCTCCCTAATACGCATTATCTCTCTCCACCACGACGACCCTCTCCTCCCTCCCTCTCGGAGTCTGCCTCTCTCTATCTCGTACTGAGCTGCCAACACTCCAAACCACAACCCCTCTTTATCCACTAACACCCTCCAGCACCATTTACCTAAAAGAGCCAGATTAAACTCCCGCAGCTGCCTAACCCCCAAACCTCCATACTCCTTTCGCAAACAAATGGATTTTCAAGTAACCCAAGAGATTTTCCTAAAGTCCTCACCCCCCCCCCCCAAAAAAAAAAATTTGATTAAAGAGATTCAACAGAGGAAATGATACATGAGGGAGCTTTGAAGAAGGAAAGAGCATAGACAATAAGAGAGGTCAAGACAGACTTAAGCAGAACCAGTCGACCACCAAAAGAAAGGAAACGACTCTTCCAACCAGACAAACGATTCTTTAAACGAGCCACTACCGGTTCCCAAAAATGCAAACGTCTCGGATCACCCCCAATCGGGAGTCCCAAATAAAGGAAAGGGATCTTTCCCACTCGACAGCGCAGAACAGATGCAGCTTCGCCCAACCAAGACTCTGGAATGTTAACCCCAACCAGCATGCTTTTGTTGAAATTCACCTTCAGGCCAGACATAGTTTCAAAAAGCACAAGAACCGCACGAAGAGCCCGGACGTTCGCCCAACTTTTGACCCCCAACAAGAGCGTATCATCAGCGAACTGAAGGTGAGACACCGTCACAGGGTCCTGCTCACCAATACTATAACCCGTAAACAAATGTTGAGTTACCATCGCCTCCATCAACACATTTAGACCCTCAGCTGCCAATAGAAAAAGGAAAGGGGATAACGGATCCCCCTGTCTCAGACCCAGCTCGAGGGGGAATTCCTCTGTTGGACTACCATTAACCAAAATCGACGCAGTAGCCGTGCTCACACACTCTATAATCCAGTTCCGCCACAAGACCGGAAAGGACATCTTCCCCATAACGGCATCCAGGTAACCCCAATCCACAGAATCATAGGCTTTCTCAAAGTCCACTTTAAACAACATGAGTTCCTTTTTTGACCTCCGCGCCACACCTTAAATCCTCTCATGTTGTCTGTGTTTAGCATTCTCTCCTTTTACTAATCCAACAATTGTTGATTAACAAAGGAGAAAAAAAAATAGTGCAAAAGAGAGAAAAAAAATGATGAATGGATAGCTGAGATGAGGGCAGGATGAAGAGTATGTGGGAAAGAGCTGGAGATTATCCAAATTTCAAAGAGACACCGATTTAATGATCAAATTAATCAATCTTACAATTTCATAATTAAACTAGTCATTCACTCTATGCTAACTTGTACTAAACACATGTTAAGAAATTCAATTTAAAAATATTCACTTTAAAAGTTTTCTTTTTCATTGTGAATATTTACTTTTTAGAACTTTAATGTGTTTTTTAAGAAATAGGTTAGCAAGACACTTTTCGAAAAACCGTCTATATACCTTTACCATTGATGGAGTTAAACATAGTATTTCCTCCGATTCTTTTTATAAAAAACAATTTATCTTTTTAAATTTATTGAATAATAAATGTATTTGGTTTATAATATATACTAGATAAATTAACTATTCAAATAATTTAAAAATGTGAAGCGTACGTCTCTTATAAAAAAGACGAAGTGAAGATGATTTTGACCACTATGTCACTATGATAGGCAATATAATGACCCATAAACGTTCTAATTAATGTTTGAAATATTCAAATTGCGTTCATTCCAACTAGCATGCATGAGCTAGTTAAGCTGTCCATGGAATCAATAACATGCATATATATATATATATATATATATATATATATATATATATATATATGTACCCTACCCTCAATGAAGGACGTACTGCATTTAGATCTTACGCCACACCAAAGCATATATATGTGAGACTCTCATATATATCCTTTAAGTCCAAAATATTAATGTTATGCAGTGTTCGTAAAGGTAACGGCACCAAAACTAACAAGCTGTACGCAGCATGTGTATACAAAGCTATAATATATATATGAAATTGGTATGTAGCTAGGGCAAAATTATAATGAGTATATACAAAGCTATAATATAATGTGTGATTTATTGATTTGAGTCATTCATTATATTCATCTACGTGATTGACCAGCTAAGTATAGGTAGCTAGAACAAATAATGTGAGTCATTAAAATTTCTCATGTGAAATATATTGGGACGTTGCGTGGGAATCCATTTGGTGAATTATTTGTGTATATAGATAGAGTCATATATATATATATATATATATATATATATATTGAATTGAAACAACGCCATTCAGATCCCGGTTTTGCATCTATTTTGTTATGTGAATTTATATAACCGATACATTGAATTGTGTATTTTGTGTTGGATTGGCACGTGTATAAGCCACGGACTTTAAGGAATTTTCTTCGTACTACTATAGTCTACTTACTATATATTCTCAAGTTTTTTGTTTGAGAAATCTACTTCTGCCCATAATTTGGATCCACATTTTGGGCTTAACAAGTTGATCCACATAATTTTTTTGGAAAAAGTATATATATAACGTAATTTAATCCTACTAATTTATGTCTTGTAAGGAAAATTTAGACGGTAAAGGATTTCGTTGTTATTTAATATAGTAAATCATAGATTTGAACGTGTAATATGTACTCTTTTATCCACTTATTTTGTATACGAATTTCACCATTTAGATATTTGAAAAAAAAAATAGTATCTAATCTAGTTTAGAAGATGAAAACTCGGTTAAACTTGATTATATAAACACAAAAAGGTTTTGTGAACATTCATACGTAAAAAAACACATTAAGATAGCAAGAAAATTGAAACCGGCCAATTTAAGGAATTCGCCCTAAGGATAAATGTTCTAAAAATCTATAAATTTTTTTTGTCATGTAACCTAATAATAAAATCTAGAATTATATTAACAACAATGGATATCAAATTATGTATATATTATATACCCAATATTAAGTGGTTTAATTAAGTATTTATTTATAATTTGTTTTACGTACTATGGTACGTAGTGATACAAACAGAGTTAACACTTGATAAATTATACTAGGAGTATATGAATTCAATTGTGCCGGACACAAATAGTTTGGTGCCTTTCTTTTGGCATAATTAATAATTTAAGATATACATACTAATTAACGTGTAGTGCATGGTTGAAATTCTATCTACTTAGTCCTTGGATGCTGTCTACAAGTATGACAAAAGTTTAATTTACATCTTTGGATTAGATGAGTTATAAGACAATGTGGTCAAGGACAAGTTGATTTTATCCTTGTATCATGTACTATCAAACAAATTTGGTCTCAAGTAATCACCATATGTGAGTCAAAAAAAGTAATCACCATATGTTGCCATCCTTTTCCAAGGAACGTAATGAAAAAATATATATTTTTTCTATGTATGAAATCATAAGGAAAAATCCAAGAATGGTACAAATGAGCCAGAAAACAAGTAAAAGGACAATTAGGGATTAAAAGAGCAATAATCAAGACAAAATTACACAAACTAGAAATGAATATAAACCCGTAAAACTTGTGGGGTTTAAATGGTAATTTTGGTTTAATTAATTAATTATTTGATTGATTTTTATTACCACCTAGGATCCGGAATTATAGTGCATCACCCATAGGCAGCCATTATCGTTGGAACCCAAAAGATTTAAAATTAAGTAATGAACTACTGTAATATTGCGTACGTTTCATAGGATCATAGAATTAGAACCCCTAGGTTTGACACTTACACTGAATTTGATGCAAATTCTTCACTTTTATGAGCATGATTCATGGCTAACCGTAGGATATTCATATTTTGATTAGTGGACTTTTAGCTTTATAAACCCTTAATTAACGTGCTCATAATAGATTAATTAACTTGTGGTCCCAGGGCACATGATAAGATATCTTTATATGGAAATTTTACATTTAATAAGCTAAAAAATTTAATGCATCAAATTAAAGTAAAAACCCACACAATTCCAAAATATAATTTTTATATTTATCTTCTTATCATGTGCCTTAAGGACACAAGTTAACATTCTCCATAGATTAATTAACTAAGTGGTTGAGCTTGAAGTAATTAATGAGTGTTAAAAGTTTCATATTTGTTGAAAATAATTAAAAATATCGTTATATTATTGTAGTTGTTGATGTCAGATCATCTTCAATGGTGGGTATCTATTTTTTAAGAATTGATATCTAATAGTAATAGGTAGCTCCATTGGAACAAAACACAAATGAGTACCTAATATGTACTAGTGCTACAATAAGAAGTGGTATCTAAATTATTTTTGTGGGACCCATTTATAGTTATGTATAGTTATTGGTGAGATATGTTATCGGTGGGACCCATTTTAAATTTTTTAAGAGGTGTTGAGTTGGAGGAATTGATAGTACTTATTAGGTACTACTATTAAAAAATTATATATTTGTGATGTGTACACATGGAGTCTATTTTAGTACTATAAAATGAAGAACTCCATGTGGATGCTCCTATGAACTCCAAATTCCATATTTTTTCACATTTAAATATGTGACTTTAGCCACTAGACTATTTGACATAAAAAAAGATTGAGTTAAATAAAAACTAAATTTTTAAAATAATATCAAGGTCTTTTCCAAATCTGGTCATTTGACTCAGTACCATTTATATTCATGTATCAAATTTTAATTTTGGGCGTGAAAAGATGTGTTAAGAGTCTCATTGTTGCAAACCAATTTATAAGGTTGACTTACATTCAACTCTAACTTTATTAATAAGTTCCACTCTTAGTTGAAATTATATTTGATCATACTTTTTATTGTGAAAAATGGTGAACTTAAACCCATATATTTGATCAAACTTTATTTAGCTAGTTACTATTAGATTTTATTTAATTATCTCTTGTTCGATTTTAAATTATTGAAACTGATTATTCTGAAAATGGGAGGATTAACAAAGTAAATCTCTTAATTATTGATTCGCTTATTTGGCATGTACCAAGTCTGGATTGCCTTTTCAGCGGTGAATGCTCATAACCTTTCAAATCATTTGTCCAGTTCACTTATTCACCAGGTAGTTTACGAGCGCGTCGATCTTTCTTGCAGCTCATCTGGCTTGCCAGTGTGTGGGTCGTGTGGCACGAATGAAACCTCAGAGTATTCTGTCACTCGGCTCATTCAATGCATCAACTTTTAGACAAAGTGAAGATGTTCTCCTATAGATGGATGCAGACGTCTAACCCTACTTTAGTATCGAACTTTCATTATTGATGGTCGAACCTATTATTGTGTTTAGGGATCGACTAATTGTTGTATCTTTTCTTTGATGTTCTTCCAAGTCCTTATGTAAATATAATTGGAATTGTGAATCATATGATGATAATAATACTTGAAATAATATATTAAAATTTTTTAATAATAAATAATGACCTATCTCAAAAGAATTTATTATAATTTTTTCGACACAAAATTCTTTATAATAATACATCTATAGTTTCGTTCTTTTTTTTTTTTTTTACACGGCAAACAATATCTATCTACATCTATAGTTGTAACTTGTAATGATAATGATATATATTATAATAGCTATAAGTGCATGTATTGAGAATATTGGAATGAGCAGAAAATGCCACTATCATTCTTTTTTGACTTTGACTAGTCCACAAGGATTGATTGAAGCATACATATTTTCATCTTATAATAAATGGAAAATGCAATAAACAAAAACAAAAATACAAAATCAACATTTTGTTCTATTACCATTTACACGTAATTAAAATGAGAGAGAAAGCAACAAAATAAGTTACTATAGTACCTTCCGATGACAGTTAAGCTGATTTTCTTCATTGTAATGAGGCGAAAATTTGGAGTAAGGTCTCCCATTCAACGGACATTTACCAAAGACCCAATTTAATCAATTATTATAAACATTTGATATATATAAAGATGGTATATGAGTTAAATATCAAAAAAATGTGTACCAAATGCCTAGACAAAAAAAAAGTTGTATACCAAATATTGTTAATGAGTGTTTCACATTAGATGTAAAGATGGATGTTGAACAACTTATAAATTGTTTCACATTAGATATGAAGATAATGATGTACAAGATACAAATAAAAGTGAAAGAACATATATATACATTAACTATTTGAATTAATGCAAGAGTATTTTACACGATGATTCAAGTTTGTTCACATATTTTTTTATGTTTTATTAAAATAATTCTATTTGAAACACTTTTACATACTAAATGTGAATATTTTTTATAATTGAAATACAAAAATTAATTCGCCACATTGTGAGAAACTAGTTCCCAGATTCAATCTCATGATATGACATTAAATATCTTTGTTTTAAATATTTGTTTTAGTCAAGCCGATTAAAATATTTTTACACTAACACCAGTGGCGGATCCAGGACCTCGGATCAGGGGGTGCAAATCTTTTCGTCCTACAAAATTTTAAATTTTTTCTCATAAAAAAGGTTTTATGTTTTTGCCTTTCAAAACACACATTGGTTTACCGTGGCAGATTCATAAATCTTTGCTGGTGGCTAAAAAAATAGCACATATATTTTGACTAAAGAAATATGTTAGGGAATTTTTACTAAATACACAAATTATTTGATTTGGTGGGGTCTGAGCCTCCAATGGATTATACTTGCATCTGCCCTGGTTGGTTTAAAAAAAAAGATTAAAACTACATGCATAAAACTATTAAAAAAGATAAAAGAAAAAAAAAAAAAATTACATGCAAACTAATTTTGTGAGGATCAAAATATATCTCACTTTTTTATAAAGTTTAAAAACAAAATTTTTATAATTTTATAAGGAGTAAAACTTGTTATTATTATCATCGACATGTTCATAATCTCTAGTGAAAGAATAAGCGAAAAGTGACATATTTAAAATTGACATTAAAAATCTTTAATCCAAAAAAACATTATCAGGTGATACACAGGAGTACTTAAATTTGCATCCAAATAACATCATATACCCAATTACCCATTAGATAGCTGTGGTAGAATATTTTACTTTATTCAGAGGTTAATATCTGGTATGTACGAATTTGTGCATTTTTTAATTTGGGTGAGATAATTAAAATGGAAAGTAATTATCTAGATGGGTCAACATGAACTCTTCAAAAAGCATGGGTCACATCAACTGCTCAGTAAAAAGCAGCGCTGCATCAGTGATGTGAGAGATTTCCGGGTACGTTTGCAAAATATTTGGGTCTAACGTGCAAAACAAAAAATTCAGGGTGGTCAAAGTGTCAAAATATAGGATTATTGGTGTAATTTTCCAAAGTTGGATTATTGGTGTAATTTTCCAAAGTTCAGGGTGTGCAGATGCACACCCTCATCACACACTGGATCCGCTCCTGACTAACACCATTGAACTAATAGCTCATAAATGATGGTAGTTTGATAATTGTTGAAGATAACGACTCGATTTTTAGGTATTTTGAGGAGGAAAATGTACCTGCAAAAATATTAATACTTTAACGCTTAAGTTAATATTTGAAAGAGGAATAAAGTATTAAATTGGAGGTGCAGATATCTCATACCTAGAGATTGATGTATGAGTCTTTATATAGGAGAATATTATGGTTTAAGATATGATGGGATCCCCACATTTAGAAGATGAGCCACATATGACAGACATATGGATTGTCCTTTTACTAAAGGAACACATTTAATTACGATATTAGAGGCTCTTCACCTCTACATGTACTCATAGTATGATATTGTGGTCGTTATGTCACGTGATTGTCTTTATCCCGTTATGATGGACCTTGATATTTGGTGGGCTTTAGCTGATCTAGAACAACAATGCATATAAATTAAAAAAATTTATTATAATAAAAAAATAAATCACTCAATTAAAAGATTAAATTTCAACAATAAAAAGGGTGAAGGGCAAGGTCCGTAGCCCTCTAACTCCTAATTAGTCTACCTTAGTGATATCATCATTATCATGATCATAATAACACAGCTATTAAGCAACTCATAATATATTCAATATTTTATTCTTCAATTCATCTTCTTCTTCATCTTGAGTTATTCAAAAATATATACATGAATAAAATATAATTATCATATATTTCTGTGCCCATTCCTGGTTGTCAGTCCTTGTATGAGAAGCTTGCAAGCATTTGCACTAATCCACAAATTTCTCTCTCTCTCTCTCTCTCTCTCTCTCTCTCTCTCTCTCTCTCTCTCTCTCTCTTAAAACCCACGTCCGTGCCCTTCAAGCTAAGAAACAGTGTAACCTAAGCTTGTTTTCTTCTTTGTCTTCTTTCCTTTGTTCTCTAAGGATTCATCTTGCTTATCACATAAGGTTTGTTTTCATTCTTCATTTTTTCATCAACCCTTTTAACCACCTTCATATACTTTCTTTTATTTTTTCTTTCACTTGTGTTTGTCCTTTTTTTGAATAACCTTTTTCATCTTCTCTTGCTTAGCTATGAGTTATGAAGTCTTTGCTTAAATTAAAGCATAAGTTATAAGATTATATAGTTTTTGATTTCTTGTTTTAGTTATTAGTCTTCAAATTCATATATATGTTTTGTTACTTAAAAATAACAAGTTTTAAGAGAGAATTAAGCATGCATCAACTGTTTTCATTGTTTTTCCTTTTGGTTCTTCATTTAGTTTCATTAAACTAAATTAAATTTTGTTATTAAAAAAATAATGCATGTTTTTGTTATATATAAATTTAGTTGCATAGAAAACTATATCAGGATTATATTTCTTTAATTTTTTCATCTTCTCTCTCTTTTTTTTTTATGGAAACTCGTTATCTGGCCTAAGGACCGACTAATTCGAAGTGATCAATCCCACCATCCACTTGCGTTCATCTTCTCTTTCTTAACTATGAGTTATGAAGTCTTTGCTTAAATTAAATCATAAGTCATACCTTTCATAGTTCTTGTTTTAGTTATTAGTCTCCAAATTCACATATATCTTTTGTTACTTAAAAATAAAAAGTTTTAAGAGAGAATTAAGAAGCATCAAGGGTTTTCATTGCTTTTCCTTTTGGTTCTTCATTTAGTTTCATATTAAAATAAATTAAATTTTTATATAAAAGAAAACAAAAAATGGTGCATGATTTTGACATATATAGGTGCATTTGCATACAAAACTATATGACGATTATTTTTTTTCTATTTTTTCTCAATCATTTTTTCTTATATATATTCTAAGGAAGAAAGTTAATTACTTGATTGATTCATTTCATGCACGTAACAAATAAAAGATCAGTGGAAATGAAACATTTCAACATAGCATTTATGTTTGTTGTTCCTTGTTCAAACAAATCCATGAATATAAGACATACATATTCCTGTATTTCTGCTGTTTATAAGATCATGTGTTCTAAATATTTACATATTGATGATGTAAAAGGAAGCATGGATAAAAGTACTTATTCATGTTCTTGTAAGTTGTTCCTAGCTAAAGTCAAATATCTTAATCAGTTCAAAAAACCATGCATGGAATAAAAGGTCTCATATTCATCTACCTTAATCAGTTCAAATATCTAGATTTTCTAAGCTACTCAAAATGTCATCTACCTTTTATAGGATTTTCCTAGGGTTAGCTCTCATATTCATATTCCACATGTCATTCAATTCTCCAATGATGAAGATCATAGTTTTAATTCCTAAATTATTTTTAATTTCATTTGTTAACATTTACGAATAATATGTCTAATAATAATCTTTCTACTTATTTCTTAACTCTATTTTACTAACTTATGTTCGAACTTCGCTAGAACTTGTAAATTGTACGATAGAGTTCTAAATTGCGGCTGATATAGAAAATTTAGAAGTCTCTCTGCAATTGTATCAGCTATCGGCCGCATTTTTTTCTCTATTTGACTGTAATATAAAATTTTGCAGCATTACTAGAACGGTAAATTTTTTTTTTTGGTGGTGACTAGAACGGTAATTTAGAAACATAGTGTATGGTTTTGGACAATATTTATTATATATAATTTTGTAACCTCATCACAATTTTATAAACACAAATTTCAAGTTTGACAGTGAAAATGAAGACTATATATAATCTCGAGATTATCAATCTTTAGCCACTATATTTGAATTAATTTCTACATCATGGACTAATAGTATAGTTCAGATTCACACCTGCTATATATAATATCCCTTAATATTCATTTAAGATTTTAATCCAAACAGATCCTTTTTATTCTCTGTTCTTCCAGGTAACTGAATAAAATACCTATAATAAAGACAGAATGATGCAGGGAAGTGGAGAATTAACAGTTCCTCCAGGGTTCAGGTTCCACCCTACTGATGAGGAGCTTCTTTACTATTATCTAAGGAAGAAAGTTTCTTATGAAGCCATTGATCTTGATGTTATTAGAGAAGTTGATCTCAATAGACTTGAGCCTTGGGATCTCAAAGGTACTACTACACTAAATCAAAAATTAATAATTTCAAATCATCTTTTGTCTTATAAACTTTTTCTTCTATAAGCTTCTCATAATCAGTTTTTCTTCTAAGTTTCTCATAATCACTTCTTAATTAGTATCATTAAAAGTAACATTGTCTCGCCTTCCATGCAATCATATACCACTTTATTATATTATTTCTCAAAATATATCTCAACAAACATATATGTAGTAAGACATGATCGAATGACATCGCAAAACATGTTTACACTGTTGATGAATATTCATTAACTCAAACTAAAAAATATGTGTTAACTTTATCTAATTTTATATGTAATATTATTGTCTATGAAGTAGTAAAACACCTTAAAAATGTCCCCTATTCTCTTAAGCAACGTTAGAGACAATAAATGTTACACCGACATGATTGTAATGTAATGTAACACATTTGTCACTAGACCTGTCTTCAATTATATATTACTTGTGTTTTTGTTGTAAGATGAAATAGTTAAAACACAATAGTTAATTTTTTCTTGTGATGAATGATTTGATGCAGATAAGTGTAGGATTGGATCAGGGCCACAAAATGAATGGTATTTCTTCAGCCACAAGGATAAGAAATATCCAACAGGAACAAGAACAAATAGAGCAACTACAGCTGGGTTTTGGAAAGCAACAGGAAGGGACAAAGCCATATATCACACAAATTCCAAAAGGATTGGAATGAGGAAAACCTTAGTCTTTTACACTGGACGTGCTCCTCATGGCCATAAAACTGATTGGATCATGCATGAGTACCGTCTTGATGATGATGACACTGCTGAAGTTCAGGTCAGAAACAAAACAAAAGTTTATATTTTAATGTAGCCTTTGGTAATTGGTACATCAATATATAACAAAAACAAAATAAGTTGTTCAAATTCATTTTATTTTTTAGAAATTAAAGTATTTATATTATATCATCAAATTTCATTGACTTGTAGTGCTAAACGTTTGTTTTTATAACCTTAAGACACATAATTCAAATCTCATCGCTATTCATGCCTTTTTTGGGATCAAATAGTTTAGTGGTTATAAATTCACATTTTAAATGAATAAGTGAATGTATCAGAGTGTAAAACCCAATTTGTATCCTCTGCATATTACATACAATGTCCTTCTCATGAGTTATAAATTAACTTTTTAAAGTGAATAAGTGAATGTACGTATTAGAATGCGAACTTCAACTTCTGCATATTACATAGAAAATTTAATGTATTGATTTGATCAAATGATTACGATCCACCTGCAGTCACTATTTTACAATAGGAAATCGATATCTGTGATCTATCAAATGGTACTAAGTTAATTATTAAGCAGCTCATTATTATTCATTTTAAATGAATAAGTGAATGTATCAGAGTGTAAAACCCAATTTGTATCCTCTGCATATTACATACAATGTCCTTCTCATGAGTTATAAATTAACTTTTTAAAGTGAATAAGTGAATGTACGTATTAGAATGCGAACTTCAACTTCTGCATATTACATAGAAAATTTAATGTATTGATTTGATCAAATGATTACGATCCACCTGCAGTCACTATTTTACAATAGGAAATCGATATCTGTGATCTATCAAATGGTACTAAGTTAATTATTAAGCAGCTCATTATTATTTATTTTTAATTTTCAGGAAGATGGATGGGTTGTATGCAGGGTATTCAAAAAGAAAAACACAACCAGAGGCTACCAACAAGAAATCGAAGAAGAAGATCAAATAATTAACCACATGAGATCAACAAATGCTCATAGCCATTTTCTAGAGCCAAAACATAATCATCACCACATGCAACAATTAGGACTATATGATTACAACAATAACAACACTTTTGATGGCACAATTCATCTACCACAGTTATTCAGTCCAGAATCATCAGCTCTAGCACCACCACCAACATCTTTTCATAATTCATCAATGGATATCCTTGAATGCTCTCAAAACTTGTTGAGGCTCACAACAACTACTCCTAATCTCATGCAACAACATCAAGGAGAAAGGTTGATTAATGGTGGTGGTGATTGGTCATTCTTGGATAAATTACTTGCATCTCATAATGGAATGGATCAGAATCTAAGAAACAAATTATGTAACACTTCTAATAATCATCAAGCTGCTGCTGTTGGATCAACTTCAGCTCAGAAATTTCCATTTCATTACCTTGGGGTTGAGCCTCATGATATGATGAAATTTTCAAAGTAATTAATTAAGGTTATGTTGATGGCCTTAATTATTATTTATTGTGTTATACATAAGTGAAGTGGAGAGAAAATTGGTTTCTAGTATAAGTTTTTTCTTCTGTTAGATACTACTATTTGAAATTCCACGCATTATTATTATTATTATTATTATTATTATTATTATTATTATTATTATTATTATTTGTTTTGTGTGTGAATTGTATACATTATATATGCATCTCAATACATAAAAATTAAGGAGCGACTTTATAAAAAAAATAAAATATTAAGGAGTGATCACACTTTCCCATACACAAATTGTTTTAAACTAGCGTAAGACCCTATTGAATGCGTAAAAAACATAAGAAGGGATTGAATTGTGTTTTGAGAGTTTTTGAAAACTTCTTGTAAGTTTTGCAATTTATTAAAATTAGCAGCGGAAAAATAAAATACAATACCTTCTAGACTTATGAAAAGAGTAAGAGAGAAAGAGATAGACACAGAGCTTTTATACTGGTTCCCCTCATAAACCGAGAGTACTTCAGTCTCCTTACACTTCCAAGGGAGTTCACTATCAGGGTCGGTCCTGAGTTTTTAGAGGCCGTGTGCAAATTTTAAAAGTGGCATTTTAACAAATTTAATTTTAAAAAAAAAACTTATCTATTTTAAATTGCAAACAACATAAAATATAATTATCCTTGTAATTAACTTAAAAATGATTCATATTCTATCAATAATTGAGGATCAACCACACAGAAGGAAGGACAAGAAACAAAAGGAGAATTAAGAAAAAGAAAGAATATGTTTCTTGCTAGGGATGAAGGAGATTCTTGTGTTATTGAGTTTGATATTGCGTTACTTATTTCCATTCTTTTTTTTTTCTTCTTTTTTTAAGCTATTTTTTAGCATGTTCCTTTTTTTAGTGTGATATGATTTTGAATTCTTTTTTTTTTTCTTCAGAAATTGGGCCTGGACTTTATATTGTGCAGAACTATTATTTTTACACCCCCTATTTTACTGATACTACTACCCATAATTTTTTATTTTTGAGGCCTTCCAATTTTGGAGGCCCGATGCAACGGGCCTTGTTGCAGCCCCTATTGGGCCGGCCCTGTTCACTATAATCACACAATATTACAATTGCTCAAGCACACAAGCAAGAGACTTCTAATGCTCAAGTAACCACTTACAAGAGACTTCCAATGCTCAAGCACACAAGCAAGAGACTTCTTACAAAGTTTTTAAAGAAACAAAAACAATTCTTGAACTTCTGATAACAATATCAGAGTTCTGAACAAATTAATACAACTTTATAACAAGACTTCTCTTATAATCCTAATAAAAGAATACTAATTAAGGTTCAACTACTGAACTGATCAGAAGTTGAAACTGTTTGTCTTGAGTTTTGAGATAAGTTCAAGTTGTATTTCTCAAAGTGTTATAATGCTCTGTAGATTTTAGCAGAGTAGCAACGCTTTTGTTCGTTGATGTATATATTTTGAATCTTCAAATTCTCCCTTCTTTTATAGACAATAGTGGAGCGTATGAATTTGAATTGATGAGACGAAAATAGCTAATTGGAGATGTATTATTCTTCTTCTTCAAACGTGTTTATCCATATCAAGTAATGATCGTCTTTTCCTTCATTGATCTCGAATATTCGCCCATATCAGGTAATAGAAGGTAGTACAATAGTACAAACGTCATTATCATGAGGATAACGGTCTTGTACGACGATTTCTCCTTTCATTCTGAATTTGCCAAGATGATGATAGTCGTTAAGCATAGAATGTTCTTCTGAATATTTTTCTGACAAATTTTGCTCTCTTCGTAATGATCAGAATCTCATGTTTCCATCACATGTTCTGATAAGGAGAACTTCTGATTGACTTTGACTCGCAACTTCTGGTAGATATAACTTCTGGTATAATGCAACAGAACTTGCTTGAGTCAACTTCTGGAGTAACTTTTAACGCATATCAGAATTTCTCTTAAGCTCATTAGTGTACATAAAATTTAACTTATATACCTGCACACTTAGAGTAAATTATCAGTATACCCTATTCTATATTAATACTATTGTTATCATCAAAACTTACTTGGGTTACGTTAGAACCATTTTTGTTCCAACAATCTCACCCTTTTTGATTGATGACAAACCAAGTATTAATTTATAATGGTTATTATTTTAATTCATCATACATCCCTCAGGTTTATGAGTTTTGCAAGCTCCCCTTGACTTTAGTAATGATTAATTAAAATAGTTTAAAAATTTAAATTGAATCCAGAACTTGACTTTCACACTTGACTTCCAGAGGCTAGGTTTGCAAGCTCTCCCCTTGAGTCAGATCCACATAAAAGAAAAGTGCAATCTTCTCTTACATTTACCATGTGTAGTAAGTTCTGATCTAAATAAAAATTTTCCTTAAAAATATAACTCCCCCTGATAATATAAATAACTGAACTGAAAAATAAATAAATGATGATAACATATGAAAATTTGCCTTCAGTTCGTGTTCTTAAATTAATTTACTCTTACTCCCCCTTTTGTCATTAAACAAAAAGAATAAATCAAATAGCAATAAAAGTAATAAACAATGAAAAGAATCAGTCAAAATGTCATAGTAAAAAAGAATGATAAAAACCACAAGAATTGTGGATATGTGTCAGAATGAAGAATTGTTTGCTCAAGGTCAGAATCTGTGCCAGGTGAGAGGGGTTGATCAGATTCAACAACAGTAGTGTTAAGAATCTCATTTTGCACACATGGAGAGGAGGGTTGTGGTGGTTCAGAAGGTTGGTCAACAAAAGGTTCAGAAGTTTGATCAGCCACAGGTTCAGAAGTGTGGACAGGGTCAGAAATGATGGTAGCAGATGGGTGTGCAGAAGTATCTACAGGAGCAGATGTTGTGGTTTCATGGATGGGTGATTTCTGAGGGGATGGATGAGAAAAGACAAGATCACCTTGAAGATGTTGTTCAAGGTGTTGGAGATCTTCTGTGGTAGAATCAATGATGGGTGATGGTTGTTGATGTTGTTGTTGTTCCAGTTGTTGTTGTTTTTGAAGAGCAGTGTGTAGTTGGTTTAGAGTTTCATTTCTCTGAGAGGCTACAGTGGTTAGACACACTGAAGCATGATTAACAACATCATTAATCTCATAAATGGTTGGGGATTCTGTGAGAGTATGAAGGGCAGGAAAAACTTGATCACTATTTGGGAACATCATATTAATGGGTTGAGAGTCATCAATAGATGGTTGTGCAACAGATGGGGCAGAGGTAGATGTCGGTTAAGGTTGTTCAGATGATGGTTCAGACGTTTGAGCAGTATTAGAAATATTATCTTCAGAAGATTTAGGCATACCTGAAGCATTTTCTGAGGGAATTTTCTGAACAGTTCTCTTTCTTTTGGTGATACGGGTCAGAGGCATATCATCTTCAGTTTCAGAGTCATCATCTACTCTTGCCACAAATGGCTCAGCCTTTGGTGCTTCCTTTAGAGTTGATCGTTCAGAGTGATCATCTTGAATTTTCTCTGAGCCCTTCCGAGTCTTCCCTTTCTTAGCCTTTTTCTTTTCTGGGCCTTCAGCAACCTCAGAATTCTTCTTCTTGCTTGGACGTTTCCTTTTCTTGACATATTCATCCTCAGGTTCAGATTGCAAGTCATCAAGAGTAAGATATACTCCTTCTTCTCTCCTTGCAGCAATGTAGTTGACAATGACATCCATAGGTTCATTTTTGAACACAGGAATCATATCATCCCTTAAAGATGTGAGCTTTTTCTTTAAAGGGTGATTTGGATAGATCAGAGTATCCTTAGAAATCTTGTGCACAGAACAAAGATTCTCAGCAGTCAAAAACGGACTTCTTGATTCTATAGTGCTTTCCTTAGCCCCAAATTCTCGCAACTTATCAACCAATCTCCATTGGAAGAAAAGTTCGGAAAGCAACCTGGGAGATGCAACCCAATGCGTGTGCTTATCAGTGATGTTTCTGACGTAGGAACATAGAGAGTGAAAGAGATAAGCGGGCAAATTCAACTTAGTACCATTTACTAAGAAGAGGAGAATGTGCCGTTGATCCCAGGAAACTTGATCAGTGCCACCAACTCTTGGAATAATGGTGGTAATTAAAATTCTGTGCAGAATCTTCACTATCATATGTAGCCCAGCAGTCCTACCCATCTTAGATGAATCTTCATACATCGTTTCCTTAATCTGAGACCTATATTTGGTGAGGGGAGGAGCTTTATCGGTGTCAACCTGGAAGAATCCTTCATTAGGAATCTGAAGTAGCTCAGAAATATGATTCCTAGTGATTGTGACAGGTACCCCAAGAACAGTTGAACGAATTTCAGTACCAGTGAAAGGTTTCAAGCCAAGTTCCTCTCTTGACTTATCTTTGTTTGCTTATGGGTTTTCAGCAATTTTAGCTTCAAGTTCCTTTATGGCTTTTTCCCTTGAAAACACTTCAGCACCAAGCCAAAATTCCTTTACCAGATTAGAGTAGATGACACCATTAAGCATCTCAAAATAGTTCATCCATCCTTGTTGTTCAAAATACCCTTTCACATCCAGATTATTTACCCTAAAAGATTCAAAATCAACAGAGCTCTCTGCAACCAACTCTAGTTGATTAAGTTTAAGTGGAGAAGGTTCAGGATTTCTGGACACAAGTTATTGAGATTCAACGTCAATAGGTTTAGGAATAGTACGAGCAGAAGATGACGAGGCCATGGTACGGTTGATGAAAAGAGAAGAAAGAATTTCTAGAGACGGAGGTTTTTTAGAGAAGAGGCAAAAATGTGTGAAGTGAAAGTGAATAGTGTGAATAAGTGATTATAGTGTAAGTTTTGAAAACATAACAAATATTGGGGGAAAACACGATAGTGACGTAATAGGGGCGTGGCAGTTACTTTTAAGAAAATGGCTAAACTACATATTTGGTCCCTTACGTTTATTTTAGGTTTCAATTTGGTCCCTTACGTTTAAAAAGTTTCAATTTGGTCCCTTACGTTATCAATGTTTGCATTAGTTGGTCCCTTCCGTCAGATTTCACTGTTCCACTGTTTCAATTGGACACGTGTCAACGTGTCCAGGTGTCCACGTGTCAATCCACGTGTGCAAACCATCTGCCACGTAAGTAAACCGTCTGCCACATGTGCAAAAACTGACGGAAGGGACCAAATTGAAACCTAAAATAAACTTAAGGGACCAAATTGAAACTTTTTAAACATAAGGGACCAAATTGAATCCTAAAATAAACGTAAGGGACCAAATGTGTAGTTTAGCCTAAGAAAATCATCATTAGCTCTCCTCCATTACCCAGCGGTTACTAGACATGATGGGAAGTTACACAGATAGGGAGTGTTTTAGAAGCCAGCTGTCAGTTAGAGAAACTGAGCAGTCAACTAATACTAGAATAGGTATCTGTGTCACAATAATCCATATTAAATAATAAATAATTCTGATTGCTTCAGATAAATGGATACTTCAGAATCTAAGAAAATAGCTTCTGAGCCTTCCAAACTTCTGAAGCCCTTCAGAACTAATTATTCACTCAGAGTTGACATTATTCAGAACCATCATTCAGAAATAAAAACCATGTTCAGATTTTTCTTGATAAAATCAAAACGATCAATAGCAAGAGGCTTGGTAAAGATATCAGCCCATTGATGCTCAGTATCAATGAATTGAATCTCAATTACTCCCTTCTGAACATAATCCCTAATGAAATGATGTTTAATCTCAATGTGTTTGGCTCTTGAATGTAAAATAGGATTCTTAGACAAACAGATAGCAGCAGTATTATCACACAGAAGTGGTATACTACTTATCCTTATCTGATAATCTTCTAATTGATGTTTCATCCAGAGCAATTGTGTGCAACACTTAGCAGCTGAAATGTACTCTGCTTCAGCTATAGATAAAGCAATAGTTGCTTGTCTCTTACTAGCCCATGATATAAGGTTTTCACCTAAGAATTGATAGTTTCCACTAGCGGACTTCCTTTCAATTTTATCACCACCATAGTCAGCATCCCAGAATCCAATTAGCTTATAATCTGAGGATTTCTTATAAAGCAATCCTAGATTTGTGGTTCCTTTCAGATATCTAAAGATTCTCTTAACAGCAGTTAGATGAGATTCTCTAGGATCTGATTAAAATCTAGCACACATGCATACACTGAACAAAATATCTGGTCTAGAAGCAGTGAGGTAAAGGAGAGAACCAATCATACCTCTATATAATTTCTGATCAACTTTGCCTTCAGATTCTTCCTTCAGAAGACTACTAGAAGGATGCATAGGAGTAGACATAGGCTTGCAGTCTTCAAGACCAAATTTCTTCAGCAAATCCTTTGTGTATTTGGTTTGATGAACATATACTCCTTCCTTTCTTTGATTAATTTGAATTCCCAGAAAGAATGTTAGTTCACCTATCATACTCATTTCAAATTCATCCTGCATAAGCTTAGAAAAATTCTTGCAAAGAGAGGCATTAGTTGAACCGAAAATAATATCATCAACATAAATCTGAACAACTAAAATATCATCTTTTAAGGTTTTTCTGAAAAGAGTATTATCAACATGTCCTTTTTGAAAGCCATTTTCTAGAAGAAAAATACTTAACCTTTCATACCAAGCTCTTGGAGCTTGCTTCAAACCATATAGGGATTTCTTTAATTTGAACACATGGTCAGGACACTTTACATCTTCAAAACTAGGAGGTTGCTTAACATAGACTTCTTCAGAAATAACTCCATTCAGAAATGCACTTTTAACATTCATCTGAAATAGAGTGATGTCATGATTTACTGCATATGATAGAAGAAGTCGAATTGCTTCAAGTCTAGCTATAGGTGCAAAGGTTTCAGTGAAATCTATGCCTTCTTGCAGACTATAGCCTTGTGCAACCAATCTAGCTTTGTTTCTTACAACTTCTCCTTGTTCATTTGTTTTGTTTCTGAATACCCATTTTGTTCCAATAATGTTCTTATGTTTAGGCTTGGGTACCAGATCCCATACATCATTTCTTTCAAATTGATTGAGCTCTTCTTGCATTGCAATAATCCATCCATCATCAGATAAAGCTTCTTCTATGTTTGTAGGTTCAATTAAGGAAATTAGACCAACTAGAGATTCAATTTCTTTAAATGCTGATCTAGTTTTCCTTGGACTATCTTTGTTTCCAACAATCAATTCCTTTAGATGAGATGATCTGTATTTGAATTTACTTCTAGGCTGAGCTGTCTGTTGGAACAAAGTTGGTTTTGACATAACCCAAGTAGTTTTGATGATAACAATAGTATTAATATACAATAGGGAATACTGATAATTTACTCTAGTGTGCAGATATACTAGTTAAAATTTATTATACACTAGAAGATTCAAGTTCTGGTTGCCACGTTCTAGTATCCCCAGAAATTAGGAAAATGCAAGTTCTAAAGCCAACACAGAAGTTCAAAACATCAGAAGTTGCAAGTCAAAGTCAACCAGAAGATGAAGTCATCAGAAGATCATTGATTATCTGCAAATTCTGATGATGATGAAACAGCAGAAGACGTCAAAGAACATTCCATTGCCTTAACGACTATCATCTATATGGAAAAGGATCTGAAGAGGCAGAAGAACTTAATTCAGACCGTTATTCTCTTGACAATGACGTTTGTACTATTGTACTAACTTTGTTTTCCTGATTTGGGCGAATATTCGAAATCAAGGATCAGAAGTTGATCTTTACTTGATTTGAATAAACACATTTCAAACGAAAACAATAGTACAGTACTACCTAACTGCTTTCATCAGTATCCGCTCAAATTCAAGACGCTCCAACAACGCCTATAAAAGGAGGAAGAATTTGAAGACGTGATAACAACATATACAACTACGAAAAAAGAGCTGTTATTCTGCTAAATTTCAAAGAGCTATTCTTAACTTAGATACAACTTGAGTTGATTATTCAAATTCAAGACATTAGTTTTCAACTTCTGGCCTGTCAGTAGTTGAACCTTAGTTTTCTTTAAGAATTCTAAGAACAGTCTTGTTATATTAAGTTGTATTTCTTTGTTCTCTGAACTCTGATAATTGTTTATCAGTCGTTCAAAACATTGTATTTGTTTTGTGTTAGAAGTCTCTTGCTTGTGAGCTTGAGCATTGGAAGTCTCTTGTAAGGAGTTACTTGAGCATTGGAAGTCTCTTGCTGTGAGCTTGAGTAATTGTAATCTTGGTGATTATAGTGAAATCCCTTGGTAGTGCAAAGGGACTGGACTACTCTCGGTTTGTGAGAGGAACCAGTATAAAATCTTTTGTGTCATCTCTTCTCTCTTCTCTCTGTTTTATTTCTCTCATACTCTGTTTTCTGTATCTTCACCAGAAGTTGTTTGTGTTTGAGTTTTGGCCCGCTGCGAAATATGATAAGTTGAAAAACTTAGAAGAAGTTTTTAATTTAACCAAAACACAATTCAACCCCCCCTTCTTGTGTTTTTCACACCTTCAATTGGCATCTAGAGCTCGGTTCTGTTATATCACTTTGCAGTGAGACAGTTATTTGTTGTGACAAAACACTATGGGTGAACCTGGTAACAACAGCAAGAAAACTGAGATTCATTACAACTATGAGGCTGAGGAGAAAAAAAACAGCAAATCTCCTAAATTTAATGGTGATGGTTCTACCTTCTCCTGGTGGAAAGATAGAATCTACAGTCATCTAGTTGGTATTGATGATGACCTTTGGGACTTGGTTGAAAGAGGAACTATGTTTCAAGGTTTGGATGAAAGAGGAAGATTAGATTATGATACAAGGCAAGCTTTCATTGACAAGGATAAGAAAGCCTACAAAAAGCACCACAAGGTCAAGGATATCTTGATAAGTTGCAAATCTCATGAAGAGTACCTTAAGATCACAGATAAATCTACTGCTAAGAGTATCTATGATTCTTTATGCTCATCTTATGATGGAAACAAACAGGTTCAGGAGGCAAAAGCAACACTTTTGATTCAACAGTATGAACTTTTTAGAATGAAGGATGATGAGAACATTGAATCTATGTTCTCTAGATTCAAAGTTCTGGTTGCAGGCCTTCAAGTTATGAAAAAAAGTTATACTACTTCAGATCATGTGAAGAAGATTCTTAGAAGCTTACCTGCTAAGTGGAGACCTAAGGTCACTGCTATCCAGGAGGCAAAGGATTTGGACACCCTAAGTCTAGAGGGTTTGATTAGTTCACTCATGAGTCATGAGATTGAGCTATCCTCTGATGAACCTCAGAAGAGAATGAAGTCTTTGGCTCTGCCAGCTACTTCTGGACCTTCTAAGGCTCTCAAGGCTAAGGTTGTTGAATCTGAAACAGAAGAATCTTCTGCAGATGATCAAGAAGATGGATCAGATGATGATGTATTTGCACTTCTGACCAAAAGGTTCCAGAAGTGGGCAAGAAGAAAGCCAAGATATTCTGGTAGAAGTTCTGGATCCAAAGGTTCTGGTTACAGAAGTTCTGGTAATAAAGATAAGAAGGATGATTCTAAGAATTGCTTCAACTGCAACAAGCCTGGACACTTCATTGCTGATTGTCCTGACTTAAGCACCAAGGGAAAAGGAAGAAAGAGCACTTTCAAGAACAAGGCTAAGAAGAGTCTTCTAGCTACATGGGAAGATCTTGACAAGCTGTCTGATGATGAAGCTGAAGATGCAGAAGCTAATTTGGCACTTATGGCCACAGCAGAATCAGATGTTGAAAGTGATGTTGAGTCAGATTCAGAAGATATTGAACAGGTTATTTCTAAACTCTCTGACACTCAACTTTCTAAGGCTTTGAAAGATACTGTGATGAAATACATGGAAAAATCAAATGAGCTAGAGCTTTTCAAGCAAAAGTTTAACATGCTCAATGATAAAGTCAATGATATTCAAGAAGACTATAAGAAGTCCTTAAAGACTATTTAAGTTCTTGAAAATGGTTGCAAAACATGTAACAAACCCTATGATAAGCATGAGATTGCTCTTCAAGAGTTTGTTCATCACAATATTGACAAGCACAAGTTAGCCTCTATGATTTATGGTGCTGGCAAATACACTGGACAGGGTTTGGGGTGTACTGTCAAAGGAAACTCAAACCAGTCTGTGTGTATTAGCAGAACATCTTCTGATCTTTATTCTAATTTTGTTTCTAGTAGTAGTACAGAAAATCCAAAAGTGACAGATGCTCAAGTAAGCGTGGAGTCTTTGAAAACCTCTGCTCCCATTGCTTCAGTATCCAAGTCTTATAAAGGAGTATAGAAGATCTTCAAGCCTATGAGTACTCGGGGCATGGGATCAGGCTGTACAAACTTGAAAGCTGGTTTGTTGACACACTCTGGGTCAAGGTCCAAAGGAAAGGCTAAGCCTAAACCTGTTTTCAAAGGCTCACCTCACTATGGACCCTCTGGAAACTACAAGAGACAGAAGAAGGATAAAAGAACTAACTATAGAGGACCCATCAGAATATGGGTACCAAAGCCTGAGATAATGTTTACTGCAGGTATGCACCCCAAGAAAAAGGCAAAGCTCATGGTATCTGGACAGTGGATGTTCACGACACATGACAGGAGACAAGCACTTGTTCCTCACCGTGACTCTGAGAGAGGGAGGAACTGTAGGATTTGGTGGGAACCAGAAAGGCAAAATCATTGGTATAGGTAAAGTAGGTAATTCTTCTCTTTCTATTTCTGATGTTTGGTTGGTTGATGGACTACAACATAATTTACTTAGCATAATTCAATTATGTGACAGGAATTATGATGTTGTGTTTAATAAGAATTCATGTACTGTAATTAACAATTCTGACAAGTCCATTTTATTTAAAGGTTGTAGAAAAGGCAATGTTTATAAGGTGAATCTATCTGATCTTGAGGATCAGAATGTGCTTTGTTTGTTGACTCTAAGTGATGAGAAATGGGTTTGGCATAAGAGATTGGGTCATGCTAACTGGAGATTAATCTCTAAGCTTAGCAAAGACAATCTTGTAAGAGGCCTTCCTAAATTATCTTATCACTCAGATTCTCTTTGTGACTCTTGTCAAAAAGGGAAATTCGTCAAAAGCTCATTTAAACCCAAGAACATTGTCTCTACCTCTAGACCTTTAGAACTTCTGCACATTGATTTGTTTGGACCAGTTAGTGCTGCTTCACTCAATGGAAAGAAGTATGGACTAGTCATTGTTGATGATTATAGTAGATGGACATGGGTAAGATTTCTGAAATCTAAGAATGATACATATGAAGAGTTTAGTGTCTTCTGTGCCCAAATTCAGAATGAAAAGGATTTGAGGATCTTAAAGGTAAGGAGTGATCATGGTGGAGAGTTTGAGAATGAGCCCTTTGAATCTTTTTGTGAAGAACATGGAATTTTCCATGAGTTCTCTTCTCCTAGAACTCCACAGCAAAATGGAGTTGTAGAAAGAAAGAACAGATCTTTGCAAGAGATGGCTAGAACCATGATGCATGAAAACTCCTTGGCAAAATCATTTTGGACAGAAGCAATAAACACTGCTTGTTATATTCAGAACAGAATCTATATTAGACCTATTCTGAATAAAACAACATATGAACTTTTTAGAGGAAGGAAACCTAACATTTCTTATTTTCACCAATTTGGTTGTACTTGTTACATTCTGAATACAAAAGTCTATCTACAGAAATTTGACTCTAAAGCTAGTAAGGGTATCTTTATTGGATATTCTGAGCGCTCCAAGTCATACAGAGTGTATAATTCTGAAACACAATCTGTTGAAGAAGCTATGCATGTAAGGTTTGATGATAAAGTGCCTGATCATGAAAAGTCAGAGCCTACTATAGAAATTTCAGATTCTCAAGACTCAGAAGATGAAGATTGTGAACCTATTCCCACTCCTCAACTTCTGGAAGCACCAGAGGATAATCAAGTACCAGAATCTGATGATCATCAAACAACACCAACAGAAGATCATGAAGTAGAAGAAACAACTATTCCCAAGAATACTTTCAAGTATAAGTCATCACATCCTGAAGAGCTCATCATGGGAAATAAGAACAGTCCTAGGAAAACAAGATCAAGCTTTAGGGATGAAGAATCCTTATTTGGTCTAGTTTCCTTGATTGAACCTAAGACCATTGATGAAGCATTATCTGATGATGCTTGGATAGTTGCTATGGAAGAAGAACTGAATCAATTTCAAAGGAATGATGTATGGGATCTGGTACCCAAACCAAAAGGCAAGAACATTATTGGAACAAAGTGGGTATACAGAAACAAGATGAATGAACAAGGAGAAGTAACAAGAAACAAAGCTAGACTTGTTGCACAAGGATACAATCAACAAGAAGGCATTGATTATACAGAGACTTATGCTCCAGTTGCAAGATTGGAAGCCATAAGATTGCTTACTTCTTATGCTGTCAACAACAACATTACACTTTATCAGATGGATGTTAAGAGTGGATTTCTAAATGGTGTAATCTCTGAAGAAGTATATGTCAAACAACCTCCAGGATTTGAAGATATTTCTAATCCAGATCATGTGTTCAGACTAAAGAAGTCACTCTATGGACTCAAACAAGCTCCCAGAGCTTGGTATGAGAGACTGAGCAATTTCTTGGTTGACAATGGTTTTGTTAAAGGTCAAGTTGATAATACATTATTCAAGAAAATCATGAAGAAAGACATTCTGATTATTCAAATCTATGTTGATGACATCATTTTTGGATCAACTAATGCTAGACTCTGCAAGAACTTTTCTAAGATGATGCAAGATGAATTTGAGATGAGCATGATGGGAGAATTGAAGTACTTTCTGGGAATTCAGATCAATCAAACAAAGAAAGGGAACTTCATTCATCAGTCAAAGTATATCAAAGATCTTCTGAAGAAGTATAATCTTGAAGACTGCAAACCCATGAACACTCCAATGCATCCTACATCAAGTCTTGACAAAGGTGAGTCTGAAGGTAAAGTTGACCAGAAGTTATATAGAGGTATGATTGGATCTCTTTTCTATCTAACAGCTTCTAGACCAGATATATTATTCAGTGTATGTTTGTGTGCAAGATTTCAATCAGATCCTAGAGAATCTCATTTTACTGCTGTAAAGAGAATCTTTAGATATCTGAAGACTACTTGTATCATTGGATTACTGTATCAGAAATCAAATGATTACAAACTGATTGGATTCTGTGATGCTGACCATGCTGGTGATAAACTTGAAAGAAAATCCACTAGTGGAAGTTGTCAATTCATTGGTGAGAATTTGATTTCTTTGGCCAGTAAAAGGCAAACCACCATAGCTATGTCAACTGCAGAAGCAGAATACATTTCAGCAGCCAAGTGTTGTACACAACTACTTTGGATGAAATATCAATTAGAAGATTATCAAATAAGCAGTCATAATATTCCTTTATATTGTGATAACACTGCTGCCATTCATCTTTCTAAAAATCCTATTCTACACTCAAGAGCTAAGCATATTGAGATTAAACATCATTTTATAAGAGATTATGTACAGAAGGGAGTAATTGATCTCAAGTTTATTGATACTGAAAATCAATGGGCTGATATCTTTACAAAACCCTTAGCTGTAGAGAGATTCGATTTTATCAAAAAGAATCTTAATATGATGGAAATCTGTGAATAAGCTGAAACTCTGGTGAAGAATATTATTTTAGGAAGTTCTGGAAGTTTAACAGAAGTTAGGGGGAGTCAGACTTTCTATCAGAAGTTTAGACTAACCATCTTTTGGTATTTAATATCAGAAGATAAGGGGAGTCAGAACTTGTGTATCAGAAGTTGACAAATCCATCTTCTGTATTTCTATCAGAAGATTGTGAGTGGTTCTGAACGTGGCGTGGCAGTAACTGTTGAGTTACCTCTTCAACTGCTGTCACTTACGTGTCAGGTATTTAATTAACCTTCTAATACACGTGTCTGTTTGCTATTAGAGAAAGAAGTTGGTTAGTGATGATTGTGTTCTAATTCTTTTGTGAATTGTTAAGTTACTCTAGTACCCTCTGTCCTTTCAGTTAGTACGTTTTTGCGCGGTTTGTTTTTCTTTCATTTTTAAACACTAACTGTTCACATTGACACACTTTACACAATCACTACCCACACTTTCATCTCTTCTAAAACTCAGAGCAATTCTTTCTTCTCTCACTTTAGCAAACCCTAAACCCTAAACTCAGAATCATGGCCTCCTCCTCTGTCAAGCGTATTCAAACTCAAGCTGAAAGAAACACGAATGTACCCCCAATTGCTGATATCAAAGGATCGAAACCTGGTGTTGTTACTCCGGATAGGGTAACTTTTCCTATTTCGGAATTATTTCTTCACATTGAAAGACCAGTCGATTTCGAAGCTCTAAGGGTTAATGGCTGTGGGAATATGAAGCAAGTATTTGTCCATCAGAAGATGACAACATACCTAGATTGCCTTAATGGACCTGTCTATTCAGAGATTGTTAAAAGATTTCTGGATGAAGGCACAAGTTTGTGTGAGCAATCAGATTCCTGCAGAAGAATACTATGGCAAGGAAATTCGTTCAGAAGTTGGTGGTGTTCTAATCAGAATCAGACCAGAGCATATCAGACAAGCAGTACAGTTACCCCGGCACGGTATTATTCCATCTAATGCTGAAGATGTGAGTCCTATTATTCAAGAGGAACTCTATGGGAAGAAGTCTACGTCCAAGAACAACAACGACATGGTACCTTTCTACAAGATGCTTTACAGGATCCTCTGTGACTCAATTTTACCCAAGGTTGCTTCATCTTACCAAGTTTCCAACTTATATAAACTTGCTTTATATTATTTTGGAAAGGAGGTTGATATGGACCGTGGCCTTCTAATTTTTGAGCACATGTGTAGAGCAATCACTGATAGTCAGACCAAGCGTAGGACTAATGCTCATTACTGCAGACTGCTCTCTTTCATGTTTCACAGAAGTTATTTGATTCAATCTCTCAAAACCACTTTTCCTGGTTATGCATCTAGCATTGATGCTTATCCCTCTATAATTGGTGGTTTGAGTGTAAAGAAAGTCCTTAAGACTCAAGGACCTATAATTACTCCTCTGAATCAATATAGACCAAGGAAGGATGAGAGCAACAAGTACTTCTTCATGACTCGTGTGTCTATGGAAGAAGTTGCTGAAATTGCTGCCAAGCACAAGAGAATTTTGGAAGAAGGAACTGATGTTAAAATGGAAGACAGGCTAACAACACAGAGGTTGTTGCCTGTGCAAGTGAAGCAAAAGAAGAATTCAAGAAGAACAGAATCTGTATCTGAGGAACCAAAACCTAAAAGGACAAGAAGTTCTACACCCCAGAAGAAGTCTGGAAATACTCCTGGTGTGAAGAAGACTTCAGAGGTTGCTGGTAAGAGTATAGTCATTGAAGAAGTGAACCCTGAAAATTCTGAACCTGCTGCTCAAGCAGAGGTTGATGCTGAAGCCACTCAGAAGGCTAGTGCTTCTGGACCTGCTGCTCCAGAAGTTGTTAGGAAAAGCATAACTAATCCAAAGAGGAAGAGAAAGCAAAAGTTGCTGATTCTTGAATCAGATGAGAATGCTGAGCGTGATGCTGCTATTGCTGAGGTTGAAATGTATAAGGCCTGGGAAGAAACAAGTTGGGAAAGTGGGATTGAAGCTGATCAAAATGATTTTCTGGATGCTCCCATTCCCAAAGATGAGTTAGCTCAGAAGTTGGCAAATCAAGAAGCAGATGTCTCTACTCCTACTTCTGTGGAGAATGTTGAAGTAATAGCAACAGAAGTTAATGCAGAGGTTGCAACTTCTGAAGCTATTCTCCAAGAGATTACCCCTGTTGTTCATGTTTCTGACCCTGTTTCACATAGTTCCAAAGACTCTGAGAAGACCTTATCAGATCATCAGGCTTCTCCTATTGAAACCCTAGTTGAAGCTGGCACTTCTGCCAAAGCTTTGCAACTACTTGAGTTGGAACTTCATCAACCCTCACCTCAAAAATCTCAACCCCCTCAACTCACAACTTTTGCAAATGACTATCTGAACACTTTTGCAGAAGTCATTACCCCTCCAACAGAACAAACTAAAACACCTGAGCCCTCAAAAGCCCTAGATAAGCCCTCATCTTCATCTGTCCTTACCACCCTTCAAGCCATCACACCAGTAGATGTTCAACGTGTGTTGATGAGCATTAATGACAAGGTTAAGGATATTCATAAGGATCTTCCTGCTCTTGGTTTTACACCTGATCAAATGGATGGTGAATGCTTTGCTATTGCAACTATGTGCACTCAGATGATGCATGATCTTAGTTCTCAGTACAGAAGAAGCTATATCATGACTCTTGCAAGGCACAAGTTTACTGAGTATAAGGCTGCAGAGTATAGGATCAGAAGAGCAAAGAGGTTGCATGAAGAGAAGATGAATATGGTGATGAATAGGGCTGTGGATCAGTTTTCTACCTTCTTTGAGCAAGAACTGGAAAAGATTGTCAAGGTGGACTCTGAATCAGAATCTGTGGTTGATAAGATGGGTACAGAAGTTGTACTGCAGAAGATGAAGTCTATATCTGAAGAAGCTCTGAAGAAGCTTCAAGACAAACTGCTGAACCCCTCTCTTACCTCTCAACCTTAGGATTTCTGTGTTTTATTTGTTGTTTGTTTTTAATCATGTTTTGTTCTATGTTCTGTTTAGACAATTTGTTTTGGATCTATTGTTTGATTATTGTCTTGGATAATTATTTTGGTTTATGATATTGCAGTTATGATTATGTTGATTTATTTTCTTTATTGTTCAGAAGATAGATCTATATATAAATTGCTGCATAAACATAAAAACATAAACATGCATTCAAACAATTTTCATTTAAAAACTGCTTTACAATAGTTTTTGCATTTCATCATTACTTTGATTTTACATGTTTTTTTTTTTTTTTTGCATTTCATCATTGCTCTCCGAGCAAAGATGTTTTTAACATGAAAATCTGATCCTCCTAAACTTAAAAGGAAATTTTTTACAAGATGATGAGAAAAAGATGCTGAAGAGGATTGTGCCCCAAACTTTAACCTGGGAGCCTCTAAAACTTCCGAGCTACAAGCTTCTGTCTTGTATACTTGGAGCCTCTTGTCAAGACTCCATCTCATCCTCCTGCATCAGAAGAACTTCTTGATCTTCTAAGAACAGAAGAAAGTTGAGAAACTTGTATCTGATTTTGAAGCAAGGACCTTCAACATGTTCTGATGTTTCTTAGACATCATATTCCATGAGACTGCATCTAATGATATTACGATTCTTCTCTGGTTCTTCTTTGAAAATTTCTTAAACCCATTTCTTTCAATCACTCTTCTATCCTCACAAATACTTTCTTTCATTTTGGTGAAGAATTTGTTTTCTCTCATGGAAGCGTTGAGTGAAATGACAAAGAATTGGTGTGCTTTTATAGCAATTTTGGGTTGGTAGGAGTTACCTCGTTTTTAGCATTTGCATTAACAAATTGTGGTTTTTATCATATATTTTAACTAATTGTTTGTTTATTCTTAACCTTTTTTTATTATTCTTTTTGTTTAATGACAAAAGGGGGAGTAAGAGTAAATTAATTTAAGAACACTAACTGAAGCCAAATTAATTTTTTTTTTTTCATTTCATTTAAGTTCAGTTATTACATATTTATCAGTTATCAATATTTTCTCTCTATGGAAATTTTTCTATTGAGATCAGAACTTTCTATACATGATACACGTATGAGAAGATTGCACTTTTCTCTTAGGTAGATCTGACAACAGAAGAAAGCTTGCAAACCTATCTTCTGGAAGTCAAAGTGTATACAGAAGTTCTGAATTCAACATTAAAATTTTAAACTATTTTAATCATTCATTACTGAACTCAGGGGGAGCTTGCAAACCTCATAAACCTGAAGGATGAATTATATGATTAAAATAACAACCATTGTAAATTAATACTTGGTTTGTCATCAATCAAAAAGGGGGAGATTGTTGGAACAAAGTTGGTTTTGACATAACCCAAGTAGTTTTGATGATAACAATAGTATTAATATACAATAGGGAATACTGATAATTTACTCTAGTGTGCAGATATACTAGTTAAAATTTATTATACACTAGAAGATTCAAGTTCTGGTTGCCACGTTCTAGTATCCCCAGAAATTAGGAAAATGGAAGTTCTGAAGCCAACACAGAAGTTCAAAACATCAGAAGTTGCAAGTCAAAGTCAACCAGAAGATGAAGTCATCAGAAGATCATTGATTATCTGCAAATTCTGATGATGATGAAACAGCAGAAGACGTCAAAGAACATTCCATTGCCTTAACGACTATCATCTATATGGAAAAGGATCTGAAGAGGCAGAAGAACTTAATTCTGACCGTTATTCTCTTGACAATGACGTTTGTACTATTGTACTAACTTTGTTTTCCTGATTTGGGCGAATATTCGAAATCAAGGATCAGAAGTTGATCTTTACTTGATTTGAATAAACACATTTCAAACGAAAACAATAGTACAGTACTACCTAACTGCTTTCATCAGTATCCGCTCAAATTCAAGACGCTCCAACAACGCCTATAAAAGGAGGAAGAATTTGAAGACGTGATAACAACATATACAACTACGAAAAAAGAGCTGTTATTCTGCTAAATTTCAAAGAGCTATTTTTAACTTAGATACAACTTGAGTTGATTATTCAAATTCAAGACATTAGTTTTCAACTTCTGGCCTGTCAGTAGTTGAACCTTAGTTTTCTTTAAGAATTCTAAGAACAGTCTTGTTATATTAAGTTGTATTTCTTTGTTCTCTGAACTCTGATAATTGTTTATCAATCGTTCAAAACATTGTATTTGTTTTGTGTTAGAAGTCTCTTGCTTGGGAGCTTGAGCATTGGAAGTCTCTTGTAAGGAGTTACTTGAGCATTGGAAGTCTCTTGCTGTGAGCTTGAGCAATTGTAATCTTGGTGATTATAGTGAAATCCCTTTGTAGTGCAAGGGGACTGGACTACTCTCGGTTTGTGAGAGGAACCAGTATAAAATCTCTTGTGTCATCTCTTCTCTCTTCTCTCTTTTCTATTTCTCTCATACTCTGTTTTCTGTATCTTCACCAGAAGTTGTTTGTGTTTGAGTTATGGCCCGCTGCGAAATATGATAAGTTGAAAAACTTAGAAGAAGTTTTTAATTTAACCAAAACACAATTCAACCCCCCCTTCTTGTGTTTTTCACACCTTCACTGTCATCTGAGTGAGTTCTTCTTCTGAATGATCTTCAGATTCAAGATCTTCAGATATCTTTTCATTCTGAGTCTCAGAAGGATATACAACAATGGAGAGATCTTCACATTCAGATGACTTTGATGGGATTTGAAATTCTGCAAAATTTTCAGCTTGCTTTGACATTTTATTGTCAGGCTCTTTGTCATCAAATCTCACATGTATAGATTCTTCAACTGTATGAGTTTCAGAATTATACAATCTGTATGCTTTTGAGCGTTCAGAATATCCTATGAAGATACCCTTATAGGCTTTAGCATCAAATTTCTTTCGATAGACTTTGTTGTCTAGAATATAACATGTACATCCAAACTGATGAAAATAAGAAATATTGGGTTTTCTTCCTTTGAACAGTTCATAAGCAGTTTTGTTCAGAATCGGTTTTATAAAGATTCTATTCTGAACATAGCAAGCAGTGCTTACTGCTTCTGCCCACAAATACTTAGCTAGGTTAGACTCAAGCATCATGGTACGAGCCATTTCTTGCAAAGATCTATTCTTTCTTTCTACAACACCATTTTGCTGTGGTGTTCCAGGAGAAGAGAATTCATGAATTACTCCATGCTCTGAGCAGAAAGATTCGAAAGACTCATTTACGAACTCTCCTCCATGATCACTTCTAACCTTCAGAATCCTAAGATCCTTTTCGCTTTGTATTTGTATGCAGAAGTTACTAAACACTTCAAATGCATCATTCTTAGAACGAAGGAATTTCACCCAAGTTCATCTAATGAAATCATCAACAATGACTAATCCATATTTCTTACCATTGATAGAGGCTGTAGACACAGGACCAAACAGATCAATGTGAGGCAATTCTAAAGGTCTGGAAGTAAAGACAATGTTTTTAGCCATGAAAGAAGTCTTAGCAAATTTTCCTTTTTGACATGAACCACAGAGTGTGTCTGTGTGATAATCAATGTCAGGCAAACCATTAACAAGCTTTTGTTTACTAAGCTTAGAGATTAACCTCCAGTTAGCATGACCAAGACGCTTGTGCCATAACCATTTCTCATCACTCAGAGACAAAAGACATATAATCTTTTGGTCAACCAAATCAGAAAAGTTTACTTTATAAACATTGCCAACTCTCATTCCCTTGAATACTACAGATTTGTCAGAGTCTTTTGATACAGTACATGATTCCTTATTAAATGTAACAACACACCCATTGTCACAAAATTGACTAATGCTCAATAGATTGTGTTTAAGTCCATCAACTAACCAAACATCTTTAATGGAAAGAGAAGAATTACCAACTGTACCTGTACCAATGATCTTCCCTTTTTGTTTTCCTCCAAACCCCACAGAACCTCCCTCTTTCAGAGTTAGGGTTTGGAACATATGCTTTTCTCCCGTCATATGTCATGAGCAACCACTGTCCAGGTACCAGGGCTGCTGCTTTACCTTTTCTTGAATGAACTTCTGAAGCAAATATTATCTCAGATTTTGGTACCCACATTCTGATGGGTCCTTTTGAGTTAGTCTTCTGAATTACATTCCTCCTTTGTTTTCCATGAGTAACAGAAGATCTGGAATATATCACAGTTCTAAAGGTCAAGCAAGCATCTGAAGAATCTTTGCCTTGATTTCTCAAAGGTTTAGAAGACTTCTGAGCTTTAGCTTGAGAACTCTTAGGCTCAGAAGCTTTGGGTTTAGAAGAACTTGGTGCTTCTGAGTCTTTGAGTTGAGGTTCAGAACCTACTTCAGAATTAGATAACTTCAGATCTTGTGTTCCACTTTTAACAAAGGTTGAAAATAATTCAGGTGGTGTATCATCCTCACTGTGTGATTGCAGAGGTTTATCCCAGTTCTTAAACCGAGAATAACCAATGCCTTCACCATAGTTACGAGTCATATGATAAATCATGGAAGCCATTTTACTCCTATTGAAAGTACAACGAATAAATTCATGGAGAGCATCTTCATGATCATCATCGAGTTTGTCTGCCAAGACATAGTTTGATTCAATATGACAAATACGAATGTTTAACGATTCATTTTCTTCATAAAGAATCTTGGCATCCTTTTTCAATGATTCATGAGCGCTTTTCAGAACTTTATGTTGCCTTACCATCTAAGTATAATGTTTCACAGCAATCTTAAGAGAATCAATTAATTCAGATTTAGTCATATTAGAGTCATATTCAGAATTCTTATCAGAGTTGTTGTCTTCAGAAGCATTTGCCATTAGAGCAAGATTTCCTTCTTCATCATCCTCACCTTCAGAATCATCCTCAATTGTTTCCCAAGTAGCTAAGAGACTTTTTCTTACCTTTTCTTTATATTTCTCTTTTCCAAAGTTCTTTCTCTTTCCTTTGTCCTTGGATGACATTTCTGGACAGTCAGCAATAAAGTGTCCAGATTTCCTGCAGTTATAGCACTTGTTCAATTCTTCCTTTTTGTCTTTAGTGAAGGAACTTCTTGAGCCATTTCCCTTGCTTGGAAATCTTTTGTATTTCTTGTTCCATTTCTGAAATCTTCTAACCATGAGAGCCATTTCTTCATTCTCAGAGTTTTCTTCCAACATATCATCAGAAGTTTCTTCTTCATGTTCAGCAATTTTAGCCTTCACAGCTTTTGAGGAACTTTGAACAGAGCTTAGAGCCAAGGACTTCATTTTCTTGACGGGTTCATCTGCCATAAGTTCTAGTTCATGACTTCTGAGTGAGCTTATCAGATCTTCAAGAGAGAGATCATCCAGATCCTTGGATTCTTGAAAAGCTGTAAGCTTTGGTCTCCATTTTGCAGGCAGACTCCTCAGGATCTTCTTCACATGATCAGGTACAGTATAGCTTTTCTTCAGAACCTGAAGACCTGAGACAAGAGTTTGAAACCTTGAATACATGGTTTCAATGTCTTCATCTTCCTTCATTCTGAATAGCTCATATTGATGAACTAACAGATTTGCCTTAGCCTCTTTAACTTGCTTGTTTCCTTCATAGGTAGAGCATAGAGAGTCCCAGATGGTTTTAGCTGTAGATTTGTTGGATATTTTCAAATACTCAGCATGAGATATGGCACCAACAAACATATTTTTGACAATATGATGCTTCTTATATTGTTTCTTTTTGTCAGTATCAAATAACTTTCTGTAGGTATTTCTTACAACACCTTCCTCATCCATATGATCAAAATGTATACCATCCTCAACTAGATCCCATAACTCATCATCAGTACCAATGATGTAACTGTACATCTTGGTTTTCCAAAAGGGAAAACTTGTAGGATCACTGTTAAAGAAAGGTGGTTTGTCTCTGTGATTGTCACTTCTCTCACCTTTGTCATAGCTAGGTGGAGGAGGAACAACATGATGTTCTGGACTAGAACCAGACATGTTTTTCAACTAAGTACCCTAGATCTTTTACTGTTTCACTGTTAAGTGAGGAGCAATAGACCGAAGCTCTGATGTCAATTGAAGGTTGAAAAACACAAGAAGGGGGGGGGGGGTTGAATTGTGTTAAGATTTTTGCTAAGTTAAAACGATTTGCAGCGGATAAAAGCAAACACACACAATATAAGAGGATAAAGAGAGAGACACACACAAGTTTTATACTGGTTCCTCCCACTAACAGGAGTAGTCCAGTCCTCTTGTCCTTCACAAGAGATTTCACTATAATCACTTAGATTACAGATGCTCAAGCACTAAGCAAGAGGTACTTCAAATGCTCAAGCACAAAGCAAGAGACTTCCAATGCTCAAGCACAAAGCAAGAGACTTTTCACAAGTTTAATGATAATAAAGTTATGAATGAGACACTTGATATACTATCAGAGGTGTTTACAAAATACAACACAGTTACAAGACTTCCTAGAAATGTTTCACAAAATTTCTAAGTGTTTGAATAGCTTCAGAATTTTGACAAAGTTTTTGCAAGTTCAGAAGCGTAAGTCTTGTTGAAATTCTTCACAAATCTTCTTCCTTTTATATATGAGAAAATGAACGTTGAAGATTATAGCCGTTTGAAGAATTCTTGAGACGCTCCATTGAATTGATCAGAGTGCTAATAGCTGTTTTGATTTGCAGTGCTTAGGAGCTTTGACGTTTACTACAAAATGAGAGACTCCTTTTGGCTTTAGATATCTGAACCTCAGCTTAAGCCAAATAAGGAAATACTCGTTCTTGAAGCCTGACTTGAAAGGGACCTTTCCATGGTCAACTCTTTTTCTTCTCGATTCCCTCGTTGAGACCAAGACAGACACAGTCTTCAAGAAAAATTGTTCTGATGTAGCTTAAGAAATATTTTGCTTCAGAAATAGTTGAAGCTCAGAATTACTTGCTTCAGAATTTTTGGGAGCTCAGATTTTACGCGCTCAGAAGTAATTCCTTCAGAATTCCAATGTGCTTATAAACGCAAATTTTAACTTTTAATCCTGCACACTAGAGTAAATTATTAGTACTACCAATTTAACTTTAAATACATTGTTATCCTCAAAATCAAATTAGGAGATACAAAACCAATTTTGTTCCAACACTTCTCTTATCTCTCTATTTTTTTTATTTAATCATATGTATTTGGATTTTTCATGTAATGCAAAAACTTTTGTAAACAAAGTTATTGTAATGCAAAAATCTAGTGTAGTGCAATGTTATTGTAATGTAAAATTATTTTAATAAAAAAATATGTTTAGTGAAATATGTATAAATACAAGTTATCAAAGATTCTGAATAGCAGTAATATATATCAATAAATGTCAAACACGATAAGACTAAGTAATAATAATATTCAGAACTTAACATGCCAAAATACTAAAACTAACATCAAACAATTAAATAAAAACTAATTAAAGTGCAGAGATCCTAGGGTTGAGGTGGAGGAGGGGGTAGTCTTTCTTGCAATAACTTGAGTATCATAGCAAACTGAGCATCAGATTCTTTCTTATTTGCTTTCAGAGTTTGCTTCAGAACTAGAGTCTCTTCCTCTTGTCTCTTCAAATTCTGGACAACCATAGTCTCAAATGCAGTTTTAGGTCTCAGAAGTTTTGCTTGCCTAGCTTCTTCTGCAGCTATCTTGGCAGCAACTTTTGCTTGCAGCTGAATTTCCAACTTTTCAGCTTCAATTCTTTCAAGTTCAGACCTTTGTTATTGAATGCTATCAATATCTTGTATTTGTTGCTCAAACATATCAAATATGATTTTCTCAGCCTCTAACAACTTGGCCTTTAACTTCTCTTCCTTTAACCTTTCAGCCTCAATTCTCTCAGCTTCTATCCTAGCTTCCTCAGTTTTCCTTTTAGCAATGATGAGAATGAATTATGTCTTGTACAACTGGTCCAACTCATCAAACATTTGAATGCATACATCCTTCATTGTATTGCATTTCTTAGAAACTTTGCTTGGCACAATGGTAAGCTTTGGTAATGCTTGATAAATTTTCTTGATAGTATTATTAAAGTCTTTTAGCACACGCTCAACATCATCAGGAGTTGAAATAGAAAGGCTAGGTTTAATATGCTGACAAGAAGTGGAAGGAGAGATTTGTGAAACTGACACAGGTAGGCTCTGAGTGTGAGGAGAGAGTTCTTTTTCAAAAGAAGTTAGAAATTTGTCTTGATCAGGTGTGAGAATAAGTGTTTTATGTGGGAAGGGGTTTGCTAAATCTTTGACAATTTTAAGAAGTTGAGCTTTTTCTGTTTCTGTGAGGTTTTGATTGTCAATAGTCTCAGAATCTGACTGTTGTACAGATTTTTCACTCACAGGTTCTGGCCTATGGATGATTTGAAGAATAGGGTCAGAGTCTGGAGAGATATGTGTAACATGGTTAGGTTCAGGTTCAGGGTTGGATGTTTGTTGAACAGGAAAAGGTTCAGAGGTCTTTGCTAAGGAATCCTCATGAGAAATATTTTGAGGAAATGCACTCAAGTCAGTAACCTTTGCATGTTCTGCTTGCATTTCCTGTACAATATTTTCCATTTGGCCAGAAGCACTGACACATGTTTCTGCAAATAATGACATAACGTGTTCAGCAAATCTTTGCATAGACTCTGGAGATGGTATAAAGCTCTCTACTAGTGTTTCTTCAAGAATTCTATCAGAACCACTAGTATGATCTTCTACTATACAGTTTGTTTTGGAGATAAGTCAGAAAAGATTTTATCAAAAGAGTTTTTGACAGGAACTGTATAGGGAATGATTTGAGCACGCTTAGGACCATTAATAACATAATCATGAGATTTATCAAGATTAAGCTTTTTGTAAATACCTTGATTTGCAAGCTTCATAATTAGTTCTTCCTTAGAAAACTGAGAGTCCATATGCTCATTAGGTAATGCTTCAACATTACTTTCCCAGCTATTGTTCAACAACGCCTCTCTAGCAGCATCTTTTGCTTTAATTTCCTCAAGTTGTGCTATAGCTCTTGTTGTTTCTTCTGCTTCCAACTCTTCTTTAGTGAGTTTCCTTTTTCTAGATTTGAAACCCTTTTCTGGGGAACTTCTGATACAGTTACAGTGCCAGAAGCTCTTGTAATCCTTTTTGCTGGTTGTTCAGAGGGTCCTTCACTAGGAACAACATCCTTTCCAGATACTTCTGATGGTTTCTTTGTAACAACTTTTGATATTTCCTTTTTATCAAAAGTTTTGATGGATTTCTTAGGAGTGGAAGCTTTTGTTTTCTTCTGAACAGATTCTGGCTCATCCTGTTTGCCAGAAGCTTTCCTTTTCTTACGAAAAAGTGCAGATAGAAAACTTTCAGAAGCTAGTCTTGCTACTGTTCCATAAACCCTTTCTATGAACTGTTTATGCTTTAAAGCAATGGCAGTTGCTTGCTTTTTAGGAATAGGAGTTAGAAGAAAATAAAAGATATTCTCTTGTCTTCTGGGTCCAAAAGTTCTCTGGGGGTAAATCACTTGTCCTTTCCTCTTTAACAGACGCTTTAGAGTGAATCCATTAATGATTGGAGGATCAGAATCAAAGTAAGAACCATACCCAGGAAATGCAGGTCTAAGAAAATCCAATAAATAACTCTTGTAGAACATAAAAGATGGAAATCTACTGTAATGCACATTCCTTATTCCTTTAGTAGTGCTTTCTTGAATGGCATTGCATAAATGATTTAATATAACTTTTCCAAAATTAATACTTATCTTCTGACGATAGTATAAAATAGCCTTGTAGTATTGAGATACTTGATCAGATGCACCAACCTTTGGAATAATACTTTCATGGAGAATCTTGTACAGAACCTTGTACAACTTTTTCATATCCTGATTTGACTTGGAAGTAGAACGAGGACCATAAATTTCATCTTGTACTACAGGATTCATTTCACGATCATGAATGTTAAAAATAACTCCTTTATTAGCCATGTCCACAGCTTGACAAATATGCTCAGCTCTAATCCGAATACTTAGGCCTCCAACAACAGACCTAATTTCATGCCCTAAGAACTTCCTTAGACCAAGTTCTTCAGCAGTCTTGTTAACTAACTCTGGTTTGTTCTTATGTTTCTGAAGCATATGCTGATCATGCTTTACTCATTGACAAGTTCTGGATAGACAGGTCCATTTAACGCTTCAAAGTAACCTATCAACTTTTGATAATCGAAGAGATCTTTTAACAAATCCATACCATTAGTCCTTAGACTTTCGAAATCAAACACCCTTTTCGATAACGTAGAAAAGATCCTCAATAGGAAATTCCATAACATCCTTAACAATCCTTTCAGGTTTGGAAGCATCAATATCAACAATAGGCGGAATTGGAGTGCTAGGACGAACGAAGTCTTGAGATGATGAAGATGAGGATGAAGCGGCCATTTTCTGGAGTTTAGGGGTTAGGGTTTGCTAATTTTAGAGAGAAATAAATTTTTCTAAGTTTTAGAGAGAATGCAAGTGTGGGTAGTGAGAGTGCAAAAGTGTGAATGTGAACAGTTTGTGAGTTTAAAAGGAAATAAACGCGCAAAAACGTACCAACTAACAGTACAGGGGTAAAAGAATTAGAACACTATCATCACTAACCAACTTATCAATCCAATAGCAATAGGACACTTGTATTAGAAGTTTAATTAAATAACTGACACGTAGGCGGACAACAGTTAAAAGAATTTCTAAAAAGTTCTACCACGTCATGTATCAGAACCACTCATTTGTAACTTCTGATGGTATTACCAGAAGATGGTTTAGTCTTAACTTATGATACAGATGTTCTGACTCCACCTAACTTCTGATAGTCCTTCAGAACTTTGAAAAAAATAACATTTTTCACTTAGAGTTTCAGCTTATTCAGAGATTTACATCATGTTAAGATTCTTCTTGATAAAATCAAATCTTTCAACAGCCAGGGGTTTTGTAAAGATGTCAGCCCATTGATTTTCAGTTTCAATGAACTTAAGATCAATAATTCCCTTATGTACATAATCTCTTATAAAATGATGTTTAATCTCAATATGCTTAGCTCTTGAATGCAAAATAGGATTTTTAGAAAGATGAATGGTGATGACAGGAATTTCTGCAGTATTTTAGGTAGCATTATTAATAGTAAATTGACCAAGACAGGCCTAAATATCAACAATAACTTGAAGAATCAAGAAAAAGCGTCAAGACAAAGTGAAGACACGCAAAAGACAAGAAAAAGTCAAAAAATGAAGAAAAGCAGTTCATCGTGTCACGATGGCTCCCATCGTGCCACGATGAGAGCTGCTTGTTCGCCAAGACATCAGAAATTATATTTTTGAAGAAAATATTAGCATCGTGTCACGATGGACCTCAACGCAGTATGATGACATTACTTGGTGACCACGCTGATGAAACGCACATGATCCGTTATATTTTTAAACTGAATCTTTCCATCGTGCCACGATGGACCTATCATGTCACGATGGCTTGCTGAGGCCCATTACGAAAAGTATAAATAGAGCCTCCATTATTCATTATTTTTTATTCAAAAATAGAAGAACTTTCTATTCCTTTTGGAGAGAAGTTCGGAGGAGCTCTAAGGGCATAGTTTTCTCCCCTTACGGGAAAACTAACTCAGCAAGGTATGAATTTCTTTAGGCTTTTCTATTAGATTCTTGTAATTTAATTATGTAGTCTTTTGTAATAAATTCCTTAGGTTGTGGTGGAAACGATGAACTCCCCGATGAATACTTGGGTCATGTAATTGAATCAAAGTTATAATAAATGAAATTCAGTATATTATTGTTATTTATTTTCTCGCTTTAACAACGTTGCTCGGAATCTGGCCGGATAAACGGTAACGCCTTTAGAATAAATATTAGGGTTTGCTTTAATAGTAGCATATTAGGGTTCTCTTTAATATTTGTCCGGGACTAGTAATAAATAACACTAGATGAGTAGATACGGTAAACATCCTGGACTAGTTGTGACTTAGCAATTATAGGAGGAATCAGGCACTATTTGCGACATAGCAATTAGAAGCTGACATAGCCCGAAACTAAGATCTAGGGGCATTGGATGGTTGATGGTCATAATGCATGTATGTAAATAACTCTGTCTAGCTAGTAATTAGGGTATGTGACACAACGAGGTTAGACTCTCGTAGGTGCCTTAGTTGCGAACATAGGGAAACTTTGCTTACATAGTGTAGCAGTAAGGTGCTACTAAAACAAGGATAAAATCGACGCCAAATAATAATACGAATAACTATGTTATACACCGATTATGCCAAGTATGAAGGAGGGAGTAAGTTCAACTACCATACCTATCCTCTATGTTTCTGAATCAAAAACCTTTATTTTACTGCAACGCATATCGCTCTTTTTATTAATTAAAAACGTTTTTCCAAAAACCGAAGCGAATACAAAAACTTACGAACTAAAATAGCACTAGCGAAGGTTTGACACGATCCCTGTGGATACGAACTCATTCTAGACACCTAGAGTGTGAATTATTGCTCGACGACAAACTGGTCCACTTGCTAGAACGTAGTCAAATCGATGCAGTGTTATCACAGTATAAAGGAATATTGTGACTGCTTATTTGATAATCTTCTAATTGATATTTCATCCAAAGTAGTTGTGTACAACACTTAGCTACTGAAATGTATTATGCTTCTGCAGTTGACAGAGAAATGGTGGTTTGCCTTTTACTAGCCCATGAAATCAAATTCTCACCAATGAACTGACAATTGCCACTGGTAGATTTTCTTTCAAGTTTATCACCAGCATAGTCAGCATTGTAAGTTCGGAATGTAACCTAGGAGGAGGAGGGGGGGGGGGGGGGGGTGAATTAGGTTTTATCAAATTCTTTTGAATAATTTATAGATGGTTAAAGATCCTTATATTTTTCTTTGAAGTTTGGTGATGAAGGTGTAAATTAAGTGCAGAAAAATAAAGGAGAGTAGGGAAAAGAAGAATGGACACAAGTTTTTATACTGGTTCCCCTTCTAACCTAAGGGTACGTCCAGTCCCTTCACCCCGTGAAGGATTCTACTATATAGAAATCTTGTTACAAGCAAGCCCAATCTCAAGGCCCCCTAACAAATTCCTAATAACAACACCCAAGAGAAAGAATCACACTTTCTCTTAAACACACTTGTTTCCACAACCTTGGACAATAAGTGACAATAGTTTGATACAAATTGATTACAATGAAATTTGGATATACAACAATTTTTTTCCCCTTCAATATAACAATTCCAAATAGATAAACTCTAAGTGCTCAAGAACTTTTGATTGATATGAAAATTAATGCACTCAGGGTTTGTAAGATTTTATGAAAGTTTATTGCAAAGAATTGTTGGAAGAGATTGAATGAAAAGTTAGTAAGTCCGTACTTATGAAAGAATTCTGATAATTTATATATAAAATTGACACCTCTTTACAATGAAGAAAGACAATGATTTGAAAAGGTATGATCATGAAGAGGTGTAGAGAAAATCAGAATTTTTCAATTTTATGAATGGGTAAATCGATTTCCATAAGGAGGGAAATCGATTTCCCTTCAATTAACGTTTTAAAAATTTCAAAAATTTAACAAGGTAAATCGATTTCCATATAAGGGAAATCGATTTCCCTGTGTAAATGAAGTTTTGTAAAAATGGCAGAGTGTATGGAAATCGATTTCCATAGGGGGGAAATCGATTTCCCTAGTGTAAAACACGAAATTTTCAAAAGTGACAAAACATATGTAAATCAATTTCCTAGATGGTAAATCGATTTACCTTATTAAAAATTGGAAAATTTCTTAAGTTAAAAACTTCATTTTATGAGGAATTATGCAACATGTTATAAGGTTTTTATTGAAAATTTTGAATCAAATTTTTGAGCACCTAAGGCTTATAAATCAAGAATTGCATATTGTACCTAATTAATCCCCATAGTTTGAAAAATCTTCGATCTTGAGCATTTGATCAAACCAACTTTTATCTTCTTGTATTTGTCTTCATCAAAACTTAATCTTCAACAAAAGTTGGTCTTTACATTCTCCCCCTTTTTGATGATGACAAATCCATACTTGTGATTTTGTGACTTTTCCGAATTACTCCCCCTAGATTGAATATCTCCCCCTTAATCGGTAATTTCTTGGATTAGGTCATTTCCAAAGTTTTTTGATGTACCTATGACAAGGAGACAAGGAAACATACACAAAATACACATACATCCTTCTCCCCCTTTTGACATTATCAAAAATAAGTGAAAGATGGGTGAAGAATATACACATAGTTTGAACAACATAATGCATGTATGTAAACAGAAATGGATAAAACATTATCATATTAACACATAGAGAGTATAAAGAAAATGCAAATATTTATTAAACAACATGGTATAACTAGAAAATCATTTAAAGAAGTCATATACCTTTCAAATATTCATCATATTGACAATTGTTTGTTGATCTTATATACTCATTTCGTCTAAAATCCCAAGTTTTCTTCGGATTTTGTAGAATGATTCTTTTGCAAGCAGTTTTGTGAAAATATCCGCTAATTGGTTATGAGTATCCACAAATGAAACTTCGACATCTCCTTTAAGCACATGATCTCGTAGAAAATGATGTCGTATATCAATGTGTTTGGTTCGAGAATGCATAACTGGATTTTTGGTTATGTTGATTGCACTTGTGTTGTCACATCGTAATGGAATGCATCCGAGATCGAGTCTGTAATCATGAAGTTGTTGCTTAAGCCAAAGAATTTGTGCACAACAACTACATGCTGCTATGTACTCCGCTTCTGCGGTGCTAAGAGCAACACATGCTTCTTTCTTGCATGCCCAAGAAACTAATGAATTTCCAAGAATGTGGCAAGTACCACTTGTGCTTTTTCTATCAGTTTTACAACCTGCATAATCTGCGTCAGAATAACCAATTAAGTTGCATATACTACCTTTAGGATACCATAGTCCAACATTGATTGTTCCTTTGAGATACTTCATAATCCTCTTAACGGCAGAAAGATGAGATTCCTTTGGGTTTGCTTGAAAACGAGCACAAAGACAAACACTAAACATTATGTCAGGACGGCTTGCCGTCAAATAAAGTAGTGAACCAATCATACCTCGGTATTTTGTTATATCAATAGGAGTACCGGATTCATCAATGTCTACATAAGAGCCGGAACCCATTGGTGTAGCGATCTCCTTACATTGATCCATGTCAAATTTTTTTAGAAGTTCTTTGCAATACTTAGATTGGTTGATGAAGATGCCATTTTTAGTTTGCTTGATTTGTAGTCCAAGAAAGTAGTTCAATTTTCCCATCATGGACATTTCAAATTCACCTTGCATCATTTGTGCGAATTCTTCACATAGACCTTCATTGGTTGAACCGAAGATGATGTCGTCAACATATATTTGAACCAATAAGGTGTGACATTCATTCTTCTTAATAAACAAGGTTGTATCCACCTTCCCTTTAATGAAGCCTTTTTCAATTAAAAAGTTGCTAAGTCGATCATACCATGCTCTTGGTGCTTGCTTTAGACCATAGAGTGCCTTTTTCAATATATATACATGTGAAGGATGTTTGTAGTCTTCAAAGCCTGGAGGTTGCTTTACATAGACCTCTTCATTGATATATCCATTCAAGAATGCGCTTTTGACATCCATCTGATACAATTGAAAATTAAGTGAACAAGCATAAGCAAGTAATACATGAATAGCTTCTAACCTTGCTACCGGGGCAAAAGTTTCATCATAGTCGATTCCTTCTTCTTGGTTGTATCCTTGTGCCACCAATCTTGTCTTGTTTCTCACAATAATTCCATTTTCATCAAGTTTGTTCTTGAACACCCACTTTGTCCCAATAATGTGCTTATCATTAGGTCTTGGAACAAGTTCCCAAACTCGATTTCTTTCAAATTTGTTTAATTCTTCTTGCATGGCACCTATCCATTGATCATCTTCTAGAGCATCATTGACTTTGGAAGGTTCTATTTGTGAGACGAATGCCATGTTCAAGCATGCATCTTTTAGATTGAGTCTTGTTGATACTCCTTTGTTTATATCTCCAATGATGTTGTCAATTGGATGATCTTTATGAGTTCTCCATTCTTGAGGAAGATCATTTTGTTGAATGATTTCTTTATGGTGTATGGATTGTTCCTCTTGATTTTGATTGACATTTTCTTCATTGGTTACATCTATTATATCATCATCATCATCATCATCACAAACAACTTTTTCCTCCTTAGAGGGGTTAGATTCATCAAAAGAAACATGCATGGATTCTTCAATAACTAAAGTTCTTTTATTATAAATTCTATAAGCCTTACTAGTGAGAGAGTATCCAAGAAATATACCTTCGTCAGATTTCTCATCAAACTTACCAAGATTGTCTTTGTCATTGTTGAGAACAAAACATTTACATCCAAAGACATGAAAGTGAGCAATGTTTGGTTTTCTTCCTTTGAAGAGTTCATAAGGGGTCTTTTTCAATATTGGCCTAATGATCACTCGGTTACTTACATAGCATGCCGTACTAACTGCATCCGCCCAAAAATATTTTGGTAGATTTGAGTCACTTAGCATAGTTCTTGCAAGTTCAATTAGAGATTGATTCTTTCTTTCAACCACTCCATTTTGTTGTGGAGTCCTTGGTGCTGAAAAATTGTGGAAGATGCCATTTTCTTCACAAAACTCTTCAAAAGATGCATTTTGGAACTCTCCACCATGATCACTTCTAATTGATGCGATCTTCAAAGATTTCTCATTTTGCACTAGTTTTGCATAATTTTTGAATGCCTTGAAAGCATCACTTTTCTGTACTAAAAACAAAGTCCAAGTATATCTAGAGAAATTATCAACAATAACTAAGGCATATACATTACCTCCAAAGCTTCTTGTCCTTGATGGACCAAATAAGTCCATGTGTAACAATTGAAGTGGCCTAGTAGTTGATACTACATTCTTTGGCTTGAAAGATGATTTAAGTTGCTTTCCTTTTTGACATGCATCACATAATTTATCTTTGATAAATTTCATCTTTGGTAGACCAATAACTAGATCATGTTTGACTAATTTATTTAAATGCTCCATATGAATATGAGCCATTCTTTTATGCCAAAGCCATGAATCATTATTGTTTACCATAAGACATTTAACTTTCAAAAATAAATCATCTAAAGAGATCATGAAAATATTGTTAATTCTTTTACCAATAAGTTTTACCTCAGGTGTGGCTTCATCTTCAATCAAGCATTCGTTTTTGGTGAAGTTGATTTTGAAACCTTTGTCACAAAGTTGGCTTATGCTAAGGAGATTGTGCTTTAGCCCTTCAACATAAAGAACATCTTCAATGGTTGTGAAGGGTGGTGAACCAACTTTGCCTATGCCAAGAATCTTTCCTTTGTTATTGTCCCCATACGTGACATAACCCTTGGCCTTTAGAGTTAGATGTGAAAATTTGTTTATATCTCCGGTCATATGCTTAGAACAACCGCTATCGAGATACCAGAGATTTGTTGAGGATTTCATACAAACCTATAAAACAGAATGATTTTTGTTAGGTACCCAAAGTGCCTTGGGTCCTTCATAATTAGTGCCTTTCTTGACCCACACATAATGCCCACTAGGAATACTGAAGTTTCTTACATAGCATGCATTAGGTGTGTGACCTTTTATACCACAATAAAAATAAGTAGGAACAAATTTACTTTTATATCTAGGAACAAGAAATTTCTTTTTAACATTTTTGTTTCTAGGATGATGATGAACATGATGTGATTTCTTGGACTTCACATCCTTAGTTTGATCACTTGGTTTATCAAAAACAATCTCATTTTTAGTTTGATTACTTGCTTTAACAAAAATAGTTTTGCTAGTACTTGGCTTATCAAATTTTGAGTAGCCAAGTCCACTTTTGTCATCGGAATATTTTTGTCTACTAAGAATGTCTTCCAATCCAATTTGTCATTTTTCATATCTTTCGATTACTCTTTTTAATTGGACAATTTGAAAAGAAAGGGAATCACATTTATTGCATGCAAAATTTTGTTTTTCATTGTCAAAATCTTTTTGCATGGTGTCAATTTTGTTTTCAAGGGATAGAATTTGTTTCTTTTGTTGTGACACTGTTTTACACAAAATTTTGCATTCATTAAGTAATTCACTCATTTCATCATCATCATCGTCACAAGAATCATAAAAACTACTAACCTCTTTTTCTTCATCATCAGAGTGATGTGATGCCATAAGAGCAAAGTTTGCATATTCTTCATTTTCTGTATCGGAGGAAGAACTTACTTCATTGTCATCCCATGCTATGTAGGCTTTTCTTGGTTTAAAGTCTTTCTTCCCTTTGAAGTCTTTTTTCTTGTCAAGTTCTGGACAATCAGTTTTGATGTGACCTTTCTTTCCACATCCATAGCATGTGATATTTTGATTTGATGTAGAAGATTCTTTCCTCTTTCTTTCCTGATCAAACATCGTCTTTCTTTTGCTTTTGAGGAACTTGCCAAACTGTTTAACGAATAGAGTCATAACATCATCATTTTCGGAATCATCGTCATCTCTTGTCTTTGATTCAACATTTAGAGATATGTTTTTATGTTTCTTTTCTTTAGGCTCATGTTGCACTAGTCTTTCAAGTTCAAGTTCATGCTCTTGAAGTTTGCCAAATAATCCTGATATTGATAATCTTGAGAGGCTTTTCTTTTCTGATATTGCTGTCACTTTGGGTTGCCATTCTCTTGTTAAGGATCTAAGTATCTTGAGATTCAATTCGTCATTTGAGTATGTTCTACCAAGGGCAGTCAAATGGTTTGTTAGATGTGTGAATCTCTTTTGAAGGCTAATAATTTTTTCTCCAGGTTCCATTCTAAACATCTCATATTCTTGTGATAGAGTGTTTAGTTTTGATCTCTTTACTTCATCAGAGTTTATTTTTAACTCCCGTGAAAAGTGCATCATGTTTCTCATTCTACACCACTAAAAGACTCTCTCTCTCTCTCTCTCTCTCTCTCTCTCTCTCTATATATATATATATATATATATATATATATATATATATATATATATATTATAGAATAAGGAAACACTTCGGACTTCAAAAACTAATGCAATACAATCGATAATTTCTAACAGCTGTAAAGAGACCTAATAATTTTAACAAACGACAAAACTGAAAAGCAAAAGCATAAAGTAAAGGTTACAAGACATGACTCGATACTTTAATAATTCTTACAAACGACAAAACTAAAAGCAAAAGCATAAAGTAAAAGTTACATAATTATTTCTTTCAATAATAGAGACCTAGTGATGTCAAATCTACAGGTCTTGAATACCGTAACAGTCATCTTCATTTTCTGCCGCGCTTGTAATACTGGTACTTTCGGTGTCAGATAGAACAGACATAGCATCTTTTACTTTTTCTAAAAACTCTTGAGGATCAGTAATCTGCTTTAATGACTCTAATAGCTTTGGGTGAAGTGACGAAAAGTCCTTAATTTCTGATGAAGGAGATAATTTTGTTGTCTTGCAGAGATTAGGGTTTGCTTTGAACCAAGCATCTAATCTTTCTGATGAAAGTAATAGCGGATTGAACTTACTCCACCATTTGACGGAGTATCTTTTAACTAATTGCAAAGGATGGGCATCCTCCCATAAGGGTTCAGTAGATAAGGTCCAAGAAATAATCCAAGTAATTCCAAAAACAGCACAGAATCCAAGTAATGCCTTATGTTGGGGGCAAGTAGTAGTTTCTCTAAATGTCTTAAACGCTTCATATGCATAATCTGGTAAAGAATCCAGGATTGGTCCAACTGAATGGAACCATTCAACAAACCAAGCCGGAAAATTAATTGATATATTTTTATTGAACCAAATAAACCATGTATGGTTGTAAGGTTCAACATCTAGAAAATGGTACCAAGCTTTCATATAGTCAAAGTAATTGTAGCACTGTGGAACAAAAGTTCTGTTAAGAGATTTTTCTTTAAAAGGGGGTTGTCCCCAATCTGCTGGAGATAAAACTTTATTAATCTTAAATTTTGAAAAGGTAATTTTTGATGGGTCTTTAATATCATAGTTATGAGTGAGGATTATTGAGTCGGTATCAATTAAAATGAACTCATAAAACTTTCTGGTTTTGAATAAGTTTGAATCTTCTGGTAGGAAGAAGAATCCAGGAGGTAAAACCTTCGACACTATTTGGGCTAGTAAAGAATTTGGTGGACAATAATGGTTTTCTAAGGGTACAATGGGTACAAACTGGTTTTTAGTAATGAACGATGCTTTCGGTGTAGTTTCGGGAGGTGAATAATAGGACAATTTGGCAGGGCGAGAGTTCGCTGAGGAAGAGCTCGAAAGTCGAGTGGTAAATTGTAACGGAGTAACAAGAGCAGGCCTAAAACCTGAGGATGGACTAATTCTTGTAATAGGCTGTGGGCTAGCCATAACTTTGTTCAAATAACTAGGTGATCCTAATGTTTTCTCTGATGATCTGGACGGATTTAATGCTAACGTTGAATCTGTAATTTTCTTTGGGGGTCCATAATTATCACGAGGGTCAGCAGGAGCTTTACTCATGTTTACCCTGCAGAAATTCTCTGGTTAAGAAGTCTGGTAATGAATTTTTGGATCCCTGCATATGCTCAATTTCAAAATCAAAACAGGAGAGTAATGCTTGCCATCTTGCGAAAATATGTTTTGAAACCAAGTTTTTAACATCTTTTTGTAAAACACTAGTTGCAGCTTTACAATCAGTTTTTAATAAAAAGGGTTTTGAAAACAAGTCATCTTGAAATTTTGTAATGCATAAAACAATTGATAAAATTTCTTTTTTAATAGTACTATATTTTAATTGAGCTGGGTTCCAAGTTCCAGAATAGTATCTGACCACTTGTTCCCTATCCATGCCCGGCCGTTTTTGCTTTAAAATTCCTCCAAACCCAAGATCAGAGGCATCAGTTTCCACTGTTAATTTAGCTGTAGGATCAGGTATTCCTAAACAGGGTAGTTTTTTAACTATTGCCTTAAGTTGTAAAATACTCTGGGTCATTGTATTATCCCATGGAGGTGGATTCTTCCTAAGTCTTTTAAACAAAGGAATACATATGGTTCTTAGGTTAGGAATAAAATCCGACACATAATTAACACATCCTAAAAACCTTTGTAATTGGGCCTTATCTTTTAATTCATTAGGAAATTTACTAACAAATTCTAATGACCTACTAATTGGGGTGTACATTCCTTGCGCTATATCAAAACCTAAAAATCTAATTTTTGTTTGATATATTTTTAATTTTCTCTCTGATAATACTAACCCATTATTTTTAATGATTTGGTAAAATAACTCCATATGGTGAATATGTTGATTAATAGAATCTGAAAAGACCAATATATCGTCTAAGTATACTATAGTAAAGTCCGAGTATGTATTAAATATAGTGTTCATAATGTTTTGAAATTCTGAAGGAGCATTTTTTAATCCTAAGGGCATGACATTCCATTCGTAATGGCCAAAAGGCACAACAAACGCTGTTTTGTATTTGTCTTTTTCATCTATTTGAATTTGATAATAACCAGATTTCAAATCGAATTTAGAAAAAATACTTTTGTTATGTAATCTATTAATCAAATCTTTTTTATTAGGTATTGGATACCTAATCCATTTTAATGCTCTGTTTAAGGGTTTATAGTTTATTACAAGCCGAGGACTTCCTCTTTCAAGTTCAGATGCATTAAGCACATAGAATGCTGAGCAACTCCAAGGAGATTTACTTGGCCTGATTAAACCTTTATCTAGATATTCTTGTATTTCTTTCTTACAGTAATTAAGGTGTTCTTGATTCATTTGTATTGGGCGAGCCTTAGTTGGTATACTAAGTTCTTTAAAATCTGGCTCATAAGGTAAAGACACAGTGTGTACTTTTCTTTTCCAGAACGCATTAGGCTGTTCTGAGCAAAGATCTTCCTTAAATTTTTCTAAAGTATGATTAATCTTTTCTTTAATGGCAGGAGTTTCTAATTGTTCTTCTATTCTTCTAGAATGTATTTCTTTATTAATAAAATTAATTTGTTTCTTCTTTTTATTTATTAAGTTAATTCGAAAACAAAGCGGAAGTGAAACCTTATTATATGCTAAGAACTAAGTTGGTTTAGGTTTGTTGCTGATGTTCAGTTATTCACCTCCCGAAACTACACCGAAAGCATCGTTCATTACTAAAAACCAATTTGTACCCATTGTACCCTTAGAAAACCATTATTGTCCACCAAATTCTTTACTAGCCCAAATAGTGTCGAAGGTTTTACCTCCTGGATTCTTCTTCCTACCAGAAGATTCAAACTTATTCAAAACCAGAAAGTTTTATGAGTTCATTTTAATTGATACCGACTCAATAATCCTCACTCATAACTATGATATTAAAGACCCATCAAAAATTACCTTTTCAAAATTTAAGATTAATAAAGTTTTATCTCCAGCAGATTGGGGACAACCCCCTTTTAAAGAAAAATCTCTTAGCAGAACTTTTGTTCCACAGTGCTACAATTACTTTGACTATATGAAAGCTTGGTACCATTTTCTAGATGTTGAACCTTACAACCATACATGGTTTATTTGGTTCAATAAAAATATATCAATTAATTTTCCGGCTTGGTTTGTTGAATGGTTCCATTCAGTTGGACCAATCCTGGATTCTTTACCAGATTATGCATATGAAGCGTTTAAGACATTTAGAGAAACTACTACTTGCCCCCAGCATAAGGCATTACTTGGATTCTGTGCTGTTTTTGGAATTGCTTGGATTACTTCTTGGACCTTATCTACTGAACCCTTATGGGAAGATGCCCATCCTTTGCAATTAGTTAAAAGATACTCCGTCAAATGGTGGAGTAAGTTCAATCCGCTATTACTTTCATCAGAAAGATTAGATGCTTGGTTCAAAGCAAACCCTAATCTCTGCAAGACAACAAAATTATCTCCTTCATCAGAAATTAAGGACTTTTCGTCACTTCACCCAAAGCTATTAGAGTCATTAAAGCAGATTACTGATCCTCAAGAGTTTTTAGAAAAAGTAAAAGATGCTATGTCTGTTCTATCTGACACCGAAAGTACCAGTATTACAAGCGCGGCAGAAAATGAAGATGACTGTTACGGTATTCAAGACCTGTAGATTTGACATCACTAGGTCTCTATTATTGAAAGAAATAATTATGTAACTTTTACTTTATGCTTTTGCTTTTAGTTTTGTCGTTTGTAAGAATTATTAAAGTATCGAGTCATGTCTTGTAACCTTTACTTTATGCTTTTGCTTTTCAGTTTTGTCGTTTGTTAAAATTATTAGGTCTCTTTACAGCTGTTAGAAATTATCGATTGTATTGCATTAGTTTTTGAAGTCCGAAGTGTTTCCTTATTCTATAAAAGGATCCTTCGTTTGTTGGTAGAAGCATGCAAATTTTTCAGATCAAAACTGAAGAAACTTGACTTGCTTCAATTATTGTAAGTATTAATTACTATTGAATAAAAATGTTTTATTATAATTTCTTCTTTCTTGTGTTTACTTATCAAATTATATTCTATTTAACTACTACTTTAGATTTATTTCTTGATGATTTACCTACTTTTGATCATAATTTATTATGGATTATGTTTTCGTTCACTTCCGCTTTGTTACTGGTATCAGAGCCTTATGGTTCTGAGCCTCTTTAAATTAATTATAACTTAAACTTTTCAGTCGTTTGAACTTTAAATTATTACTTTGAAATCTTTTCTGCTCTTATCTTGCTTTTGATTCAATCCATAACCCTGAGAGTTGGCTTGTTTTGTAAGAAGATGCTGAATAGCTGGGTGGTCCAGGTAGTAAGACCCGAAGATAGGGCAGTGAAACCGTTGGTTTAGCCTAGTTGTATTCTTCTTTAAAACTCAAACAAAAATAAGAGGGAGAAGAGAGTCACATAGTGAGATTAGTCAGGTAAGTTTTGAGAGTTTTAATTTAAAAAACAAATCAATTGAAAACTTAAAGGTATAATTAATTTAACGATGTCTCGGTTACTGAATAGGGCTTTGAGTAGTATTAGTGGTAGAAGTAGCAGGTCAAATAGGACTTTAGTTCCGCCTACTTCCTCCAATACTGAATCAACATTAAACCAAGATACTTTTCAAAATCAAGAATTAGAAGTACAAGAAATGGAAAATAAATTATTTAATTGGAATATGCCAGAGATAAAGTTAAATGAAGTTTATAAGATTAGTACCTTTGATTTTAAAAGTCAAAAAATTATACATACTCTAGAACAAGCTAGAAATGTTAAGAATAAACAAGAAACTTTTACGTTATTAGATAAAAAACTTTTAGACCAACATTATAGAGATGGATTCAGATACATCCATTTGGGACTAGTTCAAGTGGCGGTTAAACCTTTACATAAATTAGGATTAAATTCGCCCATATTACTAATTTTAAGAGACTCTAGAATTAGAGACTTTCATGACTCTGTTATAGCCATGTTAGAATCTAATCTTAATGATGGTCCTGTTTATTTTAATTGTTACCCAAATTACTCGATGAGCCTAAATGATGAGATTACAAGTTCATCTTTAGTTATCTGCGTACAACATCAAAATGATAACTTTACAGAAGGAATATCTAATGTAGATATTATAACTAGAATAACTTACAAGGTCACGAATGTTAATTACAACTATAAATCCTTAAGATCTACACCTAGAAATGAAACCTGTATCATAGAAGCCAATCTAAAGAAATCCAGCGTAATTACCCCAAAAATATTAACCATTTCAGAATTAAAAGAAAAAATCCCAGAAGAATGGATAATAGAAAATGCTACGCAACCAGAAAAACTAGAATCAAGATCTATTAGAGATATTATTACTGATCAAGATGGAAACATTCGAATTAGAATGAATAGAAGTCAATCGTTTAGATATAATCAGTCGCCCAGCATAGGATCCTCCTCTGCTCGACGTTCTATAGATTCCACAATTAGATTAAATTTAGCAGGAGTAAATTTCGCTCCGACAATACCTCAACCTATTTATCAAGAGAGAATCAGTAGATCTCCTTCACCTACTGAGTCCCAAATATTAGGCATGATTAAAACAGAAGAACCTTTTGAAATTGATAAAATCTGGATTAGAGAAGAATTTTTGTCAGACTACAATAAAGATAAACGTAAATGGTATTTCGGTACCTTTTCAAAGAATGAAACAGACTCATATCTAAAGTTGTTTTATCAATTTTTAGAACATCATGAAATTAATATTTACTTTTTTACTTGGTTTGAATTATATTGTTTAGAAAATAACATATTAAACCCTTATGCTAAAAAATTATTTCTAAACACCAAAACAAGAATGAGTATTAAATGGAAAACTTCTAAAAAAGAAATAATTGAATCTATCCATCCACCTTTAGAAGCCTTAAAAATTACACCTCCTAAAGAAAATATAGAGATAGAAGCCTCACCTTTTAAAGCCATAAGTAACCCGACGGAACAGAAAAAAGATGTAAACAATATTCATAGTCAACTAAATTACACTAATCAAATATTATACACCATGTCACAACAATTAGAAAGAGTTGAACAATTTTTGCCAGAAACTTTAGAAACCAAAGTAGCTGACCCTACTAGGCCAGTCTATCATTATAATATACCTACAGATAAAGAAATTAAAGATTTAACCCTGAGATTTAATCCAAAACAGAAACTAGATGAATTAGTAGATAGATTAAAAATCTTAAATATAGGATCTACATCAGAAGTAAAGATTAACACTCTATCTTTTGGAAATGAAGAAGAAAGTATCATTTCTAGATTAGACAAGGTCCCTAGGCCTAAAACTCGAAATTATTATCCTAGACCTTCCCTTGCTGATGTTCAGTTTGAAGAAAGAAATAGTTTCATCCAAGATAGTTACTCCGGAGATTGTATTATAGAATGGAACATAGATGGCGCGTCTGAACAACATATATTAAATATTATTCAAAATATGACTATGGCAGCAACGGCCTTCAAAATTAAAAAGAATTCAGATAGAAAAACAAAAGATATGCTTGTAATGGGATTTACAGGTCAATTAAAAGGATGGTGGGATAATTTCCTCTGTGAAGAAGATAAGTTAAAAATTGATTCTGCAGTTAAAATAGAAACAAATGAAGAAATTTGTGTTACAACCTTATTATATGCTATAACTAAGTTTTTTATAGGAGAACCTTTAAAATTACAACAGAGAGCGTCTGATCAATTATTAAACCTATACTGCCCAACCATGTCTGATTACCGCTGGTATAAAGACATGTTTCTTTCTAAGCTATGTCTGCGTCCTGATGGGGCAGCCATTTATTGGAAAGAAAGATTTATTAGTGGTTTACCCAGATTATTTGCGGAGAAAGTTAAAAGCAACATTAAACAAAATTACAATGGTGAAATACCTTTTAATTCATTAACTATGGGAGAAATATCAAATTACATTGTAGAGACTGGTTTACAGATCTGTACAGATTATAAAATACAAAATAAAATTAAAAATGAAAAGGTAAATAATAAAAGGGAAATGGGATCTTTCTGCGAACAATATGGTGCTACCCCCATACGAGCTCCTAGTAACCCTAAAAGTAAAAAGAAATCTTTTAGTAGAAATAAGAAAAGTTCTAAAAAATATTTTAAGAAAGATAACTATCAAAAAGAAAAATATCAAGAGAATAAAAAATTTTATAAGAACCCTAGAAAAAGGAATAAAAAATCTTATCAGAAATCTAAAACTAAAGATATTAAATGTTATAAATGCGGTAGATTTGGTCACTATGCTAATGACTGTAAAGTTAGAGAAAAAATTCAACAAATTAGTGGTCTGGACATATCAGAAGAATTAAAACAAAATCTTATTCATACCTTAGAAAATATAATGTTATTATCAGATGAAGATTTCTCTTCGTCTTATGAATCTGAAGTTGAAGATATTAATAATTTAGTGGAAAGTAGTGAATCCAGCGAAGAAGAATCAGAAGAATGTTTAGGTATAGACTTCTGCAACTGTAATAATTGCAGTAAAAGCATTAATATTTTAACTAATCATCAAGCTAATACATTAATAGGAATTTTAGATAAGATGGAAGAATCAGAAAGTAAACAGGCTTTTATGAGACAAATTAAAGATATCATCGATGATAACGAGATAGAAAAGAGAGAATTACATAAGGTTGAATTTAAGGATGTTATGGAACTCTTTAAGAAACCCTCTCAGAATTCTATAACTCTGAAGGATTTACAATAAGAAATTAAAATCCTTAAAAGAGAAATTCTATCCTTAAAAACTAGAGATGATGAATTAGAAGTTAAACTGTTAGAATTACAAGGGACTATGATTATTCAAGAACATAATAGATCGAGAAAAGTTGTTTCTCTACCCTCTACCAGCATAGATAATAATGAAGAAATATACATTAATAAGATAGAAAAGTTGATATCTCATAAATGGTATACGAAGATTAACCTAGTAATAAAAAATACTACGTATGAATTTACTGCGCTAGTAGATTCTGGAGCCGACTTAAATTGTATACAAGAAGGGTTAATTCCTACCCAATATTATGAAAAAACCAAAGAATCTTTACGAGGAGCTAATGGTAACAGATTGCAAGTTTCGTATAAGTTATCTAATGCTAAAGTTTGTAAAGATAAAATATGTTACAAAACTTCCTTCCTTTTAGTTAAAAATATTACCGAAGAAATTATTTTAGGAACACCTTTTCTATCCTTACTTTACCCTTTCAAGGTTAATGAAAATGGTATAACTACGACTGTTTTATCTAGAGAGATTAATTTTGAGTTTTTAGATAAACCAAAAATTAGAGATTTAAACTCTGTTCAAGGAAGGGCTGTATCTCGAATTAACTTAATAAATAAAAAGAAGAAACAAATTAATTTTATTAATAAAGAAATACATTCTAGAAGTCAATCGTTTAGATATAATCAGTCGCCCAGCATAGGATCCTCCTCTGCTCGACGTTCTATAGATTCCACAATTAGATTAAATTTAGCAGGAGTGAACTTCGCTCCGACAATACCTCAACCTATTTATCATGAGAGAATCAGTAGATCTCCTTCACCTACTGAGTCTCAAATATTAGGAATGATTGAAACAGAAGAACCTTTTGAAATTGATAAAATCTGGATTAGAGAAGAATTTTTGTTAGACTATAACAAAGATAAACGTAAATGGTATTTTGATACCTTTTCAAAAAATGAAACAGATTCATATCTAAAGTTGTTTTATCAATTTTTAGAACATCATGAAATTAATATTTACTTTTTTACTTGGTTTGAATTATATTGTTTAGATAATAACATATTAAACCCTTATGCTAAAAAATTATTTCTAAACACCAAAACAAGAATGAGTATTAAATGGAAAACTTCTAAAAAAGAAATAATTGAATCTATCCATCCACCTTTAGAAGCCTTAAAAATTACACCTCCTAAAGAAAATATAGAGATAGAAGCCTCACCTTTTAAAGCCATAAGTAACCCGACGGAACAGAAAAAAGATGTAAACAATATTCATAGTCAACTAAATTACACTAATCAAATATTATACACCATGTCACAACAATTAGAAAGAGTTGAACAATTTTTGCCAGAAACTTTAGAAACCAAATTAGCTGACCCTACTAGGCCAGTCTATCATTATAATATACCTACAGATAAAGAAATTAAAGATTTAACTCTAGGATTTAATCCAGAACAGAAACTAGATGAATTAGTAGATAGATTAAAAATCTTAAATATAGGATCTACATCAGAAGTAAAGATTAACACTCTATCTTTTGGAAATGAAGAAGAAAGTATCATTTCTAGATTAGACAAGGTCCCTAGGCCTAAAACTCGAAATTATTATCCTAGACCTTCCTTTGCTGATGTTCAGTTTGAAGAAAGAAATAGTTTCATCGGAGATAGTTACTCCGGAGATTGTATTATAGAATGGAACATAGATGGCGCGTCTGAACAACATATATTAAATATTATTCAAAATATGACTATGGCAGCAACGACCTTCAAAATTAAAAAGAATTCAGATAGAAAAACAAAAGATATGCTTGTAATGGGATTTACAGGTCAATTAAAAGGATGGTGGGATAATATCCTCAGTGAAGAAGATAAGTTAAAAATTGATTCGGCAATTAAAATAGAAACAAATGAAGAAATTTGTGTTACAACCCTATTATATGCTATAACTAAATTTTTTATAGGAGAACCTTTAAAATTACAACAAAGAGCGTCTGATCAATTGTTAAACCTATACTGCCCAACCATGTCTGATTACCGCTGGTATAAAGACATGTTTCTTTCTAAGCTATGTCTGCGTCCTGATGGGGCAGCCATTTATTGGAAAGAAATATTTATTAGTGGGTTACCTAGATTATTTGCGGAGAAAGTTAAAAGCAACATTAAACAAAATTACAATGGTGAAATACCTTTTAATTCTTTAACTATGGGAGAAATATCGAATTATATTGTTGAAACTGGTTTACAGATCTGTACAGATTATAAAATAAAAAATAAAATTAAGAATGAAAAGGTAAATAATAAAAGAGAAATGGGATCATTCTGCATGCAATATGGTGCTACCCCCATACGAGCTCCTAGTAACCCTAAAAGTAACAAGAAATCTTTTAGTAGAAATAAGAAAAGTTCTAAAAAATATTATAAGAAAGATAACTATCAAAAAGAAAAATATCAAGAGAATAGAAAATTTTATAAGAACCCTAGAAAAAGGAATAAAAAATCTTATCAAAAATCTAAAACTAAAGATATTAAATGTTATAAATGCGGTCGATTTGGTCACTATGCTAATGACTGTAAAGTTAGAGAAAAAATTCAACAAATTAGTGGTCTGGACATATCAGAAGAATTAAAACAAAATCTTATTCATACCTTAGAAAATATAATGTTATTATCAGATGAAGATTTCTCTTCGTCTTATGAATCTGAAGTTGAAGATATTAATAATTTAGTGGAAAGTAGTGAATCCAGCGAAGAAGAATCAGAAGAATGTTTAGGTATAGACTTCTGCAACTGTAATAATTGCAGTAAAAGTATTAATGTTTTAACTAATCATCAAGCTAATACGTTAATAGGAATTTTAGATAAGATGGAAGAATCTTTACGAGGAGCTAATGGTAACAGATTGCAAGTTTCGTATAAGTTATCTAATGCTAAAGTTTGTAAAGATAAAATATGTTACAAAACTTCCTTCCTTTTAGTTAAAAATATTACCGAAGAAATTATTTTAGGAACACCTTTTCTATCCTTACTTTACCCTTTCAAGGTTAATGAAAATGGTATAACTACGACTGTTTTATCTAGAGAGATTAATTTTGAGTTTTTAGATAAACCAAAAATTAGAGATTTAAACTCTGTTCAAGGAAGGGCTGTATCTCGAATTAACTTAATAAATAAAAAGAAGAAACAAATTAATTTTATTAATAAAGAAATACATTCTAGAAGTCAATCGTTTAGATATAATCAGTCGCCCAGCATAGGATCCTCCTCTGCTCGACGTTCTATAGATTCCACAATTAGATTAAATTTAGCAGGAGTGAACTTCGCTCCGACAATACCTCAACCTATTTATCATGAGAGAATCAGTAGATCTCCTTCACCTACTGAGTCTCAAATATTAGGAATGATTGAAACAGAAGAACCTTTTGAAATTGATAAAATCTGGATTAGAGAAGAATTTTTGTTAGACTATAACAAAGATAAACGTAAATGGTATTTTGATACCTTTTCAAAAAATGAAACAGATTCATATCTAAAGTTGTTTTATCAATTTTTAGAACATCATGAAATTAATATTTACTTTTTTACTTGGTTTGAATTATATTGTTTAGATAATAACATATTAAACCCTTATGCTAAAAAATTATTTCTAAACACCAAAACAAGAATGAGTATTAAATGGAAAACTTCTAAAAAAGAAATAATTGAATCTATCCATCCACCTTTAGAAGCCTTAAAAATTACACCTCCTAAAGAAAATATAGAGATAGAAGCCTCACCTTTTAAAGCCATAAGTAACCCGACGGAACAGAAAAAAGATGTAAACAATATTCATAGTCAACTAAATTACACTAATCAAATATTATACACCATGTCACAACAATTAGAAAGAGTTGAACAATTTTTGCCAGAAACTTTAGAAACCAAATTAGCTGACCCTACTAGGCCAGTCTATCATTATAATATACCTACAGATAAAGAAATTAAAGATTTAACTCTAGGATTTAATCCAGAACAGAAACTAGATGAATTAGTAGATAGATTAAAAATCTTAAATATAGGATCTACATCAGAAGTAAAGATTAACACTCTATCTTTTGGAAATGAAGAAGAAAGTATCATTTCTAGATTAGACAAGGTCCCTAGGCCTAAAACTCGAAATTATTATCCTAGACCTTCCTTTGCTGATGTTCAGTTTGAAGAAAGAAATAGTTTCATCGGAGATAGTTACTCCGGAGATTGTATTATAGAATGGAACATAGATGGCGCGTCTGAACAACATATATTAAATATTATTCAAAATATGACTATGGCAGCAACGACCTTCAAAATTAAAAAGAATTCAGATAGAAAAACAAAAGATATGCTTGTAATGGGATTTACAGGTCAATTAAAAGGATGGTGGGATAATATCCTCAGTGAAGAAGATAAGTTAAAAATTGATTCGGCAATTAAAATAGAAACAAATGAAGAAATTTGTGTTACAACCCTATTATATGCTATAACTAAATTTTTTATAGGAGAACCTTTAAAATTACAACAAAGAGCGTCTGATCAATTGTTAAACCTATACTGCCCAACCATGTCTGATTACCGCTGGTATAAAGACATGTTTCTTTCTAAGCTATGTCTGCGTCCTGATGGGGCAGCCATTTATTGGAAAGAAATATTTATTAGTGGGTTACCTAGATTATTTGCGGAGAAAGTTAAAAGCAACATTAAACAAAATTACAATGGTGAAATACCTTTTAATTCTTTAACTATGGGAGAAATATCGAATTATATTGTTGAAACTGGTTTACAGATCTGTACAGATTATAAAATAAAAAATAAAATTAAGAATGAAAAGGTAAATAATAAAAGAGAAATGGGATCATTCTGCATGCAATATGGTGCTACCCCCATACGAGCTCCTAGTAACCCTAAAAGTAACAAGAAATCTTTTAGTAGAAATAAGAAAAGTTCTAAAAAATATTATAAGAAAGATAACTATCAAAAAGAAAAATATCAAGAGAATAGAAAATTTTATAAGAACCCTAGAAAAAGGAATAAAAAATCTTATCAAAAATCTAAAACTAAAGATATTAAATGTTATAAATGCGGTCGATTTGGTCACTATGCTAATGACTGTAAAGTTAGAGAAAAAATTCAACAAATTAGTGGTCTGGACATATCAGAAGAATTAAAACAAAATCTTATTCATACCTTAGAAAATATAATGTTATTATCAGATGAAGATTTCTCTTCGTCTTATGAATCTGAAGTTGAAGATATTAATAATTTAGTGGAAAGTAGTGAATCCAGCGAAGAAGAATCAGAAGAATGTTTAGGTATAGACTTCTGCAACTGTAATAATTGCAGTAAAAGTATTAATGTTTTAACTAATCATCAAGCTAATACGTTAATAGGAATTTTAGATAAGATGGAAGAATCTTTACGAGGAGCTAATGGTAACAGATTGCAAGTTTCGTATAAGTTATCTAATGCTAAAGTTTGTAAAGATAAAATATGTTACAAAACTTCCTTCCTTTTAGTTAAAAATATTACCGAAGAAATTATTTTAGGAACACCTTTTCTATCCTTACTTTACCCTTTCAAGGTTAATGAAAATGGTATAACTACGACTGTTTTATCTAGAGAGATTAATTTTGAGTTTTTAGATAAACCAAAAATTAGAGATTTAAACTCTGTTCAAGGAAGGGCTGTATCTCGAATTAACTTAATAAATAAAAAGAAGAAACAAATTAATTTTATTAATAAAGAAATACATTCTAGAAGTCAATCGTTTAGATATAATCAGTCGCCCAGCATAGGATCCTCCTCTGCTCGACGTTCTATAGATTCCACAATTAGATTAAATTTAGCAGGAGTGAACTTCGCTCCGACAATACCTCAACCTATTTATCATGAGAGAATCAGTAGATCTCCTTCACCTACTGAGTCTCAAATATTAGGAATGATTGAAACAGAAGAACCTTTTGAAATTGATAAAATCTGGATTAGAGAAGAATTTTTGTTAGACTATAACAAAGATAAACGTAAATGGTATTTTGATACCTTTTCAAAAAATGAAACAGATTCATATCTAAAGTTGTTTTATCAATTTTTAGAACATCATGAAATTAATATTTACTTTTTTACTTGGTTTGAATTATATTGTTTAGATAATAACATATTAAACCCTTATGCTAAAAAATTATTTCTAAACACCAAAACAAGAATGAGTATTAAATGGAAAACTTCTAAAAAAGAAATAATTGAATCTATCCATCCACCTTTAGAAGCCTTAAAAATTACACCTCCTAAAGAAAATATAGAGATAGAAGCCTCACCTTTTAAAGCCATAAGTAACCCGACGGAACAGAAAAAAGATGTAAACAATATTCATAGTCAACTAAATTACACTAATCAAATATTATACACCATGTCACAACAATTAGAAAGAGTTGAACAATTTTTGCCAGAAACTTTAGAAACCAAATTAGCTGACCCTACTAGGCCAGTCTATCATTATAATATACCTACAGATAAAGAAATTAAAGATTTAACTCTAGGATTTAATCCAGAACAGAAACTAGATGAATTAGTAGATAGATTAAAAATCTTAAATATAGGATCTACATCAGAAGTAAAGATTAACACTCTATCTTTTGGAAATGAAGAAGAAAGTATCATTTCTAGATTAGACAAGGTCCCTAGGCCTAAAACTCGAAATTATTATCCTAGACCTTCCTTTGCTGATGTTCAGTTTGAAGAAAGAAATAGTTTCATCGGAGATAGTTACTCCGGAGATTGTATTATAGAATGGAACATAGATGGCGCGTCTGAACAACATATATTAAATATTATTCAAAATATGACTATGGCAGCAACGACCTTCAAAATTAAAAAGAATTCAGATAGAAAAACAAAAGATATGCTTGTAATGGGATTTACAGGTCAATTAAAAGGATGGTGGGATAATATCCTCAGTGAAGAAGATAAGTTAAAAATTGATTCGGCAATTAAAATAGAAACAAATGAAGAAATTTGTGTTACAACCCTATTATATGCTATAACTAAATTTTTTATAGGAGAACCTTTAAAATTACAACAAAGAGCGTCTGATCAATTGTTAAACCTATACTGCCCAACCATGTCTGATTACCGCTGGTATAAAGACATGTTTCTTTCTAAGCTATGTCTGCGTCCTGATGGGGCAGCCATTTATTGGAAAGAAATATTTATTAGTGGGTTACCTAGATTATTTGCGGAGAAAGTTAAAAGCAACATTAAACAAAATTACAATGGTGAAATACCTTTTAATTCTTTAACTATGGGAGAAATATCGAATTATATTGTTGAAACTGGTTTACAGATCTGTACAGATTATAAAATAAAAAATAAAATTAAGAATGAAAAGGTAAATAATAAAAGAGAAATGGGATCATTCTGCATGCAATATGGTGCTACCCCCATACGAGCTCCTAGTAACCCTAAAAGTAACAAGAAATCTTTTAGTAGAAATAAGAAAAGTTCTAAAAAATATTATAAGAAAGATAACTATCAAAAAGAAAAATATCAAGAGAATAGAAAATTTTATAAGAACCCTAGAAAAAGGAATAAAAAATCTTATCAAAAATCTAAAACTAAAGATATTAAATGTTATAAATGCGGTCGATTTGGTCACTATGCTAATGACTGTAAAGTTAGAGAAAAAATTCAACAAATTAGTGGTCTGGACATATCAGAAGAATTAAAACAAAATCTTATTCATACCTTAGAAAATATAATGTTATTATCAGATGAAGATTTCTCTTCGTCTTATGAATCTGAAGTTGAAGATATTAATAATTTAGTGGAAAGTAGTGAATCCAGCGAAGAAGAATCAGAAGAATGTTTAGGTATAGACTTCTGCAACTGTAATAATTGCAGTAAAAGTATTAATGTTTTAACTAATCATCAAGCTAATACGTTAATAGGAATTTTAGATAAGATGGAAGAATCTTTACGAGGAGCTAATGGTAACAGATTGCAAGTTTCGTATAAGTTATCTAATGCTAAAGTTTGTAAAGATAAAATATGTTACAAAACTTCCTTCCTTTTAGTTAAAAATATTACCGAAGAAATTATTTTAGGAACACCTTTTCTATCCTTACTTTACCCTTTCAAGGTTAATGAAAATGGTATAACTACGACTGTTTTATCTAGAGAGATTAATTTTGAGTTTTTAGATAAACCAAAAATTAGAGATTTAAACTCTGTTCAAGGAAGGGTTGTATCTCGAATTAACTTAATAAATAAAAAGAAGAAACAAATTAATTTTATTAATAAAGAAATACATTCTAGAAGAATAGAAGAACAATTAGAAACACATGCCATTAAAGAAAAGATTAATCATACTTTAGAAAAATTTAAGGAAGATCTCTGCTCAGAACAGCCTAATGCGTTCTGGAAAAGAAAAGTTCACACTGTTTCTTTACCTTATGAGCCAGATTTTAAAGAACTTAGTATACCAACTAAGGCTCGCCCAATACAAATGAATCAAGAACACCTTAACTACTGTAAGAAAGAAATACAAGAATATCTAGATAAAGGTTTAATCAGGCCAAGTAAATCTCCTTGGAGTTGCTCGGCATTCTATGTGCTTAATGCATCTGAACTTGAAAGAGGAAGTCCTCGGCTTGTAATAAACTATAAACCCTTAAACAAAGCATTAAAATGGATTAGGTATCCGATACCTAATAAAAAAGACATAATTAATAGATTACATAACAAAAGTATTTTTTCTAAATTCGATTTGAAATCTGGTTATTATCAAATTCAAATAGAAGAAAAAGACAAGTACAAAACAGCGTTTGTTGTGCCTTTTGGCCATTACGAATGGAATGTCATGCCCTTAGGATTAAAAAATGCTCCTTCAGAATTTCAAAACATTATGAACACTATATTTAATAAATACTCGGACTTTACTATAGTATACTTAGACGATATATTGGTCTTTTCAGATTCTATTAATCAACATATTCACCATATGGAGTTATTTTACCAAATCATTAAAAATAATGGGTTAGTATTATCAGAGAGAAAATTAAAAATATATCAAACAAAAATTAGATTTTTAGGTTTTGATATAGCGCAAGGAATGTACACCCCAATTAGTAGGTCATTAGAATTTGTTAGTAAATTTCCTAATGAATTAAAAGATAAGGCCCAATTACAAAGGTTTTTAGGATGTGTTAATTATGTGTCGGATTTTATTCCTAACCTAAGAACCATATGTATTCCTTTGTTTAAAAGACTTAGGAAGAATCCACCTCCATGGGATAATACAATGACCCAGAGTATTTTACAACTTAAGGCAATAGTTAAAAAACTACCCTGTTTAGGAATACCTGATCCTACAGCTAAATTAACAGTGGAAACTGATGCCTCTGATCTTGGGTTTGGAGGAATTTTAAAGCAAAAACGGCCGGGCATGGATAGGGAACAAGTGGTCAGATACTATTCTGGAACTTGGAACCCAGCTCAATTAAAATATAGTACTATTAAAAAAGAAATTTTATCAATTGTTTTATGCATTACAAAATTTCAAGATGACTTGTTTTCAAAACCCTTTTTATTAAAAACTGATTGTAAAGCTGCAACTAGTGTTTTACAAAAAGATGTTAAAAACTTGGTTTCAAAACATATTTTCGCAAGATGGCAAGCATTACTCTCCTGTTTTGATTTTGAAATTGAGCATATACAGGGATCCAAAAATTCATTACCAGACTTCTTAACCAGAGAATTTCTGCAGGGTAAACATGAGTAAAGCTCCTGCTGACCCTCGTGATAATTATGGACCCCCAAAGAAAATTACAGATTCAACGTTAGCATTAAATCCGTCCAGATCATCAGAGAAAACATTAGGATCACCTAGTTATTTGAACAAAGTTATGGCTAGCCCACAACCTATTACAAGAATTAGTCCATCCTTAGGTTTTAGGCCTGCTCTTGTTACTCCGTTACAATTTACCGCTCGACTTTCGAGCTCTTCCTCAGCGAACTCTCGCCCTGCCAAATTGTCCTATTATTCACCTCCCGAAACTACACCGAAAGCATCGTTCATTACTAAAAACCAGTTTGTACCCATTGTACCCTTAGAAAACCATTATTGTCCACCAAATTCTTTACTAGCCCAAATAGTGTCGAAGGTTTTACCTCCTGGATTCTTCTTCCTACCAGAAGATTCAAACTTATTCAAAACCAGAAAGTTTTATGAGTTCATTTTAATTGATACCGACTCAATAATCCTCACTCATAACTATGATATTAAAGACCCATCAAAAATTACCTTTTCAAAATTTAAGATTAATAAAGTTTTATCTCCAGCAGATTGGGGACAACACCCTTTTAAAGAAAAATCTCTTAGCAGAACTTTTGTTCCACAGTGCTACAATTACTTTGACTATATGAAAGCTTGGTACCATTTTCTAGATGTTGAACCTTACAACCATACATGGTTTATTTGGTTCAATAAAAATATATCAATTAATTTTCCGGCTTGGTTTGTTGAATGGTTCCATTCAGTTGGACCAATCCTGGATTCTTTACCAGATTATGCATATGAAGCGTTTAAGACATTTAGAGAAACTACTACTTGCCCCCAGCATAAGGCATTACTTGGATTCTGTGCTGTTTTTGGAATTGCTTGGATTACTTCTTGGACCTTATCTACTGAACCCTTATGGGAAGATGCCCATCCTTTGCAATTAGTTAAAAGATACTCCGTCAAATGGTGGAGTAAGTTCAATCCGCTATTACTTTCATCAGAAAGATTAGATGCTTGGTTCAAAGCAAACCCTAATCTCTGCAAGACAACAAAATTATCTCCTTCATCAGAAATTAAGGACTTTTCGTCACTTCACCCAAAGCTATTAGAGTCATTAAAGCAGATTACTGATCCTCAAGAGTTTTTAGAAAAAGTAAAAGATGCTATGTCTGTTCTATCTGACACCGAAAGTACCAGTATTACAAGCGCGGCAGAAAATGAAGATGACTGTTACGGTATTCAAGACCTGTAGATTTGACATCACTAGGTCTCTATTATTGAAAGAAATAATTATGTAACTTTTACTTTATGCTTTTGCTTTTAGTTTTGTCGTTTGTAAGAATTATTAAAGTATCGAGTCATGTCTTGTAACCTTTACTTTATGCTTTTGCTTTTCAGTTTTGTCGTTTGTTAAAATTATTAGGTCTCTTTACAGCTGTTAGAAATTATCGATTGTATTGGATTAGTTTTTGAAGTCCGAAGTGTTTCCTTATTCTATAAAAGGATCCTTCGTTTGTTGGTAGAAGCATGCAAATTTTTCAGATCAAAACTGAAGAAACTTGACTTCTATTCATTCTAATTCGAATGTTTCCATCTTGATCCGTGATAATATCTCTAATAGATCTTGATTCTAGTTTTTCTGGTTGCGTAGCATTTTCTATTATCCATTCTTCTGGGATTTTTTCTTTTAATTCTGAAATAGTTAATATTTTTGGGGTAATTACGCTGGATTTCTTTAGATTGGCTTCTATGATACAGGTTTCATTTCTAGGTGTAGATCTTAAGGATTTATAGTTGTAATTAACATTTGTGACCTTATAGGTTATTCTAGTTATAATATCTACATTAGATATTCCTTCTGTAAAGTTATCATTTTGATGTTGTACGCAGATGACTAAAGATGAACTTGTAATCTCATCATTTAGGCTCATCGAGTAATTTGGGTAACAATTAAAATAAACAGGACCATCATTAAGATTAGATTCTAACATGGCTATAACAGAGTCATGAAAGTCTCTAATTCTAGAGTCTCTTAAAATTAGTAATATGGGCGAATTTAATCCTAATTTATGTAAAGGTTTAACCGCCACTTGAACTAGTCCCAAATGGATGTATCTGAATCCATCTCTATAATGTTGGTCTAAAAGTTTTTTATCTAATAACGTAAAAGTTTCTTGTTTATTCTTAACATTTCTAGCTTGTTCTAGAGTATGTATAATTTTTTGACTTTTAAAATCAAAGGTACTAATCTTATAAACTTCTTTTAACTTTATCTCTGGCATATTCCAATTAATTAATTTATTTTCCATTTCTTGTACTTCTAATTCTTGATTTTGAAAAGTATCTTGGTTTAATGTTGAATCAGTATCGGAGGAAGTAGGCGGAACTAAAGTCCTATTAGATCTGCTACTTCTACCACTAATACTACTCAAAGCCCTATTCAGTAACCGAGACATCGATAAATTAATTATACCTTTAAGTTTTCAATTGATTTGTTTTTTAAATTAAAACTCTCAAAACTTACCTGACTAATCTCACTATGTGACTCTCTTCTCCCCCTTATTTTTTTAATAGTGCATGGAAAGTGCACCCCGTGTCCCATTCTACACCACCGAGAGATTCTTTTTCTTTTCATAGTTCGATGGGAAGTGCACCTCGTTTCCCATTCTACATCACTGAGAGATTCTTTTTGTATTTATATCTCTCATCCGTCTCCGTTTTAGATATCTATAGAGACTCCATCAACAAAAAAAATAGTTGTTGATTCTATATTGTTTTTTAATGAATATCGAACTATTTTAATCTCGCTCTTATTCTCAAACTTTTTTTTGTCATCGTACCAAAAAAAACATCTCAACACATCATTTAGAGAATATCATTTTAATTAATATATCTTTATAACAAAAAAAAATTATATATCTTGATTGTTTATTAAGAAGTTGCTTTATTTTAGAGATAGATTTATTTTAAGTTTTACAAAGATATCATACCCGCTATAGAACTCTATAGAGGCTCATCAATAAAATAATAGATGTTAATTCTATATTAAATATCAAAATACTTTCATCTCGATCATATTCTCAAAAATAATTGTCGCCATATCATAAAGAAATAATTTTTATTTTATGATCTTTTGGCTACAAATATGTGCGATCTATTTTTTTTTTTCTTTTTCAGTATAGTGCGATCTAATTATATAAGAATATCCAATATGATTTTAATTTTCCTTCATCAATTTATACTAAAATTCTCGAGCTCGGTTCTCATTACCATCTACGGACACTTTACATCATGGGGATCAATTTTCATCGTGCTAGATAAAATTTTGAATGAGTAATCTCCATAAAAAAATATGAAATATGATTTGAATTTACTTAAGAATATGCAATATGATTTTAATTTTCTTTCATTAATTTATACTAAAATTCTCGAGCTCAGTTCTCATTACCATCTACAGACACTTTACATCATAGGGATAACTTTTCATCGTGCTAGATAAATTTTTTTTTTTTTTTGATAAGGAAAGGAATTAAAATACTAAACAAAACGAGGCAAACTAACCCCTCTTACATCATCTTCTAGAAGAAGTTTCAAAGCAAAAGGAGAAACATCAAGAAAATTGCAATTAAAATCTAAAGAAGTGTGCCCGAGATTTGCTAACAGGTCAGCACATCTATTAGCCTCGCGATACACATGACAGACTGAAGTTCTCCATCCAGGACGGTGGAGAAGAGAGACTACCTCTTGTAGAAGAGGTTGAAGGAAGGCATTTGGAGTTGAGCCTGAATTAACCATATTAACCACGACTAAAGAGTCCATTTCAAAACTGACGTTTCTGATATTTAAGTGACTTGTCATATCTATTCCAATGCGAAGGGCCCATAGTTCTGCCCACACAGCAGAGCATGATCCAAGTCTATTATAAAAGCTACGAATGAATTTACCATGTGAATCTCGAATCAGACCTCCACAAGTAGAAATTCCTGTGGACTTTTTATGAGACCCATCAATATTAACCTTATAGTGATCTTGTGGTGGAGGTGTCCAGGAAACATTGATACTGCGCCGTGAGTGATAATGTTGAGCCTCTTCATTCGAATTTGAAGATGATATAATAAAATTAACTTGGTTGGTTACCATTCAAAGAAGTTGATTACCAATCAAGGACTTCCTATTGAATACAAGACTGTTTGTATCTTTCCAAAGCTCATAAACAGCGACTCCAAAGAAAGTTTTCCAATTATCATGAGTCGTACCAATACTAGGAGTTGTGATGTTCCAATCGAGCCATTGATATAGTCCAAGACTAAAGAATTTGCTCCAAACATCCTGGGATATAAGATCATTCCAAAATATATTTGCTTCTTCACAGTCTCTTAATACATGCATAATTGTTTCAGGATAGTCACCACATCTAGGACAAAGATTGTCTCTAGTCATACCTCTATGATACCTTTCATCGTTAGTTAAAATTTTATCATGAGCTATTTTCCATAAGTAAGATTTATACCTATTCGGGCCTTGCCAAGACCATATATGTTGAAAGATATCTTGGTTTGTTGGGAAGCAATAATGTTTGCCATGCATGAGAGAGTATGCTGATTTGAGGGAGAAATTACCATCTGTAGTAAGGTTCCAACAAGGAAAATCTGATTTTCCATTAGATGGAGGCTTGATCACTGTAAGTTTCTCGCAAATTTCTTGGGAGAGAATTTGATTGAGCACTTCCCAATTCCATTGGCCATCAACAGCATAATGAGATACAAGAAATTCCATTTGACCAATTAGGATACCATTAGAGGAAGCATTTAGTAAAGGGCCAGAATCCCGAATCCAAGCATCTTTCCAAAAACGGACATGGTGACCATTTTGAATACACCAAGTTATGTTTCTAGTTACATCCTCCCAAACATTTACAATTGCTTTCCAAGTAGGAGTAGAATTGGATCTATTGTTCACCGTAGGAATTATAAGGTTACCACAAGAATATTTAGCACGCATTACCTTAACCCAAAGTTTTTCTTGACATGTAATCAATTGCCAAGCTAACTTCATCATATAAGCGGAATTCAACCATTCAAGATTCTTGAAGCCTAATCCTCCCTCCTCCTTAGGGTGACAAATTTGTTCCCACGATATAAGATGAGTTTTCCTATGATCAGCTATAGATCCCCAAATAAAATCTCGGCAAATTTTTTCCGCCTCTACACAAACTGAGATAGGAATTCTAGTTGATTGGATCACATAACCAGGAATGTTAGTTAAAGAAGATTGGGCCAAAGTTACCCTTCCAGCAAAAGAGAGAGAGTTTGCTTTCCATCCTGATAACTTTTTTCTCATTTTATCAAGAATAAATTCATAGTTAGATTTAGAGGCCCTTCTATGAAGCATTGGTGCACCTAAATAAACTCCTAGATCCTTGGTAATTTGGATGCCCAAATCTTGACTTAAGTCACTTGCAAGATTTCCTGATACATTATTTGAGAAGAAGACTTGAGATTTTTGAAGATTCAATTTCTGACCTGAAGCGTCACAAAAATCTTTCAAAATTGAATGAATCAACGCAGCTTGGTTAGGTGTAGCCTCAACAACAAGAATAAGATCATCAGCAAAACACATGTGTGAAATAGAAGGGCTTATTCCTCTTCCCACTTTAAAGGGGTTCCAATTCCCCATGGTCACTGCATCTTGAATGCTATGACCAAGTCTTTCCAGGCACAAAATAAATAAATAAGGGGAGATAGGATCACCTTGTCGAAGTCCTCGAGTGGAGGAGAACGAATTAGAGGCCGAGCCTTGCCAATTGATGCTAAGAGTTGCTGAAGACACACAATGAAATATAAGGGATCTCAAGAATTATGGAATACCTAGCAGCTCCATAGTTTCAACAAGAAAACGCCACTCTAAACGGTCATAGGCCTTCTCAAGATCTAGCTTGATTATCATAAACCCTTTCTTGCCATGAATATGCTTAAAAGAATGAACAAGTTCCTGCAGAACAATAATATTATCAATAGTATTGCGGCCAGGCACAAAGATACTTTGATTGTCAGCTATTATATATGGTAAGATCTGGCAGAGACGCTGAGCCACAATTTTTGTTACAACTTTGTAGACAACATTACACAAAGCAATGGGTCGGAACTGTGTCACTTTAGTTGGTTCAACACTTTTTGGGATCAGAGTAATGAGGGTCTGATTAATATGTTGGATATAGCTCGGATCTGCAAAGCAACGAGATTCTGTAATGAATCCTGGATAACATGCCATTGACTCTTGAAGAATAGAGGATGAAAGCCATCTGGTCCCGGTGCCTTCAAGTTTTTCATGCTAAAAAGAGCTTTCCTGATTTCTTCAAGAGTGACTGGTCGGTTTAAACACACCAAGTCATGGTCCTTAATACTAGGGAAGGTGTTGTTAGTGTTAAAACCAGAACTGACACCACTTTGAGTAGAATAGAGAATCTTATAAAAGTTGGAAATAAGATCCCGAATTTCATCTTCATTATAAATCCAATTATCATTATTGTCTGGAAGGGCGAGAATACGATTATGGCGGCGACGGGATAAGACTGCTTGATGAAAAAAATTTGTATTCTTATCTCCAAGTTGCACCCACTTAGTTTTAATCTGCTGATACCAATAACTTTCGTCTTGATTGAGAATAGCATTGTAATCATTCCATATTTGATCTCTTAGAGTGAGTAATCTATCATTATCTTCGATTAGAATTTTATTATTAATACCTTCCAATCTTTTGATAATCCTATGCTTCCTCCTAAAAATGTTTCCAAAGACATTTTTGTTCCAATCCTTCAAATTATGGGTGAGTCTAGAAACGTTACCTTGCCAAGTGTCTGAGTTGCTCCATGAATGAATCACTTGTTGTTCAAAATCTGGGTGTTCCAACCAAGAGCCAAGGAATTTGAAACAGTTCCTTCTGTTAGTAATATTATTGCTACCTAACCTCAACCAAAGTCCACTATGATCAGAAGTGTTGATTGGAAGGTGAGTAATGTTGGAGTTAGGGAATAGGTTTTGCCAATCCGCATTACCCAATACCCGGTCTAATCGTTCTTTTAAGGGACCTCGACGCCAAGTAAACGGTTGACCTTGGAGTCCCAAATCAAGGAGCTGGCAAGAATCTATACATTCTTGGAATGCTGATCTTCCATTTGAATTAATAGAGCCTCCTCCTTGTTTCTCGTGATCAAATAAGACTTGGTTAAAGTCTCCAGCTACACACCAAGGTCCAGAGATAGTAGTATTAAAACCTTTTATCTCTTCCCACACTACTTCTCGCTGGATCATATGAGGGCTTGCGTAAACAATAGACAAATGCCAAGCATTTTGAGTATTTGGGTTAATATGCATATGAATGCAAAACTGTGAAGATGATATCACGCTGATAGGAGGACAAGAGGTTTTCCATAAGCACCAAATACCTCCAGAGTAACCTTGGGCTTCAACTCTAGCGCCTTCAATTAAACCAATCTTGTTAATGACAGCATCAGCACGTTACCATTTATTCTAGGCTCAAGAATGGCCAAAAAATCCAATTGATAGATACGAAATATATCTTTAACCAAAGCTGGGAATAATTTCCCACCCGCCCCTCTACAATTCCAGAAGAGGCAATTCATTAATAATTATTTGGAGAAAATTGGGACTTAGTCCCTGTTTCTAGCTTTGAACCAGAATGAAGGTTCTTTTCTTCAATTTCCATCTCTCCTACTCCATTTTTTTCTTGAGATGTATGAGTAGGACTCTTCACATTCATTGCCCGTTGGTTTTTCAACTTTTCAGCGAAAGCAAGTGTTTCAGCGTCTGTTTCCACCATTGCATCTACCATAGGGTCACTAGGAAGGGAGGAAAAGACAAAGTCTTTAGGAATATTTCTTTCCATAATCTTAATATTTTCCAAGATTTGGAAATTTTCTTGTCTATCAACCTTTAGTATTTCAGCCGCATTAACTGAAGGCTCTGGGGTAACTTTTACTTTAGGAATGAAGGATGGTTTGAGAGGACTTGCATGCTTCCGCTCCAAAATTTTTCCTTCTTTATGTTGTTTTCGTTGTGGATTTTTTCCACCAAGACTATTTCGTACACACGTTGATTGACTGGCTGAGTAGCGGAAGTATTTTTATTGGGACGATCACTAGAAAAATTATTTGACTTTTGTACTGCATTTTCCAAACAACCCGTTCCCTTGTTGTTACTTGGTATGGCACTATTTCCACCTCTATTTCCAACTTTTCTATGATCACGTGGCAGCATGCATGTAGGGTGATGCATATTAGCATGATTTGCTAATTTAAAATCTCCTCCCTTGATTTTAGGATTCTGTTGCACAAACTTTGCATTATTGTTCAAGTTTTTACGTGATTTTCATTTAACAATATTCCATGGCCCAAAAGATTCATCGGTCCCATCTTTTTTTATGATATCTTCCATAATTTTAGGAGTTTAACCGGTAGAATCTTTTACTTGTTCAATTGACGGCGATGACGACGGAGTCGGTGATGGCGGCGGCTGTAGGTGAACCTGTTGCACCGCAGCAACTTTATCATCAGTGATGGTTGTCTTCTCTAGTGAAGCCATAGTCTGGTCCATGCTTGCCGGTTGTTGGGACAATGTGATAATTTGGAAGAAATTAGAGAGAATAGAACGAGAGAATTGAGACGAGAATTAAGAAAAAGAGTTAATTGCATTCATCCACATGGGGCAAAGGTATTTATATACAAATGGGGGCTTGCTTCACTGCCAAGCGATCGTATATTAACTACCTAAGACAAATAAAAAAAAAACTATAACAAACTAACTAACTATTACTAGCTTCAGAAACTTTCTCAACTTCTGAAGCTCTGCAACTTCTGAGGCTCTGCTCAGCTTCTGAAGCTCTGTAACTTCTGAAGCTCTGCTCAGCTTCTGAAGCTCTGTAGCTTCTGAAGCTCTGTAACTTCTGAAGCTCTGCTCAGCTTCTGAAGCTCTGTAGCTTCTGAAGCTCTGTAACTTCTGAAGCTTCTCCAACTTCTGAAGCTCTGTTTTCTCGAAAACATGACTTATTAATTCAACACACCTCCTAAGGCATGTTTTCCAAAGCATTCATTCCTATAAGCTTCTTCAGAGTGTCAAACCTTGCCTTTGCCATAGGTTTGGTTAGAATATCTGCAAGTTGAATCTCAGTATTGCAATATTCCATCTCAAGCTTATCTTTGTTCACTTGATCTCTCAAAAAGTGAAACCTCCTCTCAATGTGCTTACTTCTTCCATGACTAACTGGGTTGTTAGCCAAATCAATTGCTGACTTGTTGTCAACAAGTAGCTTCATCCTTGTTGTCTCTACTGCCTTCAATTCAGTGAGCAACATCTCAATCCAATTTGCTTGACAAGCTGCAAATGAAGCTGCCACATACTCAGCTTCACATGATGACAATGCCACTATCCCTTGCTTCTTAGAACACCAAGAGATTGGTGCATTACCTATCATGAACAGGTATCCTGCAGTACTCTTCCTGTCATCTTGATCTCCTCCCCAATCTGAATCTGAGTAACCATAAGCCATTAGCTTCTTGCTACTGTTCCTTTGGTTTGGAATTAAAATGCCATGATCAATGGTTCCTTTCACATATCTAAGGACCCTCTTTGCAGCAGTCAAGTGATTCATCCTTGGTTGATCCATAAATCTGCTCAGCAGACCAATACTATGACATAAATCAATTCTAGTATTGCACAAGTACCTTAATGATCCTATGATCTGTCTGTACAGTGTTGAATCAACCAACTCATCCTCAGTATTCTTGCTCAGCTTCACACCTGTTTCCATAGGAGTAATTGCAGGGTTGCAATTGCTCATGTGAAACCTCTTCAATATGTCAATGACATATTTCTTCTGATGCAAGAAATAGCCTCTATCTGTTTTCACAAATTCCATGCCAAGGAAATATGATAGCTCTCCCAGATCAGTCATCTCAAACTCCTTCATTATGTCTGCTTTGAATTTCTCTAGCACAGCATTGTTTGATCCTGTGATCAACAAATCATCAACATACAGACACAGTATTATAATCTCATCATGACTTGAGCCTTTCACATATACTCCATGTTCTGATGTGCATCTAGTGAAACTCAAATTCAGCAGGAAGCTATCAATTCTCTTGTTCCAAGCTCTTGGAGCTTGTTTCAAACCATAGAGAGCTTTGTTCAACTTGTACACTTTCTGTTCTTGACCTTTAATCTCAAATCCTGGTGGCTGCTTCACATATACCTCTTCCTCTAATGGTCCATTCAAAAAGGCAGATTTCACATCAAGCTGGTGCATAGCCCATCCTTTGTAGGTAGCTACTGCAACAACTATCCTAATTGTCTCTAGCCTTGCCACAGGTGCAAACACTTCATTAAAGTCAAGTCCAGGCTTCTGAAGAAAACCCTTAGCTACTAACCTTGCTTTGTACTTAGCAATTTCACCACTTGGTTTCATCTTCAGCTTGAAAACCCATTTCACATCAATAGGTCTCTTGTTTACAGCTTTGTTCATCAATGTCCAGGTGTTATTCTTCTCAATTGACTTCAGCTCCTCTTTCATAGCATTCAACCAATTTGAATCTTTCAAAGCTTCACTTAGAGTCACTGGTTCCAACTCTGCAATCATTGCTTCATTGACCAGTTCTCCATCTTCAATGATTGCTTGATCAGGAAACACATCATACTCATTCAACCTTATTGACTGTACCCTTTCTCTGGTTGATCTTCTCAACTGTTGATTAGGTGCAGCATTAGGTTGATCATCTTCAACTTCTATCTCCTCTTGATTTGTTTCCTCAAGCATGAGTCTTCTGTTGAGCATTGAGCCTTCAGCACTTGTGCCTTCAGTCCAATCCCAACCCTTTGATTCATCAAACCTGATATCTCTGCTAATCACAACTTTGTTATCTCTAGGTGAGTACAATTTGTAAGCACCAGTGGGATGATAACCTAACAATATCATTGTCTGACTTCTATCATCAAGTTTTCTTCTAACTTGATCAGGAACATGTTTGAAGCAAAGTGAGCCAATTATTCTAAAGTGACTAACACTTGGTTTCAAACCTGTCCAAGCTTCATGAGGAGTCTTGTCTTGTAACCTCTTTGTAGGACTTCTATTGATGATGTAAACTGCTGTAGAGACTGCTTCACCCCAAAACTTATGAGGCATATGCTTAGCTTTAAGCATACTTCTGGCCATGTTCATGATGCTTCTATTTTTCCTCTCAGCTACACCATTGTGTTGAGGGGTATAGGGTGCAGTGACTTCATGCTCTATACCTTCATCTTCACAGAATTTTGCAAATTCATGTGAAGTGTATTCACCACCTCCATCAGTTCTCAATTTCTTAACACTAAATCCACTTTGATTTTCAACTAGTGTCTTAAATTTCTTGAACTTGGTAAATACATCACTTTTCTTTTCGATAAGGTAGAGCCAAACATGCCTAGTACAATCATCTATGAATGTCAGAAAATAGTTGTTGCCTCCAATGGATTTCACCTCAAATGGACCACACACATTTGAGTACACCATTCCTAGCTTCTGAGTTGATTTCATAGGTAATTCATTCTTGAATGAATTTCTGGCCTGCTTTGCTGCACAGCACTCTTCACACATTTCCCTTGGTGCTCTGATCTGAGGCAAGCCATGAACCATCTTCTTGGAATTCAACATGCTTAAACTTTTGAAGTTTAAGTGTCCAAACCTGTGGTGCCATATCCAATTCTCTTCTGAACTAGTGACTGAGGCTAAGCACTTGAAATCAATCACATTGATTTCAACCTTAAAGGTTCTATTGCTTGACAATGGAGCTCTTAGGATTAATCTACTTTTAGCATCATGAATCTTCAATTCTTTATTAGCCATTGTCACTGTATAATCCTTTTCAAGCAATTGACCAAGACTAATCAAATTACTTGTTATAGAAGGAACATACAATACCTCATTAATGAAGGATTCCTGACCATCTTTTCTCTGCACAAGAATTGTCCCCATACCTTCACTAGTGATCTGGCTGCTATTAGCAAACTTGATATTCCGTCTCACTGAATAATCAAGCTTCAAGAACCACTTCTTGTTGCCAGTCATGTGATTGCTACAGCCAGTGTCAAGATACCACAAGTTGGATTTATCAGCATCAGTGTTTGTAATTGCCATGAGCAGGGAATCATCAGAGTCACTACCATTTCCCTTTGCCAATTGAGCTTCATCCTTGTCACTTCTCTCAACTTTCTTAGAGTGACACTCTCTAGCATAATGGCCAAGCTTCTGACAATTATAACACTTCACATCCTTCTTATCAATCTTTTTCTTTGAACCTTTCTTGTTACCTTTGCTAGACTCTGAATCTTTAAGGTTCTTGCCATCATTCTCTGAATCTTCTTTCTTTTTCTTGTTTTTCCCTTTGGAACCTTTCTGAAACTTTGCCTGCAAAGCTTGATCAATAGCTTTATTTGAGCTCCTCTGCTTGACTCTCAGTTCATGTGCCTCCAATGAGGCTTGGAGCTCCTCTATCTTCATAGTGGCCAAATCCTTTGATTCTTCTATTGCTACTACTATGTGATCAAATTTCTCAGTCAAGGTTCTCAAAACCTTCTCAATCTTGGACCTCTCTGACAGAGCTTCACCATTTGACTTCATCAAATTAGTGATACTCAACATTCTTGAAAGATACTCAGCTATCGTTTCTTGATCATTCATCACCAACATTTCATATTGTCTCCTCAGAGCTTGCAGCTTGATACCCTTCAGTTTTTCATCACCTCCATAAATCTTTTTCAATGTATCCCAAGCACCTTTAGAAGACTCTTCCTCAATGATCTTCTCAAAGATATTAGGATCCACACACTGATGTATGATGAACAGACCTTTTGCATCCTTTTTCTTCAACTCGCGATGCAAGGCTCTTGCTGCTTCATCAGCATTTGCAGCCAAGTCTGGTACTCCATCATTAACAGTTTCAAGAACATCTTGAAACCTGAAAATGACCTTCATCTGCGCACACCAACGATCATAGTTTTCACCTTTGAAAACTGGAAGATTTGCAGGAAATTGTGATGAGGTTGTGCCATTGTTCGCCATTGTTTCTTGATCAAAGAATCAATGCAAAACGTGAATCACAACCGGGCTCTGTTATACCAATTTGTTGGGACAATGTGATAATTTGGAAGAAATTAGAGAGAATAGAACGAGAGAATTGAGACGAGAATTAAGAAAAAGAGTTAATTGCATTCATCCACATGGGGCAAAGGTATTTATATACAAATGGGGGCTTGCTTCACTGCCAAGCGATCGTATATTAACTACCTAAGACAAATAAAAAAAAAACTATAACAAACTAACTAACTATTACTAGCTTCAGAAACTTTCTCAACTTCTGAAGCTCTGCAACTTCTGAGGCTCTGCTCAGCTTCTGAAGCTCTGTAACTTCTGAAGCTCTGCTCAGCTTCTGAAGCTCTGTAGCTTCTGAAGCTCTGTAACTTCTGAAGCTCTGCTCAGCTTCTGAAGCTCTGTAGCTTCTGAAGCTCTGTAACTTCTGAAGCTTCTCCAACTTCTGAAGCTCTGTTTTCTCGAAAACATGACTTATTAATTCAACACCGGTATGGATTGTTTGTTATTTGTTGAATTGATTTTTTGCTCTATTATTTCTTTACATTGTTCTGCCTTGTGACCATAGCATCCACAAATAAAGCAAATTTGGTGCAGCCCCTCATATTCAAGGAACAACTTGTGACCCCTAATTAATCTATGAGAAAATAGAGGTTTATCTAGATCAAGTTCCACACAAATTCTTGCAAATTTTCCTCTAGAATGAATAAATGTTAAGCGATCAATCTTTAACATGGTGCCTAAAGATGATCCTATTCTCCAAAGATATTTTGTATTGTATAACTCTAATGGAAGTTTTGGGATTCTAAGCCACACTGCTACTTTGCTCGACATTGCAGCTTCTTGAAAGAATAGTTTACTCCAACGTTGAACTAGGAGATAGTGATCAGGCACCCGCCATGGACCTTCGAAAAGTGCATGATTATAATCTTCTTCACAAGAGAAGTAAACCAAAAAGTAACCATCCGCCATGTCCACCACTCTTATAGGACCCTTCTTTGCCCACTTACGTTGGAGGTTGTTATCGATGGTTTTGAAATTAACACTTTTTCCCATAACCTTAGTTATCAGTGTCTTCATCCAAGGAGTAGACCATTGATTCCATTCCTCATCAGCAAGAGGAATCTCAATCCCAGATCCAATCACTTTGGCCCCAGAGGAATAATCTCACCAAAAAGGTTCATCAATTTTGCTTTATAAGTCCCCTCCATCTTTGTTTGCGAGTTCCCAGAGTCGCTGTCATGTGTTCCTTCATCGTTGTCTACTTCCCAAGAGTGAATTTTCTTTTTACTTCGTTGAAAATTATCATCTTCTTCACGTGTTTTTCCATGAACGACCGTTGCGGTTGAAGAAACCTGTAACGCCCCAACTAAAAATATCTAGAATATTTAGTCGGAACATTAAAAACTGGAATTTGAGTACATTAATTAAAAGAAATATAGCTGAATAATAAATTATCATTAAAATAATAATGATTATTCGATACAGACAGCGGAAAAGAAACTATAACAGAACAACAAGTTAAATAAAAACAAGGAAGAAGACTAAGTCTTCTAAGCTGACAACCCAAGCACGACTCCAATCGTCAGGTCCATCCTGGTCCCTGCTCCGAAATAACCTGTCTACCTAAAAAAAATAATTGGAGTGGGGTGAGACTATTAAGTCTCAGTGAGTCCTACTACCCTCCTAATGGCTACTAAGCCGGGGCACCTAATCAGTCATAACATATTTTATATCGTATTGTCATAAAGCATAATTAAATAAAGGTGTAACACATCATTAGTCTTGTTGATTTTAACCGCAAGGCACTGTGAGGTGAGCATATCTCAGAGGTCTGCCTTGTCCGCGAACAGAAAGCGTTCCGGCGTACAGCTCACAAAATTTTACTGATGGAACATCTAAAACGAAGTCCACAAGCGATATCACAATCGCACATAATTCAACTGATTCTAAATTGATTTCATGCTACCATAATTTCCCAAAGCCCGGGGAGCATACATAATTCTAAATTCCTATGTTATACCCTAGGATTGCATCGTGATAACAAACTACTCGTACTTTATATTAAGTCCATTGTTACAAAAATATCAATTCAATTCGAGGATATAAAACAAGTGTAAGGTTTTTGAGAAAACAGTGAAAATTAGGGTCATTCGCATTTCCCCCTGCCCAATGAGCACTCCATCGAGCCCAAGCAAGAAACAAGTCCTGGTCTGAGTTTGCTCGCCGAGCGAGCTATCACTCGCCGGGCCAGCCTAAGCTCGCGGGGCCAGCAAAGGCTCGTCGGGCCATTCAAACTCTGCCCAGAAATTGTTCACTCGCTAGAAGGCTCGCCAGCTGCTCGCCGGGCGATTCTGCGTGAAACAGCCCCTGTTTTGGAGAAAATCATATTTTTCAAATTCAACACCTACAATCCTCAAATCAAACCTTTGTAACAATATCATAGACATAAAATACGACAGTTTGGAGAAGAATTTGGGAGTTAATTCTTCTCACACATAAATTCCCTAATTTTTTTAAGTTTGCATGCATGTTTAATTTTGGGGAATCTAAGCTACCTAGCCTAAGAACCCACCTGGATAAGGGCTTGATCAAACGTTGAGAGGCTCGATTTGTATGAAAAACCATGGATTTGTCCTGCCCTACTCGCTAAGCCACGCTGGAGCTCGCTCAGCCAGCATTCACACGCCAACCCAGATTTTTTTGAAAAATCTGCTTCTGACCATGAACTTCAAACGTGTCCCCAGAACTCGTTATTGCGTTAAAATTCACGAAATTGGTCTCCAAAAGACTGGGATTGAGTTAGCTAACTAGAGCAAAAAGAATCAACGCAAACAGAGTTGTGAGGAGAGAGCACTTACTGATTTAGTGCAGCCCTGTTCAACACACTTCCTGATTCGAAACTCCAACTTCAAATATTCACCCAAAATTCATTTCTCAACGAAAATGCGTGAAACCAACGCCAACATGAGCGTAATCAAGTTAGCTAACTACAGGAACTAGAATCGTTCAAATCCGACTTATAGAGAGGAAAAGATTGCAGTTTGAATGGAGCTCTGTCCAGAACCCGGGTTTGACAATTCTTTGCTCCATTTTCACTAATCCAACTTCATTCCTTTTATTCCTTTTATTGGTGAAGTTTGCTTGATGCATCAGAATTGTTGTAGCTCTTGTGAGAGTGAGAAGAATGAGTTACACATTTGATGTTTCCTTCTAGTTTTTGCATGCTTTGCAATTGGCTCTAACAAGGGGTGGTTGGAGTGTTATAGTTTTGTTGTTGTGAGCAAGAGAAAAGGGAAGGGAGAGGGCTGCAATTATCAAATTTTCTGAAGCTATGTGTTATGTAATATGAGATTTTCCTTTGTTCCTCTTAACCACTTGCATGTCTTGTTATTGGTTTAGAGAAAGTGCTTGTGAGGTGGCTTAGAGAGGGGCAAGAGAGGGACACGTGAGTGAATGAAAGAGAGAGGGAGGGGTTCTTTTGCTAACACCTCATTAGAGGAAATAATTGAGAGAGAGGGAAATTGTTTCTTAAAACTAATTAAATCACAAGTGATATTAATTATATTAGTGTGTAATTTTGGATTTCATTAGAGTTCCTAATTTTTACACATAATACACTTAATTTCCAAGATTTAATTTAAATTAATCCCCACTAATTAATTCCAATTTATTAGACAAGACTCTAATAAAAATTAATTAGGTAATTGAAAGAGTGGGATGTTACAAAACCCTAGCAGAGCTCGTTGCTAGATAAAATTTTGAATGAGTAATCTCCATAAAAAAAATAATATGAAATATGGTTTGAATTTATTTTAAAACAAATCAACATAGAAATATAAGTAATTGAATGATTGGATAATAGTGACACGTCCAAACAAATTTTAGACGAAGTAGTCACATAGTTTTTATATAGAAAATATATAATATTTAATCATGGATTAAATAAGATTGTCTTCATTAAAAATATAATATTTGAATTGTAAACAAATATATAACATTAGAAATTCTACAAAAACAATAATATCAAAGTTTCTACAATAAAAAAATTATTAGAGAAGCTCTAATTGAATGACAAAAAATTTTTTTTAAAAAAATAGAGAAGCTATAAATTTAGTTGTATATAATAGAGATATCCAACAATTTTTTTTAATAATGGGTTAGAGAAGATAAAAAAAAAAATACAAAAAATAAATAGAGAAGTATTTATTATACTAATATTAGAAATTCTATAAAAAAAAATATAATATTAGAGTTTCCACAAAAAAAAAATATAATATTAGAGTTTCTACGATAAAAAAATATTTGAGAAGCTTTAACAAAAAAAAATACAAAAAAAGATTAGAAAAAAATAAAATAGAAAACCCTTAATTTAGTTGTATATATCCAACAACGTTTTCTTTAATAGAGTTTGTTTTTAAATAAAAAAAGATACAAAAATAGAAAGGCTCTAATTCAGTAATTTGGTTGTATTTATCCAACAACTTTTTTTTTTAATAATGGGTTTTTTTAAAACAAAAAAAGATACAAAAATAATAGAGAAACTCTAATAAAATGCCACCTAAGCAATTTTTTAAAAATCTCTAATTGAATACTACTTAAACAATTTTTCTTGAAAATGCACGAGAGAGCTCTGTGGAAATCTCGCTATATATATATATATATATATATATATATATATATATTACTAGTATGTTATTCCGTGCCGTTTACGGGATAATTTTCTTTTTAAATATTATTTATGTGTTTATTTTAATATATTATTTGTGCAATATTTAATTAAAAATGTTAAGATAAAATTGAAATATATTTTGCATGATATATGTTTAACAATGTTACAAGATAAAGCGAGATGACGAATATTATTTCGCTTCCCGTTTTACACTATTAAGAGATAGATTATTTCATTTCTTCATATCTGTGACTATATAGTGACCTTTTAAATATAAAATGATTATAAACTTCATTCTCAAATGAAAATTTAATTAGTCTAGGTGCATTTTTAATAGTGGGGTCAAAAGTGTTCTACGTTTCTCATTCTATATCCGTGAGAGATTCTATCTCTCTCTAATTATTTCTACATCTCTCCATCAGAATATTTTTCATTTTTTAATAATAGTTAGTTGCTTATGTTCTTTTTTCTTCTTTTTTGAAAGGTTGTCTATATAAATCAGTTTTCATTTTATATTATTTTGAATGTTGCATATATTTTTCTTTCAGTTATTTATGAGATTGATTTTTTACTTTAGTATGAAAATACGATATATGTTTAAGGATGTTACATGGGCATAGTGTGGTGGGAAATACTCCTTCATTCCCGTTCAACAACACTATGAGATTCTATCTGACTCCGTCTTTTTCACATCTCTATAGGAACTCCATCAACAAATTTTTAAATGAATATTAAGATACTTTGACCATGTTCCTATTCTCAACCTTTTTTTTGTCATTGTACCACAATGAAGCAATTTTCACGTGTGAGTGTCAAATGAAAAAATCTATGTATGAATCTCCACTTACATTGATAAATTAGCATCCCGAAAAAGGTTTGAGCGAATGTTTATGGAAAGTTTAAAATTGAAATTATAAAAACAAAATTCATTGATTATAAAAAATTAAAATTATATTAATTTATTTTAGATTTCAAATTTTCATTATTCATTGTATTTTTTTTAATAATGGGGTGAGGAATGCTACCCATTTTTCATTCTATACCACTGAGTCTCTCTCTCTCTCTCTCTCTCTCTCTCTCTCATTCTAGCCGTCTTATGTGTCTGTTACAGGACTCTATGGCTATTTCATGAACAAAAAATAGATGTAAATTCTTTATTATTTTTTAAGAATATCAATAAAATTCTCGCACTCTTGCTCAAAAAATATGTAATGCCCCAACTAAAAATATCTAGAATATTTAGTCGGAACATTAAAAACTGAAATCTGAATACATTAATTAAAAGAATTATAACTGAATACTACAATATCATTAAGATAATATTATAATGTTCAATACAAACATCGAAAAGTGTTGATAACAGAATAACAAGCTAATCTAAAACAAGGAAGAAGAATAAATCTTCTAAGCTGACAATCCAAGCACAGCTCCAATCGTCAGATCCAACCTGGTCCCTGCTCCGAAATAACCTGTCTTGCCTATATCGAAAAGGGAGTGGGGTGAGACAGTCACTTCGTCCCAGAGAGTTCTACTACCCTCATAAAGGCTATAAAGCCGGGGCACCTAATCAGTCGTAACATATTTTATTTCATAACATAATATCATAAGCTTAAATAAATAATGGTGTAACACAGAATTAGTCTTGTTGATTTTAATCCGCAAGCACTCTGAGGTGAGCATGTCTCAGAGGCCTGCCTTGTCCGCAAACAGAAAGCGTTCCGGCGTGCAGCTCACAAAGTTTTACTAGTGGAATATCTAAAACGAAGTCCACACGTGATAAAATAATCACATACATAATTGACTGATTCTAAATTAATTACCCTAGGATTTCCCAAAACCCGGGGAGCATACATAATTCTAAATTCTTGAGTTAAACCCTAGGATTGCATCGTGATCACAAACTATACATATCCTATATTATTTATACTATTGCAAAAATATTAATTTAAGTCGAGGATATAAAACGAGTGGAGAGTTTTTAGAAATTATTAAAATTAGGGTCATTCTGGCCTAACTCGCTACGGCGAGTAATCAAGCTCGCCATGGCGAGTAGTCATATTCTGGGCTGAGGCAAGCTCGCCGGGCGAGCAGGTGCTCGCCGGGCCACTCATCAGCTACCCAGAATTTGAACACTCGCTAGCAGGCTCGCCATGAGCTCGCCGGGCGAGTTCTGCGTAAACAGCCCCTGTTTTACAATTTTTCACATTTTTCAAATTAATCACCTACAATCCTCAACTTAAATCATTACAATAATAATATAAACATAAAATACGACAGTTTGGAGTGGAATTTGGGAGTTAATTCCTCTCACACATATTTTCCCTAATTTTTCTTAGTGTTTGCATGCATGTTTGATTATGGGAAAATCTAAACTAAACTACCTAAGAACCCACCTTGTGACATGCAGAGGAACTTCAAATCCTTTCTCTTTTACCTACTCTGATCTTCCTCTTTCAGTTTGTTTCTCTCAGCTTCTAGTGACTTACTCAAACCTCTACTTCCAACATCATGGATTCCAACAATATCCCGAGGCTTGCATCTCCATTAACTCCACATGCAAGTACAAAATGGGTAATTAAATCTTATGAACCTTCTTAACACATAGGGGTGGAAAGGACAGAACTAGAATTTGAGAGATGAAATTAACTTTGTTACTTACCCTTCCTTCAAAATGTCTTAGATCATTGATTTAATTCCAAATTTGCTCATGCAACCCAAGTGTTGGAGAGAAAGTGCAGATTTGGGGGTATAAAGAATTGAGCTCGGTTGAAATAGGAAGAGGGTACTTTTAACTAGCTACCAACAAGTCCTAATAGTATTCTTTCACTAAGAAATCATACATGCATGGTTTAATGGTAGTGGAGGATTGAGCTTGGTGGATGGCGTGAATAAGAGTGGAGGGAGAGGCTTTGGTTTCTGATTTTTCTCCTGTAGAAAGCTAGTGAAAATAGAAGTGTGGTTTGGCAATTGTGTGGTTAAATACATTAAAGGTGTGGGTCCCACTTTTGTGCTTGGCTAGTGGGGGAAAGTGAATTGGCGTGAGAGAGAATGATGGGGAGAAGGTTTGCTTTAATTTCTTTGATTTTTTTGATCACCTAGCATGTCCTTATTTAATATTAGAGCTGTAAAAATGGGTCGGGCTATTGGACCGGCCCATTAGCCCTATAGTTTTACACGGACCGGACTTTTAAAAAAAGTTGATCGGGCCTTATTGGGCCGGCCCCTTGGGCCTATATTTTTAATGGGCCGTTATGGGCCGGCCCCACGGGCTTTTGGGCCGGCCCCTTAAAGAGTTAAAAAGATATTTTTTAAAAAATTCTTAAAATAGTTTTAGCTAAAAATAAGAAATTTTAGTTACCATTAAATCTTTAGATAATTATGTAACAAAAGATGAGATTTGTTAGTTAGGAAATAATTATTAAACCAAATTTTTTTTTTAAGATTAAACCAAGTTTGTTGTGATTATCTTTATTTGAAAAAACTAATAACAACTTAATCAATCATTATTATAAATAGAAAAGTATAAGAAAGAAATTAATTAAATTATATGGATATTAATTTGTGTGTGATACATATGTAGTTTTATTGTCCATTGAATTTATTTTGTAAAAAAAATTTGTCAAAAAAAATAATTAAAGTTTGTTGGGCCGGCCCATCGGGCCATGTAGGCCTTTGCTTATCGGGCTGGGCTTATTGGGCCGGGCCATGAGGCTTAATGGGCCAACCCACTAAAGCCTCTTTATATGTTATGGCCCCCGGGCCAAAGCGGGCCGGGCCGGGCCGGCCCCTTTTGACAGCTCTATTTAATATTAAAACATGCCTTTTGTGTACAACATCTAGTTCTTCCCTCAATTTAGCACCATACACCCCTTTTTAATTATTCTCTTGCTAATGGTTCACTTATTTTTCAATTAGTCTCCAATAATTATTTCTAATTAATATTCCTTTATTAATTAAAGTTGGGATATTACAAAATAAATAAAAAATTGTCGCACTTAATTCTCACTATCATCTACGAACACTTTTTATCGTGGGGATCACTTTTCATCGTGCTAGATAAAATTTAGAGATAATTAGTCAAGGTATAATTTTAATAGTGTAGTGAGAAATGCTCTATGTTTCCTATTTTTATAGTCAATGTATAATTTTAATTGTTAAATGAGTGATCCCATAAAAAAATATGAAATATGATTTAAATTTATTTTAAAACAAATCAACATAGAAATATAACATTTAATTGAATAATTGGATAATAGATATATATCCAATCAAATTTTAGTATAAGTGTTGACTTTTTTTTTTCTTTTTATAGAAATCCAAAATCGAATTGTTTACTTAGTTTTTACTCCGTATATATTATGTATATAATACTTAATCATGGATTAAATAAGTTTGTTGTCATTAAAACTATAATATATATTAATAATTAAAATAAAATATTTGAATTTCTACAAAAATATAGAAAAGCCTTAATTGAATTTTACCTACGCAATAATATTAATTAAAATAGAATATTATAGTTTCTAAAATAAAAAAATATCAATCCCCGCAAAAAGAAGGAGTTTCTAAAAAAATAAAATAATAATAACGAAGATTCTACAAAAAAAAATATATAATATTAAAGTTTCTACAATAAGAAAATGTGAGAGAAGTTCTAATTGAATGAAAAAAAAACTCGATAAAAAAGAAAAAGAAAAAGAGAAGATCTAGTTTAGTTGTATATATCCAATAATTTTGTTTTATAATAATCCGTTAGAGAAGACACAAAAAAATAGATGCTTTAATTGAATGTCACATAAGCAATTTAACTCTAATTTTTTTATATTCAATTTAGCTCTAATTAAACGCCACATAAGCAATTTTTCTTAAGAATGCACGAGAGAGGTCCATGGGAATCTCGCTATGTATATAACTAGTACTAGTATGTTAGCCCGTGCCGTGCACGGGATAATTTTCTTTTTAAATATTATTTATATATTTTTTTTAATATATTATTTGTGCAATATTTAATTAAAAATGCTAAGATAAAATTGATATATATTTTTCATGATATATGTTTAACAATGTTATAAGATAGAGTGAGATGACGAATATTATTTCTGTAACGCCCCAACTAAAAATATCTAGAATATTCAGTCGAAGCATTAAAACTGGAATCTGAGTACATTAATTAAAAATAATATAGCTGAATAATACATTATCATTAAGATAATGATGAATATTCGATACAGACAGCGGAAAAGAAACTACAACATAACAACAAGTTAAATAAAACAAGGCAGAAGACTAAGTCTTCTAAGCTGACAATCCAAGCACAGCTCCAATCGTCAGGTCCATCCTGGTCCCTGCTCCGAAATAACCTGTCTACCTAAAAAAATAAATGGAGTGGGATGAGACTACTAAGTCTTAGTGGGTCCTACTACCCTCCTAATGGCGACTACGCCGGGGCACCTAATCAGTCATAGCATATACATTTCATAACATTATTTCATAAAGCATAAATAAAAGTGTATCACAGATTATTAGTCTTATTGATTTTAACCGCAAGGCACTCTGAGGTGAGCATCTCTCAGAGGTCTGCCATGTCCGCTGAACACGAAGTGTTTCCGGCATACAGCTCACAAACATTTTCCTGATGGAGGCTTCCGAAGGAAGTCCATAAAACGATAATATTAACCGCACATAACTGACTGATGCTAAATTAATTCATGCTACCATAATTATCCCAAGCCCAAGGGAGCATACAATAATTTCTAAAGTCCTAAGTTATACCCTAGGATTGCATCGTGATAACAAACAACTCGTATTTTATATAACTTATATCGTTACAAAATATTAATTTAATTCCGAGGATATAAAACGAGTGCATTAGTTTTAGAAATATTATAGAAAATAGGACTAACATACAAATCTTGCCCAAGAAGCACTCCAACGAGCCCAAGCAAGTAACAATTCCTGTTCTGAGTTAGCTCGCCGAGCGAGCTATCCCTCGATGGGCTAGCCTAAGCTCGACGGGCCAGAAAAGGCTCGCCGGGCGATTCATACTCTGCCCAGAAATTGTTGTCTCGCTAGAAGGCTTGTAACGCCCCAACTAAAAATATCTAGAATATTTAGTCGGAACATTAATAACTGGAATCCGAGTACATTATTTAAAAATAATTATAGATGAATAATACATTATCATTATGATAATAATGAATATTCGATACAGACAGCGGAAACGAAACTACAGAAAAATAACAAGCTAAATAAACAAGGATGAAGACTAAGTCTTCAAAGCTGACAATCCAAGCATAGCTCCAATCGTCAGGTCCGACCTGGTCGCTGCTCCGAAATAACCTGCCTTACCTATATCGAAAAGGGAGTTGGGTGAGACAGTCACTTCGTCCCAGTGAATTCTACTACCCTCCTAGGCTATAAAGCCGGGGCTCCTAATCAGTCATATCATAATCTAATTCATAACATAATTATCATAAGCAATATAATTAAAGGTGTAACACAGAGTTTATCTTGTTCATTTTAAATCGCAAACCCTCTAAGGTGAGCACGTCTCAGGGGTTCGCCTTATCCGCGAGCAGAAAGCGCTCCGGCATAAAGCTCACATAAATTTTCTAATGGAACATCTAAAACGAAGTCCACACTAATATCATAAACATGTTTTTATTTGACTGATCACTAGGTTTGTAACATCCCAAATTAATTAATAGAAGGTTATTAATTAAAAGAATGTTATTGGAGATAACTTTAGAAATAAATCATGTTAGTGTGGAGGACCAATTGATTTACACTAGTACATAATTTGTAAAGTAGAGGGACCAAATGGAAATTTTACATAGGGCATGTCATACTAGTATTTATATACATAAAACCATTCCAAGTCCATTCATTTTTTTCACTTCCTGATACCTTACAAAACCAGTAGAATTCCTTCCTTATTTCTTCTCACCTCACGCAAACAACAAAAACCCAACATTGTCAAACTGATTTCCAACCCCAAGGCTAAAGAATCAACAACGCTTCCTCATTCTCTTCTCTAATTCACGCCAAACCCCTCTTAAAGAGAGCACCTCTTCACCAATTGCTCAAAAATCTGAGGAGCTTAAGGTGTTAGATTGCATGCACCAGTTCTGGAACCTCCTCAATCTGCAATCCATGATCTAAGTGTAAGATTTCTAGACTATGTTCATAACCCTTTCCAACATTACTTTCCCCTTTTCTAGGATTCAATTCAAAAACCCCAATTCCTTACCTTTAGTATTCTGGTGTTGCATGTGTGAGAATAACGGCCGTGGATAGCTGTAAGGACGTTTAAGAACCAATAAACCAAGTGGGTGTTGCAGTGGTATGCAAACAGAGCCGCCCTTCCCAAACTCGCGATACTCGCCCGGCGAGTAAGGGAGCTCGCTCGGCGAGCTCTGCAGAGCAGCTCAAAACATGCTGCATGTGCTTCCTGTTCTTGAGCTCTCATCCCTACTTCTTGGTAAGTTGTTTCTAAACCCTTCCATTCCCTTTTTCAATGACTATAAGAACAACTTCGTTCCTTGATCTTAAGTTATCTCATAAAACCATTTCTTTCCATTTTGTTCACAATCCCATTTGGAGTTGTCAAGAGAATCCTGAAACGAGGAAGTTTGATGCTGTAGCAGAGCTAGTGTGCCAGTTAAAGCTCTTTACATGTGGGTTCTTAGGCTAGTTAGTTAGTTTAATCAAATTTATGAAATGCATGCAATTATAGGAATTAATAGGTATAACTGTGCGTGTGGAAATTAAGCCCCAATTTCCACTCTATTCTGTTCTATGATATTTATTTTATGATTCTGCATTATCTCAGCTAAGGATTGTATGTGATACTTTCAAAATTGATGATTTTCGTAAAACAAAGTCAATTCTGCAAGAACTCGCCATAGCGAGTTGCTAGCGAGTATTCATGGCGGGCTGAAGGTTCTTGGCTGATGAACTTCGCCATGGCGAGCTATAGCTCGCCTAGCGAGTTGTTTAGGCCAGGACCTGTAAGTTCGCCATGGCGAGCTTGGTAACTTGCCGTAGCGAGCTAACCCAGAATTCACTCACTTTTTCTATTTTCAAAACACTTGTCACTCGTTTTATACCCTCGACTGAGATAGTTGTTTTGCAGTATTATGAAATTAAATAATATAAACAGGAGGTCATCACAGTCGGACTATTAGGTGATAACATAGGGAATTAGAATATTGTATGCTCCCCGGTTTTGGGAATTATTGGTAGAATGTTATGAACTTAGTGATCAGTTGATTAAATGTATGATTATAATATCAGTGTGGACTTCGTTTTAGATGTTCCATTAGAAATCTTTGTGAGCTGCACACCGGAACGCTTTCTATTCGCGGACAAGGCAGGCCTCTGAGACATGCTCACCTCAGAGTGCTTGCGGTTTAAAATCAACAAGACTAATCAGTGTTACACCATTATTTATTTATGTTTATGATGTTATGTTATGAAATAAATATGTTACGACTGATTAGGAGCCCCGACTTATTAGCCTTTAGGAGGGTAGTAGAACTCACTGGGACGAAGTGACTGTCTCACCCCACTCCCTTTTCGATATAGGTAAGACAGGTTATTTCGGAGCAGGGACCAGGATGGATCTGACGATTGGAGCCGAGCTTGGATCGTCAGCATTAGAAGACTTAGTCTTCATTCTTGCTTTTATTTATCTTGTTATCTCTGTAGTTCTTATTCTGCAGTTTGTATTAAATATTCAGTTATTATTTTAACAATAACATATTATTTAGTTATCTCCTTATAATTTAATGTACTCAGATTCCAAATTTTAATGTTCCGACTAAATATTCTAGACAATTTAGTTGGTGCGTTACAATTGGTATCAGAGCAGGTCGATCTAGTATCGGACCTTGCCATGAGTCATTTCAATCCCTTCCTTAGTAGTACAGACCCTTTTTTAGTCTGGACTGTTTACGCTGAAACCATCGCGTGTTGAGTCTGATCAACTCAGTATTGTGCATGGTAGGCAGGGTATTACGGTTGAGAACCGAAGTGGACCACGGAGGTTAAGTAAGAAAATCGTAGTGGAGTTACAGTTCAGAAGCAATCGTTGGCGAGAATTCTCTCTAACCGGATGTTAGAGCTGAAGTAGTTAGGACTGAAAGAGTAAGAACAGTTTGATGGAAGTACTAATCGCTCGAAGTAGAATTGTTCATAGAAGAACTTAAGTGGGTAGGTCAATATAGTATCCAGCTGACATTGTGTGTTAGGTAAATTCCCCGGACTTGAGAGTAACTATACCTTCCGGTGAACATGTTTACAAGAAACATGTGAGTCAAGTTAAACTCAACCCTCAGTATATCAAGACTCTTCCTGAATACCTAGTCTTACCTTTCAGCCGCGAGATTTACCAATGTTGTTAGATCTGTTCAATACCGTGATTAGAGAAACCAAGTTGGAATATTTGACCATAATAACAATCATCTGAGAACTTCCCAATAGATTATCCTATAGGAAGCCAACTTTTAATGCCTCCCTAAGAATAACTTAGCATTTCAACATCGTAACTCATATTCTTACCATACCGCGGGAAGGCAGAGTTTGTTTAGCATGACAAATAAGATTTCTCTTCCGAGACCAGCTTAGGTCAGTTAATTCAACAAAACTTTAGGGATCAACCTTGATTAGCACAATGTATGGGAATCATTTTACGACACCATTGGATACCCAAGTTAGTTCGAGAGACACCAACCTTGAGTGGAAAAAACCAGAGTTGAACCGAAGTAGCTTCTCTAGGTAGCAACCAATATTTATATCCTACCGCTAGAAGTGAACATTAACAGATAAACTAATTAGGAATTGCACCTTATAGGTTGGATTACCTATGTAGTCTTATTAGGTATAGTTAATCGCTTATAGCGAACCAGTAACTTAGTGTTCCAAGCTACCCAGCCATGAATATAGGAATTAGTCGAATTAGACCACCTTTGATATAGCAGCCTCTTACTTTCCAGCTTGTCATGTTACCACTTGGGAAATTATTACAGGTCTAGTAAGATAATCTCAGCACAACACGTTACATTAGAAATCACAACGAACCTTTTGGAACATAGCCTCACCGAAATGACAAATAGAAGCAATTCTTGACCAAACTTAGTTGCCAGGTAGTTACTTAACACCATCATGCATCTGCTACATTAACAGCTTAGTGTCGTGACTTAGGTAGACACCTTGTGAGAGAAAATCCAGTCTAATCACCCGAGTTATTAATTTCCTTAGACGCCAGTCGCTATAGTATCATCTAGTACATTGTCTGTAGGAACTTATTACCATAGAGCAGTCTACCTCCGAGAGATCAGTATTAGTACCGTGTCACTAGCATTCCAGCGTCGATCAGATTAGTAACTCATAAGTTATCTTTGACACCTTCAGCCATCTAGATCACTCGTCTATTACCTATGATAGTTATCTCGTATCGAAAATAACTAAGTTGGATTTATTCCTTATCAGCCATTTGTCATTCTTGTTTAATCAAACCTTCGAGTTAGGAATTTATTAGGGTTAGTCAGATCTACATTAAGAGTGCCCCTCAATACTCTGTTTGGAGCCGGAACCAATGGAAGTCAAATTCCAAATTAATGACCATTCCTTCTGGCCATTAATAAGCTAAGTTCTTCGAACCAAACCATTTTGGATTGGATATCCATTAGACATAGAAGCATGGAACGGGTTCATTCCCTAACTTGTCTGTTTATGTCTCGGACAAATAATTCCTTCTCGTGCCCTATCGTCTGTTAGTCGTAATTATCACTCGGAATAGTTGGTAGGTAAACTCTCCAAATTCCTCGATAACAATCAGTCAAGCTGACATTGTGGGACGTTACCTATAAGTGAATCTGTTCAATCTTTTCAGCCTTTCAGTTACGTTGTTAGTAACTAAACATAATCCGTGGAATCCAGTTTATCTGGAGAGGACACATATAAATTCAGTTCAAGCTCTTACTCACCGTATCGATCTTTAATCAGTATTATCAGACAATTAGCTGCCGATCCATTTAGTTCAGTGTCAGTATCAGTTAATCAGATAGGTCTCCGTGCACCTGAACGACCCATCATCAGTTTCAGTGCACTGGGTATACTTTCAAAATCTTATCAGCTAAATTCCAGTTAAGCTTCCGATCTTTCCAATTACTTAGAAATAGGAGCTAGTAGAAGTATTAGTATCTAGATATCTCATCAGAACTATTCTCTGAAATCGAGTTTGAACCATTTCATTCTCTATCAACTGATTCAGTTCCTCTGAACATTATCAACGATAGATTCAGATCATCATTAATCAAATTCCTCGTGTAAAGTATAAGAGTTTCCTTATTACAAATTCGATTCATACGTTGACACATTGATTATGGTGAATAAGGGATTTGAAGCCATTCTCTGTGTTAAATGTGTAAACCCTCCGTATTTAGTTAACCGTCATTAGAATCCAATCACTTTAGCCAGATTCTTCCATGTCAGCCTACCAGAGAATTATCTAGCTAACCAAACCGTATCATTAAAGGAAGATTCGAACCTCAGTTCTTCGACATGTTAAATGTATTACTCGACCACAGTGTTGTGCTAGGATTGATTGGAATAGTAGGTGGAAAATTCTGTAGTACTATGGAATCGGTTGCAGATGAGTCTGGCTCATTGGCGAAAGGATTTATAGTGCTTAAGCGTTCTCCACTTGTTTTATATTTTAATTAATCCTAGAATTTTTTTTTATACGGCACTATGGGACAGTGGTACGAGTGGTGTGTCCCAAGCTACAACGTTCGGAGTTGAGAATACTATAAAGATAAAGCTTTTTGGATTGTCATTATCAATACCCAAACTTATCCAATTCAGCTATTCATATAGCGACAACCAGGCCAGATACCGATCTGTGGAAGTGTAGTACGAAATAATAATAAGTACGGTATATTCAGGCATCGTGAACATGTTGGACGTAGTAATGGCGGAAGTAAATTGAGATAGAAGGGTCGGTGCGTCGCTGTGCTAAATAAATTTGGAGTAAGGACTTGATGACGCAGATGAAAAGAGGATGACTATGAGTAGTCGGATCAGAGTGCGCAGCGCGAGATCAGGCGAAAATATAGTTAGACGATCAATTTGGACGAATAACCCTTTGAGAGAGGAAAGTTTTATTCCAAGGAATAAAGGTAAGCAAGAGTTCTTGAGGATGACACCAAAGTTGGAACTACGAGGTGTTTTGAAACGAAGAAATTCTATCCGAAGTGTATAAGACATTATCAGATCCTTCAACGCGTCGGTTCGATAACCTATCGGTCAGTTCTATCTCCATCCAGGTCAGGGCTACGCGACGTGTTTCATAAGCCTCAACTTCGGAAATTCATTCCCGATCTTTGTCAGCCTATGGAGATTGATCTTCGGTCAGACATAATTTACCAGCCGAACCCAGTGCATGTAGTTGATTGTGAAGTTAAGACCCTTCGGAAACGAAAGAAGTCCAATCATCCAAGTCGGATGGGCTCAGTCCCATGACGGCTAACTCATTCAGGAACGGAACCCTGTCATGAGAAAAGTTATTCCTATCTTTCCTAAAGGTAAATTTCCGAATTTCGAGGACGAAATTTCTTTAAGGGGGGTAGATTGTAACATCCCAAATTAATTAATAGAAGGTTATTAATTAAAAGAATGTTATTGGAGATAACTTTAGAAATAAATCATGTTAGTGTGGAGGACCAATTGATTTACACTAGTACATAAGTTGTAAAGTAGAGGGACCAAATGGAAATTTTACATAGGGCATGTCATACTAGTATTTATATACATAAAACCATTCCAAGTCCATTCATTTTTTTCACTTCCTGATACCTTACAAAACCAGTAGAATTCCTTCCTTATTTCTTCTCACCTCACGTAAACAACAAAACCCCAACATTGTCAAACTGATTTCCAACCCCAAGGCTAAAGAATCAACAACTCTTCCTCATTCTCTTCTCTAATTCACGCCAAACCCCTCTTAAAGAGAGCACCTCTTCACCAATTGCTCAAAAATCTGAGGAGCTTAAGGTGTTAGATTGCATGCACCAGTTCTGGAACCTCCTCAATCTGCAATCCATGATCTAAGTGTAAGATTTCTAGACTATGTTCATAACCCTTTCCAACATTACTTTCCCCTTTTCTAGGATTCAATTCAAAAACCCCAATTCCTTACCTTTAGTATTCTGGTGTTGCATGTGTGAGAATAACGGCCGTGGATAGCTGTAAGGACGTTTAAGAACCAATAAACCAAGTGGGTGTTGCAGTGGTATGAAAACAGAGTCGCCCTTCCCAAACTCGTGATACTCGCCCGGCGAGTAAGGGAGCTCGCTCGGCGAGCTCTGCAGAGCAGCTCAAAACATACTGCATGTGCTTCCTGTTCTTGAGCTCTCATCCCTACTTCTTGGTAAGTTGTTTCTAAACCCTTCCATTCCCTTTTTCAGTGACTATAAGAACAACTTCGTTCCTTGATCTTAAGTTATCTCATAAAACCATTTCTTTCCATTTTGTTCACAATCCCATTTGGAGTTGTCAAGAGAATCCTGAAACGAGGAAGTTTGATGCTGTAGCAGAGCTATTGTGCCAGTTAAAGCTCTTTACAGGTGGGTTCTTAGGCTAGTTAGTTAGTTTAATCAAATTTATGAAATGCATGCAATTATAGGAATTAATAGGTATAACTGTGCGTGTGGAAATTAAGCCCCAATTTCCACTCTATTCTGTTCTATGATATTTATTTTATGATTCTGCATTATCTCAGCTAAGGATTGTAGGTGATACTTTCAAAATTGATGATTTTCGTAAAACAAAGTCAATTCTGCAAGAACTCGCCATAGCGAGTTGCTAGCGAGTATTCATGGCGGGCTCAAGGTTCTGGGCTGATGAACTTCGCCATGGCGAGCTATAGCTCGCCTAGCGAGTTGTTTAGGCCAGGACCTGTAAGTTCGCCATGGCGAGCTTGGTAACTCGCCGTAGCGAGCTAACCCAGAATTCACTCACTTTTTCTATTTTCAAAACACTTGTCACTCGTTTTATACCCTCGACTGAGATAGTTGTTTTGCAGTATTATGAAATTAAATAATATAAACAGGAGGTCATCACAGTCGGACTATTAGGTGATAACATAGGGAATTAGAATATTGTATGCTCCCCGGTTTTGGGAATTATTGGTAGAATGTTATGAACTTAGTGATCAGTCGATTAAATGTATGATTATAATATCAGTGTGGACTTCGTTTTAGATGTTCCATTAGAAATCTTTGTGAGCTGCACGCCGGAACGCTTTCTTTTCCCGGACAAGGCAGGCCTCTGAGACATGCTCACCTCAGAGTGCTTGCGGTTTAAAATCAACAAGACTAATCAGTGTTACACCATTATTTATTTATGTTTATGATGTTATGTTATGAAATAAATATGTTACGACTGATTAGGAGCCCCGGCTTATTAGCCTTTAGGAGGGTAGTAGAACTCACTAGGACGAAGTGACTGTCTCACCCCACTCCCTTTTCGATATAGGTAAGACAGGTTATTTCGGAGCAGGGACCAGGATGGATCTGACGATTGGAGCCGAGCTTGGATCGTCAGCATTAGAAGACTTAGTCTTCATTCTTGCTTTTATTTATCTTGTTATCTCTGTAGTTCTTATTCTGCAGTTTGTATTAAATATTCAGTTATTATTTTAATAATAACATATTATTCAGTTATCTCCTTATAATTTAATGTACTCAGATTCCAAATTTTAATGTTCCGACTAAATATTCTAGACAATTTAGTTGGTGCATTACAAGGTTCATAACATACTACCAATAATTCCCAAACCCAGGGAGCATACAATAATCTAATTCCCTATGTTAACACCTAATAGTCCGACCGTGATGACCTCCTGTTTATATTATTTAATTTTATATAACTGCAAAACATTATCTCAGTCGAGGGTATAAAACGAGTGACAAGTATTTTGAAATTGAAGAAAATGAGTGAGTTCTGGATTAGCTCGCTACGGCGAGTTACCAAGCTCGCCATGGCGAACTTATAGGTCCTGGCCTAAACAACTCGCTAGGCGAGCTAGAGCTCGCCATGGCGAAGTTCATCAGCCCAGAACCTTGAGCTCGCCATGAATGCTCGCTAGCAACTCGCTATGGCGAGTTCATGCAGAATTGACTCTGTTTTGCGAAAATCATCAATTTTGCAAGTATCACCTACAATCCTTGGCTGAGATAATGCAGTATCATAAAATAAATATTATAGAACAGAATAGAGTGGAAATTGGGCTTAATTTCCACACACACAGCTATACCTATTAATTCCTAAAATTGCATGCATTTCTTAAATTTGATTAAACTAGCTAACTAGCCTAAGAACCCACCTGATAAAAGAAGCTTTATCCTTGCTCCTTGGGCTCTACACAGCTACGATTCCTCAGCTATACTCACGAATCCCCTTGACAGAATTTGAAGATTTGAAGGAGAATGAACTTTCTAATTTGCTTGGTTTTAAAGTCTCACATTGCAGCACCAAAAGCTCAGTGTAACCAACATGCAAGACAACCAGACTGTGATTAGTAGGAATAAGCACGAATTTGGAATTTAAGAGAAAGAACCAAGACTTGTACTCACCTATTCTTGATTCTAATGGTTGGAATGGGAGACAACTCTGAGATATACTAGTGGCACGAATTCTGCTTGACCAAGGGCGAAAGGTACGATTGTAGCTCACCACTACAGAGAAAATGAGCTGAGAAGCAACCATGAGCTTCCTGTCACACTCGCCATGGCGAGTTGCATAGCTTGCCATGGCGAGTTGCCCCGTTTCTGCATCATCCATCATGCGTTTCTGCTGCATTTTCCAAGGTTTTTGCTTACCCACAGCATCCAAGGCAGTCCCAGAGTGGCAGGACTCGTATTTTTGAAGAGTAATACACAAGCAACCATGTTTCTCAAGTTTGATTGAAGAGTGGAGAGATTGAGTTTAATGAAAAGGGTTGTGAGACCAAGAAGATTGGGTTTAAGAATGAGAAGGATGAGAGATTCCCATTGAGTTTTCTGTTATGCAGTAACATGCAGCCAGTTCTGAGATTGGAGTAGTTTTGAGCATGGAGGAATAAAAGGTTAAGGATGTATGCATATGTGAAATTTGAGGAAAATGAAATTGAGAATCAATGGTTATTGTTAAGGGTATTTTGGCGTGAGAAGAAGAATGGATGAGGGTGAGGAGCTTCAATTCTGATTTTGAGAAAATGAAACATGAGAGTTGTGTTTTCAAGTGATATGAGTGGGGAAAAGCTTATGTAGTGTAGTGTTGTGAGGTTTGGCAAAATGAGTGGAGGAGTGACTCATATGAGAAGAGAAGAGTTTTGAGTGGAGGGAAAAACCTCTCTTGCTAAGTTAATTCATGAGTTTGAGACTAGAGTGTCAAGGTGTAGTTGAGTTAAATTAGAATTTCTAATTTTTACACACAATACGCCTATTTCTCAAGACTTAATTTCAATTAATCACCTCTAATTAATTCTAATTTATTAAACAAGGTTCTAATAAAATTAATTAGGTAATTGAAAGATCGGGATGTTACAAGGCTCGCCGGCTGCTCGCCGGGCGAGAACTGCGTATTCAGCCTCTGTTTTGCAGAAAATCACATTTTCAAATCAAGCACCTACAATCCTCAAACTAAATCATTGTAACAATATTATAAATATAATATACGACTGTTTGGAGGAGGAATTGGGAGTTATTTCTCCTCACACATAATTTCCTTAAATTCTTAATGTTTGCATGCAAAGTTTGAATTGGGATTTCTAACTACACTAGCCTAAAGAACCCACCTGGAATTGAGATTAACTCAGAAGCTTTTCGAATTCATTGCTAAACCATAGATCCACATAGCTTCCAGCTCTTGTTTAATCCATTTCCTATTGACAGCTTCAGACCTCTAACTTCGGAACAACCTACAGACTTCATTCCTTGGCCTAAATTCACGAAATTGGTCTCCAAATGACCGAAATTAAGTTAGCTTTCCATACCAACAAGCGGAAACATAATCAGAGCTACAGAGAAGGAGAAATTACCTTTTGAATGGAGCTCTGTTCAAACACGATTTTCTGGAAATTTCTGGGTTGAACAGTCAACTTCAAAAATTCGCCCAGAATTCATTTCTCGATGAAAAATCATGAAACCAAAGCCAAAATAAGCGTATTCAAGTTAGCTTTCTAGGCCAAAAAGAATCATTCGAAACGGAGTTGTGAGGAGTGATTTCTTACCATTTTACTGAGGGTATATCCAGGAATACGGGTTTAATCAACTTCCTTTGAATTTCTCTTGTTTTTCTTGTTCCACCAACAACACTTGCAGCACCATAAACTCAATTTACAAACATGCAAGACAGGTCCAGTTTGTGGTTAGAAGAGGGAAGCACAAATTTGACATATTATGAAAGGATTAAAGCTTGTAGCTTACCTACTCATGATTCCAATGGATTGGAGAAGGAGATAACTCTTTTGCATGTTGGTTTGTAGCACGAATTTTGGACGAGGATGATGATGATGATGCTGGGATTCAGTTCAGCAGAGGGTGGAAAGAAATTAAGCTTGAATCACTAAATGGTTATTTGAATGTAGTGTTGATTCTCACATGCAATTTCAAGAGGATGATTTTGGAAGGTTTTTAGGTTATGTGGGCAGTGTTGTTGCTGCTGCCCTTTGCGTGGAAGAAGGAAAGAAATGAGTTGGATGATACTGAATTTTTACTTTGCATTGCATGTGTTTAAATAGGAATTGACTAGGTAATGGGGGTGTTGGAGAAGGAGGGGGGTTCGGGGAGAGAGGGAAAGTGAGTGGAGAGATTAATTTAAAATTTATCTTGCTTGGGTGGAGTTCAGGTGTAATTAATCCAATTGGTTTGGTCACTTATGAGTAGTTTCCTTAATTCTAATTATACCCCTTAACCTCCAATTAAACTCCAATAATTGTCTCTTATTTAATTTTCTTCTATTAAATAAAAATTGGGATGTTACAATTTCGCTTCCCGTTTTACACTATTAAGAGGTAGATTAATTCTCTCATCTTCATATTTGTGACTATATAGTGACCTTTTAAATATAAAATGATTATAAATTTCATTCTCAAATGAAAATTTAATTAGTCTAGATGCATTTTTAATAGTATAGTCAAAAGTGTTTTACGTTTCTCATTTCTACATCTATCGAACAAAATAATTTTCATTTTTTAATAATATTTATTTGCTTATGTTCTTTTTTTTTCTTTGGAAGGTTATGTCACTTTTCATTTTATATTATTTTGAATGTTGTCTATATTTTTCTATCAATTATTTGTGAGATTGATTTTGTATAATTTATTTGAGTATGAAAACACGATATATGTTTAAGGATGTTACATGGGCATAGTGTGGTGGAAAATACTCCTTCTGTCCTTCATTCCCCGTTCAACAACACTTTGCGATTCTATCTGACTCCCTCTTTTTCACATCTCTACAGGAACTCCATCAACAAAATTTTAAATGAATATTAAGATAATTTGACAATGTTCCTATTCTCAAACTTTTTTTTTGTCATTGTACCGCAATGAAGCAATTTTCACGTGTGAGCGTCAAATGAAAAATTCTATGTATGAATCTCCACTTACATTGATAAATTAGCATCTCGAAAAAGGTTTAAACGAATGTCTATGAAAAGTTTAAAATTGATATTACAAATAAAAAAAATATCCATTGAAAAAAAAATTAAAATTATATTAATTTATTTTAGATTTCAATTCCCATAGATTTTTTCAGTTGGATGTAATATAGTGAAAGTGCGACAAACACAAAATAAGGAAAAACTCTCGTAGTCGGAATTCAAATTTTAATTAGTCAATGTTAATTTTTAATAATAGAGTAGGAAGTGTTTCATGTTTCCCATTATAAAATATAAAAGTATGGATCACACACGCAGGCGCAGTGCCCGCTAGTTTTTAATAAATTAAGTTATGATCTCATTTTATATAATTTTTTCAATAAAAGATGTATTTAAATTTATTCATATCTCAAATTCTTTTAATTTGATGTAAGATTTTAAATGTATACTATAAACTTGAAAATACAACTCACAAAAATTTAAAATTCAAAAGAACTGTCTAACAAACAAAATTGCCTTTTACTTTGAAAAAAATAAAATTATCAGTACTACAGTTCGATACAAATATAATTATTCTTCTTTTCTCCTTTATTTTTTATAAACATAAATCTTCCTCTTACACAAAGCATTATATAAATATAAAATAATGTTTATCATATATTTTTTGGATCAGAAAAATTTATAACATAAACTTGATTGATTATGGATTATGTTTTAAACTTGGCTTAATGAACTCAAAAGAAGCTAGCTTGTGGTCAACTTAAAAGTACCAATTCATCAAAACAATAATGCAATCAAATTTTGTTGGAAAAAATAAAATTCCTAAGGTATAATAGCAAATTCCAATATAATGACATAAAACAAAACTGCCTTAAAAAAGGTCCAAAGGCTCTTGACATAGCTAGTCCAAGAAAGCCATCACCAGTTCATCACTCATCAGGCACCCATGCATATTATATATACATGTGCTTCTTCTGCAGCAAAAACCCTTCATTCACAATCAAAGATTATCGAAGCTTCACCTTAAATAAACATTATAGATAAGACTTGCAAGTCATGACATTTTTCCTAATAATAATAAACATTTTTTTTATGGAAAATTGAAATAAACATATAGATAAAAAATCATACCAATGTACCCTCCTTGACAAATAAACAATTTCAGTGCTCCAATTCCTAAGCTTAATTAACCCTGCATCTTCACCATGAAAATTTGGTACATGAATGAACTTGAGATTCTACAAATTCTAAAGCTTACTTCGTTAAGGAAGAATCCATCTTGTTCACTTGATGGCCATTGCAGCATGATTATATACAAATAAATCTAGTGGAATAAAAAAATAAAACTAACGAATCAAGTTCAGCTGGGATATAATTTTCATTTTCACATTTTTATACAAAATGTAGAATTTGGGTACTCAATTTATACATAAAAGTAATCTGATCCATTGAATTCTGAAAAGAAATAAAAATATTATACATAAAAGTAATACAATTCCAATTGTAGATGATAAAATAAATTGTATCAAAAAAGTTGATTTAAGGAAAGTGGAAACGTGATGAGTTGCATTATTATTAAGACTTTCAAATTATTCATGAAAAGCAAAGAAAGATAAACACCCATATGAAGTCATTCGTAACCAAAAAAATATTAAGTCATTCAAGTATTATTATCATTCCAATCATGTTCCTATCATTTAGCTCAATCAAGTAAATAACATCATAGAGACATAATTAGATTAAAAATAAATAGAATACAAACATTAGATTTAAAATAAAAAAAAACAGAATTAAAGAAACGAAAATTAAAGTCTTTACCTTCGAATCCATAACAACCATCTCAATATGTTTAGTTCCCTTAGATAGGTTGACAACAGATCAAACATCAACAATGTCTTTGATAAAATCAATAGCTCGTGACGTATTTTCTGCCAAAATATTTGAACAAATTAATAATCAATATCGAAAATCAAATCAAAATTATCAACTAAAAATACAAATTAACATTCAATATTGGAAAATTATTATTAGAATTATAAAAAGCATAAATAATTACAAAGAACCATAAATAATTTGACCTTTAGAATTATAAAAAAATAAAATAATTTGACCTTTGAAAGATTTAGGTTGAATAGAGAAGCAAATTATTTGTAGGTTATTTGTAAACGATGAATATATGGTTGCATAAGTTGATTAAATAGCCTATTGAGTTGATCTTATTAATTTGTTGGTTGCTATTTTTAAGCCTTCTATTGAATTTATCTTATATTCATTCAATTTTTTCTATTTTTAAGCATGTGATTTTTTCTTTTTGTATTTATCTTATATATTATTTCTATGTATCTTATATTTTGTTTCTAATTTAGTTGTATATATCCAACAATTTTTTTTAAAATAATCCGTTAGAGAAGATACAAAAAAAATAGAAGCTTTAATTGAAAGCCACCTAAGCAATTTAACTCTAATTTTTTTACATTCAATTTACCTCTAATTAAACGCCACATAAGCAATTTTTCTTGAGAATGCACGAGAGAGCTCCGTGGGAATCTCGCTATGTATATAATAACAGAGATGTTAGCCCGTGCCATGCACGGGATTATTCTCTTTTTTATTATTATTTATGTGTTTATTTTAATATATATATATATATATATATATATATATATATATATATATATATATATATATATATATATATATATATATATATATATATATTATTTGAACAATTTAGTTAAAAATAGTAAGATAAAATTGATATAGGTTTTGCATGATATATATTTAATAATGTTATAGGATAAAGCGGGATGACAAATATTATTTCGTTTCCCGTTATACATTATTAAGAGATAGATTTTTTCTTTTAGCTTCATCTTCAGGACTATACAGTGACCCTTTAAATATAAAATAATTATAAACTTCATTCTCAAATGAAAATTTAATTAATCTAGGTGCATTTTTAATAGTGGAATCAAAAGTGTTACGCGTTTCTCTCTCTCTCTCTCTCTCTCTCTCTCTTTCTCTCTCTCTCACACACTATTTCTACGTTTCTCCCACAGGATCATTTTCATTTTTAATAATATTGATTTGCTTATGTTCTTCATTTTCTTTTGAAGGTTGTCTATGTCATTTTTCATTTTATATTATCTTGAATGTTGTATATATTTTTCTTTCAATTATTTATGAAATTGATTTTATTTAATTTACTTGAGTATGAAAATGCGATATATGTTTAAGGATGTTACAGGGATATAGTAGGATGAGAAGTACTCCATCATTCCCCGTTCAACAACACTATGAGATTCTTTCTCCCTCCCTCTCTCTCACGTCTCTATAAAGGCTTCATCAACAAAAAATAATTGTAAATTTTATAATATTTTTCAAATGAATATTAACATACGTTACCGTGTTTCTATACTCAAACTATTTTTTGTCATTGTACCACAAATAATAAATTTTCATGTGTGAGCGTCAAATGAAAAAAAATCTATGTATGAATCTTCACTCACATTGATAAATTAGCATCCAGAAAAAGATTTGAACGAATGTTTATGGAAAGCTTAAAAACAAAATTATAAATAAAAAACTCATTGATTATAAAAAATTAAAATTATATTAATTTATTTTAGGTTTCAATTCCCATAGATTTTTTCAGTTGGATGTAATATGGTGATAGTGCGATGTACACATAATATGGAAAAACTTCCGTAGTGGGAATTCAAATTTTAATTAGTCAATATATACTTTTAATAGTGTAGTGAGAAGTGTTTTCTGTTTCCGATTATATACCATTGAAAGATTCACTTTCTCTCTCTCTCTCTCTCTCTCTCTCTCTATCTCTCTAGTCTCAGTTACACGACTTTATAGGGGTTCCATCAACAAAAAATAGTTGGTAATTATATATTATTTTTATAATGAATATGAATAGTGGGAATTCAAATTTTAATTAGTCAATATATATTTTTAATAGTGTAGTGAGAATTGTTTTCTGTTTCCGATTATATACCATTGAAAGATTCACTCACTCTCTCTCTCTCTCTCTCTATCTACTCTCAGTTATACGACTTTATAGGGGTTCCATCAACAAAAAATAGTTGGTAATTCTATATTATTTTTATAATGAATATGAATAAAATTTTTGTGCTCATTTATCACTATCTTCTACATACACTTTTTTTCATGGTGAACCAATTTTCATTGTGCTAAATAAAATTTTGAATAAGGGATCCCCGTAATGAAATATGAAAATATGGATAAGCCCTACTGTCAGTGTGTATTTTTAATTGTTTGGTGGAAAGTGCTTCCGATTTTTCATTTTATACCACCGAGAAATCCCACACCCCCCTCTCCCAAAACTCTATAGGGGTTCTATCAATAAAAAAGTTGTTAATTCTATATTTTTTTAATAGATATCAATAAAATTCTCGTGCTCAGTTCTCACTATCATCTACATACAGTTTTCATCATGGGGATCATGTTTCATCGTGCTAGATAAAATTTTGAATAAGTAATCCCAATGACAAAATATGAAATTATGGATAACTTCCACATTCAAAATTCAAATTTTAATTCGTCAATGTATATTTTTAATAGTGCGGGTTAGAATGCTCCCCGTTTTTCATTCTACACCATCGAAACTCTCTCTCTAATTCTATCTGTCTTTCGTGTCCATTACGGGACTCTATAGCTACTCCATGAACAAAAAATAGTTGTTAATTCTTTATTATTTTAAAAAAAATCAACATAGAAATATTACATGTAATTGAATGATTGGATAATAGATACATGTCAAATCAAATTTTAGCCGAAGTGTTCACATAGTTTTTATATAGAAAATATATAATATTTAATCATGGATTAAATAAGTTTGTCGTCATTAAAAATATAATATATGTTAGTAATTAAATATAATATTTTAATTTCTACAAAAAAAATATAATATTGAAAAAGCTTTAATTGAATTTCAGCAACGCAATATTATTAAAATATAATAATAAAAATATTAAGATACGTATAATATTAGAGTTTCTAAAATTAAAAAGTACCAATCCCCACAAAAAGAAAGAGTTTCTACGAAAAATATATAATATCAGTGTAACATCCCCAATTCCTAAAATTGCCTAATTGATTTTAAATAGAATAATCTATTAAAATTGAAATTAATTAGAGGTGGGTAATTAATTAACTCATAGGAATTTGGTGTATTATGTGTATTAATTTAGAATATAACTAAATCTATGTATACACTTAGACACTAGTTTCATGAATTCAAATTAATTAAACCAAGGTCCAAAAACTCCCTCTTGTGACACATCAACCATGAGTCATAGTTGCACTAGGATTAATTCTCTTTTATGCATGCAAATCACTCTTCTCTCATTCATTCATGCTTCAGCAAGAAAACTGAAGCCAATGCTCTCATTCTCTCCCCCTCTCACGTGTGTAACAACAACAACAAGCTAAGCCAACATCCAAAATTTTCAATTCAACCTTAACACCAAAGTTTGTCTCTATCCATCACAAGTTTCTTAACCCTAACATGCAGAGATTCCAACTGCAACCACCACAGCAAGAATCTCTGAGAACCACCTCTCCAAAAACATCACATGAAACTAAAATTCAACCTACATCGCTTCACCACATTTCTACCCAATAACATTGCATGCAAGCTTAAGCTAGGCCAAGCTAGACACTGTTTCAAACCCAGAAATCCAACTATAAATAGCCCTCCATTCCAACTCACTGATCATCAACTCATCTTCAAATTCGTAGTTCAAACTTGAGGGTTTTTCAAGTGTCTAGGAGCTCAAATTCTGGTTCTCTGTTCGTGGGTCTTGCTAGGAGTTGCAGTAGCTGTTGTAGAGCTTAGATAGGTTAAAGCTCAGTTAATAGGTGGGTTCTTAGGCTAGTTTAGTTAGAATTCCCTTAATTTATGTATTTGCATGTTAACTTAAGAAATTAGGAATTAAATTGTGTGAGGAGAACTAGCTCCCAAATTCTCTTCTATTCTGTTAAATATTGATTATATTATATATCTGCACTTTCTCAGAGTTTGATTGTAGGTGATTCCTTTGAAAAATGTTGAAATTCGTAAAACAGGGGCTTTACTGCATTAACTCGCCATAGCGAGTTGCTAGCGAGCACTCATGGCGAGCTCAAGGTTCTGGGCTGAAGAACTTCGCCATGGCGAGCTCTAGCTCGCCTAGCGAGTTGTTTAGGTCAGTACCTGTAAGTTCGCCATGGCGAGCTTGCTAACTCGCTGTAGCGAGCTAACCCAGAATTGCCTCACTTTTTCTGCTTTTAAAATGAATGATCACTCGTTTTATATTATTACCTGAGAAAGATAAATTGCAGTTGTATAATGTATTTAATATTGTACGGGAAGTCAGGCACAATTCTGAAATTAGGGATAACTTAGAATTAAGTTGTGTGCCCCCCGATTTTGGGAATTATTGGTAGTATGTTATGAACCTAGTGATCAGTCAAATAAAAACATGTTTATGTTATCAGTGTGGACTTCGTTTTAGATGTTCCATTAGAAAATTTATATGAGCTTTATGCCGGAGCGCTTTCTGCTCGCGGATAAGGCGAACCCCTGAGACGTGCTCACCTTAGAGGGTTTGCGGTTTAAAATGAACAAGATAAACTTTGTGTTACACCTTTACATTATTGTTTCTGATAATTATGCTATGGATTTAGATTATGATATGATTGATTAGGAGCCCCGGCTTTATAGCCTAGGAGGGTAGTAGAATTCACTGGGACGAAGTGACTGTCTCACCCCACTCCCTATTTGAAACAGGAAAACAGGTTGAATAGGTAAGCTTTGGTGTTGGAGTCGCTGTTGCTGTTGGAGGATCGCATTTAGTCTTTCTATGCTTTTCTCATTATCTGATCGTGTTGTCTTCGTTTCCGCTATGTTATTTGAACTCGTTTGTATTTCTGCACCTGCGCGTGCTTATTTGAATAATGTAATTGTAATGAACTCAGTACTATTTATAATATTCTGGATTATATTCTAGATAATAATGTGGGGTATTACAATCAGAGATTCTAAAAAAAAGTATTAGATTTTTTACAAAAAAATATACTCGCATAATATTAAAGTTTCTACAATAAAAAAATATTAGAGAATCTCTAATTGAGTGAACAAAAAAAAAATACAAACTCGATAAAAAAGAAAAAACTCTAGTTTAGTTGTATATATCCAACAATTTTGTTTTATAATAATGGGTTAGAGAGATATATCCGATTAATTTAATAGTATATATCCAAAAAATTGTTTTCTTAAAAAATAATGGGTTAGAGAAGATTAAAAAAATACAAAATAAAATAGAGAAACTCTAATTGAATGCCACCTAAGCAAAAACTCTAATAACTCTAATTAAATGCCACATAAGCAATTTTTCTTGAGAATGCACGAGAAGGCTCCGTGGGAATCTCGCTATGTATATAATAAAGATAGAGATAGAGATTATTATAATAGAGATAATTTATTTGTTAATATATCACCAATGTAAAACAATGTAAAAATTATATCACAATAAAAAAAAATCATATTGTTCCGGCGTGGAACTTAGGGGGGATATATTTAGTAATGATGAATAAAGTATCAATTGAATATCACGGCGTTTGATCGCTTTTTGATTTTACTCGCCCTTTTGTGGCTGTTTTCTATGTCATTGCTTTTGATTTCTTTCATATTTGCTTTGTTGTGTACGCCATATGACTGCATGACTTTGAGTTTGCTATTGATTGTTCTTTGATTTTCTTTGGCGATTACTGGGCTTAACCCTCTATGCATGGTGTGTTTGTTTCTAACATCGCCTGCGTCTTGCTATATGCGCCTTTTTTCTTTCCGTCGTATCCAACTTATAAGATTTAGGGATAACGCCGTTTCTATTTTAGACGTATCCAACTCGTAAGATTTACAGATAATGCCATGGTGTTTCAACGCATTTCCGTCGTATCCGGCTCGTAAGACTTAGGGATATCGCCGTTTCTATTTTAGACGTATCCAACTCGTAAGATTTACAGATAACGCCATGGTGTTTCAACGCTTTTCCGTCATACCCAGCTCATAAGACTTAGGGGTATCGCCGTTTCTATTTTAGACGTGTCCAACTCGTAAGATTTACAGATCATGCCATGGTGTTTCAACACTAATTTCTTTTTCTGACGATCACATGGCGCTTTGTCCTTTGACATCTTCTCTCAAGTGGTGTTTTATCAAATGGAGCTTTTGCGGTGACTTTATCAACTCGTACCTACAATAAAAATGAAAAGATGCACAATGTAATCTTAGCATGTGAAATTAATTGTGTAATATCTTTTGAGTAAAGTTTGCCAAAAATTTGGAACGATATCATCTGGTTATGAGCATTCAAGTGGCAAATGATCCTATATTGTTTCATATATTCCCTTTGTCCGCCTCGTTTTTTATGATCGCATCTTGAAAGAGTGTTGCGCTCCAAGTGTTTTGTACTTTAACTGGGAATTGAAGTCGCCTAGCAACAAAATTGAATGATGGCGAGACGATGATGTTGGGCAGTAGATTGGCGACAATAACTCGGTCGAGACAGCAAAATTAGATCCATGTCATTGAAAAGAAAATGAAACATGAGTGAATCAAATTAAAATAGAGAAAATAGATGAGTGAACCCAATTAAATTTACACAAACATCATGACATCCATCTTTAGTTATATATGTTAAATAGATTAAACATATGCTCGCACTTCATCACTTAATTATAATGCATGTACTCTTGCTAAAATCATGGGAGCTCTTGCTTAAATCATGGGAGGTTAAAGACATGCCAGTCACAGGAAGCAAGTGTTTAGAATTTTTATGAGGTTATCCATAGAACTTTCAGCATGTATCATATGTGTAGGGTTCAACATCTTTAGAGACTTAAAACTTGTATAAATTCCTACAACTAGAGAAGTAATGCAGGTGTTCTTATAAGAAGCAAAACACTTTGTCAGAAAAATGCTAATTTAGTTCTTAACTAAGAAAACGTAGAAACAGAAAATACTTTATACTTTCTTTGGTGGTTATATTGCCTTAGTCATCTTAATTTAATTGAAAATTTGTTGACTTATTCTACTCATAAATATCAAGCCAGCACAAACATTTTTGAACCAAGCAAAACCATGTTTCTTTGTAAAGTGCCGCACCAAAAGAAAAACAAGTCCCACACTAGTAATTAATCTTGAAAAATCATCAAGTACCGATTTTCTTTCATTATAGATGATAAATATGATTCATGAACTATATATTAATCAATCATGTTAAAAATCGGTAACTATATACGCACAAATAACATGTTATCAAAAACGATACGATTAAATGATAAGTTACATGAAAAGAACGTTAACACCTCGATTGGGAGTCGCCCTGCGACAGAAACGATCTACGGCGAGATGAATATGTTGGACGGTAAGTCAGCGGTGATAGTTCGGCGAGTCGGAGGATTTAGATTCACAGCAACTACGGTTGTCTCCTTCTTCTTCTAATATAAATTTATAATATGATGCTAGTCGTCACCGCCGTCAAAATCATATTTCTCATGCCTGGAATCATTTGTACCGGCATCCAACAAAGGATGCTAACTTCAAGAAATTGAGTGTCTTCACTTTTATCATTTTGTTGAAAGAATTTCTCTTTTAACTTTTTGAGTTTTGTTCTCTGGTATATCTAGTACAATGCGGAACTCCCCACAAATAGAATAACAAAACTTGCACTTGCTCCTTGATCGCAGAAGGAATTGGTATGACTCCACCATTTATTGCCATCCTAATATTTTTACTGACTGGGTCCATTATGCTTCATTGTTGAAAACGATCGATGAAAAGCACATTTCTCCGTTGGAATATTGAAAGCATTCAAAAACTAATTCAGATACGACGTTGAGTCGATGAACGAGATGAAACTTGAGGCTTGGGAATCGTTTTACCGAGTCCCCACGGTGGGCGCCAATTGTTCCGGCGTGGAACTTAGGGGGGATATATTTAGTAATGATGAATAAAGTATCAATTGTACTTAGGCTAATTTTCGGTGCGTAAAGATAAAAATAAGGAAAGAGAAAGTAAAGAACACGCATTATTTGTTGACCCAGTTTGGTGAGAAGCACCTAGTCTGGAGGATACCAATTCAGGAGGGAGTTTACTATTGGTAGTGGATGATACAATAATTGTGTTCCGTCCAATTTTTTTGATCGATCCTTTCTCTCATGAAGAAACCTTGTATTTATAGGCTTTCTTCCACCATGATCATGCATTGCCATGTTCTCTCAACCGCCATGCCACTTCTTAATTATGTGAATCATGGATAGTTCATCATTTCTCCACCGTGTCATCATGGAGGTGGTGGGTGGTTTATTCTTCCTCCCCCGCGTCATCGTGGGGGTAATGGGTAGTTATTCTTCTTCCACCGTGTCCAGGAGGTGGTGATCGTGAATGATCTTTACTTCGCCGGTGAGTCAACCACGCCTGTGGGGCGACATAGTCTGTCATCACGTCGCCTATACTCTGCCTTTCCCGCCAAGGTATAATTTGAATTGCTTGGATCATTTGTTGGGCCACTTCGTTATTGGGCCCATAGAATTTCGCCCAGTACACATATAATTCAAGAATGTAATTGGTTGAAATTGAAACAAATGTAATCTTAATTCTAATAATCTTAAATATTACATCTAACGGGAGTGCACATATAGTGGATAAATATACACTACTAGAAAAACAACTTTTAGCGTCGGCCAAAATCCCACGCCAAAGGGCCAAAATCCCACGTTAAAGCATGTTTAGCGTCGGATTAGCGTCGGTGTCGGCTGAGCTAAAACGCTCGAAGCTAAACCTTAACATCGGCTTTTTGACTCCGACTCTTATATAGCGTCGGTTTGGTCGAGTCAACCTCCGACTCTACTTTTGTCCAGCCTCAAGTAGTCAACAAAATCATATAGCTTCGGCCTGGCCGACTCTAAAGTCAACTTTAAAAAGTCAATATTTAGACTATAGTCGGACTCTCCGACGCTAAATTGTAACAAAAAAATTTAAAAAAAATATCTCAAACCACCCTGATTTGTTACACAATTGCACATGAAACTAAGAAACAACAATAAAGCAACAAATCTGCCACAAAAAGTCATCATTAAACTACAAAATCATACTCCGAATAAATTAATTATTCACTTGTTACCTATTACCCTGTTTTGCACCTAATACTAAGAAGTATTACACATAAACTCTACTACAATCAAAATGCATAGAGTAACAAACATGTATAGAGTAACAAAGTTGTTATGATACTACAAAGCAGTTTGAAAATACAAAAATAACCAACTTACTAAAAGTAGAAGATTAATGTCAAAGCATAGATACAACGAAAAACTTATATAGGTAGACACCTCCCGACTATTAGCCCAAGCGCCAAATTTGCTTGCACCATGGGAAGACAAGCTTTCTATGTTGAAGTAATTTTGATGAAGACAAATATGTGAAAAGAAGTAAAAGATTGATTATGCTCAAGTGCTCAAGGTTGAAGAAATCCGAATTATCTCATGAAGATTTGATCAAGATATGGGGAATAATCTTAGGTACAATATGCAAGTCATTATTATAAGCTTTAGGTGCTCATAAACTTTCATCTAAACCTTTCTAAAGTTACTATAATAATGTTGCATGATTCCCATTCAAAAGCCTTTTAACTTAGAATATTTTTCAAAATATTGGGCAGGTAAATCGATTTACCTCAACAGGTAAATTGATTTACCATTTCTCTGCTTGCTCAATTTTCCACAGGTAAATCGATTTACCTCATAGGTAAATCGATTTACATCTCTCTGCTTGCTGAATTTTCCACAGGTAAATCGATTTACCTCATAGGGAAATCAATTTACCCTGTGCAATTTTGCAAATTTTTTTAACGTTGAAAATGGAAATCGATTTACCTCTATTAGCATTTGAAAATTCTGAATTGTAACACACCTTTTCATTATTATACCTCTTCCAAATCATTACAATTTTATATTCAAAAAGGTATCATATTCTATATAAATTTATATCATAATTTTCACAAAAGAATCAATCACTTTCATTAATAATTTTCATAACAATTCTCTGTATATATTTTCACAAAACTATTTGAAACTTTCATGCATAATTTCATATCAAATAAAAGTTTCATGAGCACTTAGAGTTTATTATTCTGAATTGGTATATTGAAAGTGAAAACAAAATATTGGAATTTTGTTTTATCAAAATTCTCCTGTACTCAAATTTTGTATCCAAACTCTTGTATAAAATTCATATTAGTGTGAACACCTTGCTGTCTAGGATTGTTGGAAGCAAGAGAGTGAAAAAGAGAGGATTGTTCTCTTGTTTCACTTTGTAAGGGAATCACCTTGCTGTCCAGTATTGTTGGAAGCAAGAGAGTGAAAAAGAGAGGATTGTTCTCTTGTTTCACTTTGTAACGGTCATAGTGAAATCCTTCACATGGTGTGAAGATACTGGACGTACCCTTATGTTAGGACGGGAATCAGTATAAATCCTTTGTGTTCTTCTTCTCTTCCCTACACTTTCTATTTTCTGCATAACATTCATATATTTATCACAAACTTTCAAGGAAAATAAAAAGAATCCAAACATCTCTAAAATAATAAATAAAAAAAATCCTAAGAACCTAACTCACCCCCCCCCCCCCCCCCCCCCCCCCTCCCTCTTAGGTTGCACTCTTAAATTTACAATTGGTATCAGAGCAAGTTATAGGTAACTTGTTCCTAAAAGATCAAGAATGGCTTCCGCAAATCCGACTTTTAGAGATGGTGGTAGTAGTAACAAGCCTCCATTGTTCAGTGGTGAATATTTTGATTTTTAGAAAATTCGTATGAAGGCACATTTAGAAGCACAAGGAGATGGTATATGGAAGGCTGTTGTAGAAGGACCATTTGTTCCTATGAGTGTTGTTAATGGAATAGGTACACCCAAAATGGAAAGTTCATGGGATGAAGATGATAAGAAAAATGTACTCTACAACAAAAAGACAATCAATATACTTCAAAGTGCGCTTAGCATGGATGAATATTTCCGTATTTCTCAATGCCAAACGGCAAAGGAAATATGAGATACCTTGGTGGAAACTCATGAAGGAACCATTGAAGTTAAAAGGTCTAGATTAAACACTTTAAGTCATGAATACGAATTATTCAGAATGCAACCCGGAGAATCAATCCTCAACATGCAAAAAAAATTCGTGCACTTGACAAATCATCTAAAAGCACTTGGTAAGAATCTTACTAACGATGATCTTAATCTTAAAGTGCTTAGATCGTTAACCAGGGAGTGGCAACCAAAAGTGACGGCAATATCCGAGAAGAAAAGTCTATCCAAAATGTCTTCCGCAACGTTGTTCGGTAAACTTCAAGAATATGAGAAAAAACTTGGAATACTCGAAATGCATGAGAATCAAGATAAGAAATCCAAAAGCATTGCATTAAAGGTTGACTCCAAGGAAAATGAAGAAGAAGATGATCCGGAAGAAGACGATAACTTCATGCACCTTGTAAAAAGGTTAAGTGAATTGTTTATTAATAATGATAATTATTCTAACTTTGTGAAAAAGCAGTAATTTTTTAACAAGAAGGAAACATCTACATCCACACAAAATATCACTTGTTATGAATGTGGGAAACAAGGAGACATAAAGACGGATTGTCCAAAACTTGCAAAAAAAAAGTAGTTTCAAAAGAAGAAAGGAGTCAAAGCCCAAAAGAGCATATATTGCATGAGATGATAATGAAGTAAGTTCATCATCCGACTCAGAAAGCGAAGAATATGCAAACCTTGCATTAATGGCATCATATCATTCCGATGATGAATATGAAGAGGTTAGTAGTAAATCTCCTTCTTGTGATAATGACTATCAAGGTGCTATAAATGAATCACTTAATGAATGTAAAATTCTAAATAGAACGGTGTAAACACAAAAGAAACAAATTTTATCTCTTGAAGAAAAAATTGACACTATGGAAAAGAATTTTGAAATTGAAAAACAAAGTTTTCTTGAAAAAGAAAATCATAATTTTACATGCAAAAAATGTGATTCACTTTCCTTCCAAATTGTTCAATTGAAAAGAGTTCTTGAAAGATATGAAAAAGGACAAGTTGGATTGGACAATATCCTTAGTCAACGAAGATATTCTAATGATAAAAGTGGACTTGGTTATTCTAAATTTGACAAACCAAGTATTAATAATAAAACTATCTTAGTTAAGGAAATTGATCCATCCACAAAAGAGAAAGTGAATAAAGCACAAAAAGTTCATTATCACCCTAAGAAGAGATCTCCTAAAAGAAATTCATATGTTTCTATATATAGAAGTAATTTTGTTCCTACTTGTTTTTATTGTGGTATAAGTGTCCATACACCTAATGCTTGTTATGTAAGAAATTTTAGTGTATCAAATGGGCATTATGTGTGGGTAAAGAAATGAACTAATTATGAAGGACCCAAAGCAACTTGGGTACCAAACAAAACTTAATTTGTTTTGTAGGTTTGCTTGAATACCACTACAAATCTATGGTATCTTGATAGTGGTTGTTTCAAGCATATGACGGGAGAAGTACACAAATTTTCAAATCTTTTTTGAAATAAGCAAATTTTCATATCTAGTGCTTAAAGCCAAGGGTTATGACACTTTTAAAGACAACAACAAAGGAAAAATTCTTGGCATAGGCAAAGTTGGAGTACCACATTTCATATCCATTGAAGATGTTCTTTATGTTGAAAGACTAAAATACAATCTTCTAAGTATAAGCCAACTTTGTGACAAAGGCTTCAAAATCAAGTTCTCCAAGGATGAATGCTTGCTTGAAGATGAAGTCAATCATGAGGTAATACTCATAGGTAAAAGAATTCATAAATTTTCAAGTCTTTTCCCATCCTTTTTGCTAATAATAAAGGGGAGAAGATGTTTGTGTATATGTATGTTTTTCTCTAACAATTGCAGCAAACAATATTTCAAAAATACTCTCATTCAAATATCAAGGGGGAGTTAACATTGTTAGGAGAAGCAAAACTTATCAAGGTTTCATCGGGTTGTCATCTCCAACAATTTGTTTTGATGAAATCAACTTAAAAGAGAATAATCATAGCCAAAGCATGTAAAAAGCATCATGGTAAAAACTAAAGCATCAAGCATTTCACCCATCTTTCCCTTCTTTTTGATAATGTCAAAAGGGGGAGAGAGATGTATATATGTATGTGTGTTTTCCTTGTCTTCTTGATATTCAGGTATATCATAAATTTTCAAATAAACTCAAGTCAAGGATTAAGGGGGAGACATTCTTCCTAGGGGGAGTATTTCGGAAAACTCATAAACATCAAAGAATGCATTTATCATCATAAAAAAGGGGAAGAATGTGAAGACAAGCTTCTATGTTGAAGTAATTTTGATGAAGACAAATATGTGAAAAGAAGTAAAAGATTGATTATGCTCAAGTGCTCAAGGTTGAAGAAATCCGAATTATCTCATGAAGATTTTGATCAAGATATGGGGAATAATCTTAGGTACAATATGCAAGTCATTATTATAAGCTTTAGGTGCTCATAAACTTTCATCTAAACCTTTCTAAAGTTACTATAATAATGTTGCATGATTCCCATTCAAAAGCCTTTTAACTTTGAATATTTTTCAAAATATTGGGCAGGTAAATCGATTTACCTCAACAGGTAAATTGATTTACCATTTCTCTGCTTGCTGAATTTTCCACAGGTAAATCGATTTACCTCATAGGAAATCGATTTACATCTCTCTGCTTGCTAAATTTTCCACAGGTAAATCGATTTACCTCATAGGGAAATCGATTTACCCTATGCAATTTTGCAAATTTTTTTAACGTTGAAAAGGAAAGGGAAATCGATTTCCCTGGTAATGGAAATCGATTTACCTCTGTTAGCATTTGAAAATTCTGAATTGTAACACACCTTTTCATTATTATACCTCTTCCAAATCATTACAATTTTACTTTCAAAGAGGTATCATATTCTATATAAATTTATATCAGAATTTTCTCAAAATAATCAATCACTTTCATTAATAATTTTCATAACAATTCTCTACATATATTTTCACAAAACTCTTTTGAAACTTTCATGCATAATTTCATATCAAATAAAAGTTTCATGAGCACTTAGAGTTTATTATTCTGAATTGGTATATTGAAAGTGGAAACAAAATATTGGAATTTTGTTGTATCAAAATTCTCATGTACTCAAATTTTGTATCCAAACTCTTGTATAAAATTCATATTAGTGTGAACACCTTGCTGTCCAGGATTCTTGGAAGCAAGAGCGTGAAAAAGAGAGGATTGTTCTCTTGTTTCAATTTGTAAGGGAATCACCTTGCTGTCCAGGATTGTTGGAAGCAAGAGAGTGAAAAAGAGAGGATTGTTGTCTTGTTTCACTTTGTAAAGGTCATAGTGAAATCCTTCACATGGTGTGAAGGTACTGGACGTACCCTTAGGTTAGGAGGGGAACCAGTATAAATCATTTGTGTTCTTCTTCTCTTCCCTACACTTTTTATTTTCTGCATAACATTCATACATTCAGCACAAACCTTCAAGGAAAATAAAAAAATCCAAACATCTCTAAAATAATAAAAAAAAAATCCTAAGAACCTAATTCACCCCCCCTATTAGGTTGCACTCTTAAATTTACACACTATACCGTGTCAAGTCATGTAATCTTGTCCCATGTCCAAAATACCTAAAGTTCAGTTCTTGTTTAACTATCATATATCATTCTTTTACCATAGCCTATGAAGCTCTGATACGTGACACGATACCGATACGATACGATATCGATACGCCAATACGTAAAATTTTTTAAAATTCACAATTTGATACTGCCGCGATACGTTATTTAAAAATTATATTTAAAATTAAATATATAAATACACAATATATAAATATGACTAAAATCAACAATATTAATAATTAAAAGCAGAAAAATAAAAACTCAAATGTTTAACAACCTGTTATATAGTAGGACACCATAATTTTTCTTTTGAAAAGTAAAAAATATATTGGCAAAGGAAAACTACAAGAAGTGCTAAAGATACTGTCGCGGTGATTTTTGGATGTCAAGCTATAGGGAAGCGTTGAATCACAAAACATTTAAATACACCACCGAGCTTTTTATTTTTCCGAAGAAGGGAGAAAAGTCCGTTAAAACACCCTAAATAAAGAGATCGAGATAAGGGGGTTGGTTACGCAAAGGGAAGGTATTAGCACCCTAGGCGTCTATAGTACTCTATAGGAACCTCTTGTATTCTATCTTTAGCGCTTTGTTTTTATGTGTTTGAAAATATGTATAAGATTTAGGGCTAATTGAGTATTTTATTGGGAAAATGAGTTTTGAGTGACAAAATGCACTTGGCTTGAGTTCCAAGGTTTTTATCTAATGAAATGAGTTTTGAAGTTGAAAATAAGACTTGATTTGAAAAATCAAGTGTTTTCACCTAAAGAAAATAAAGTTTGATTGATTGAGGACTTGGTTTAAAATCCAAGTTGTTTTTTGAGAAAAAGTTTGATTAATGACTTGGTTTAAAATCCAAGTTGTTTTGAAAAAAGTTTTTGATAAGTGATATATTTTGGATATTTTTTAGAAGAGGTGTTGACCTCTATTTTTTGGCTAAAAAGGGTTAATGGTTCTAACGAGAGTTCTAACGCTTTAACTAAACAACCTAAAATATTTGAATCGCGCCTAGACTTTTTGCAACAACATATAGGTCGAGGTTTTTTCCTTTCTTCGGATTAACACATTAAATATACTAACGAGCAATAATGAGCGAGAATTTAAAGCATACAATACATCCGGGGGGGGTAGCATGCAAAGGGGATTGAATTAAATAAAATATAGCAATAAATAATGACTGAAAATAAATCGCGCCAATTATGCGCATTTAAAATTACAACCAGTGGGGAAACATGCGAAGGGGATTGAATAACAATAATAATGATAGCATAAATAAATGAATGAGATATAAAGACAAAGCATATAATATAATGTAAAGGCAAGAAAAATAAATATAAAGCATAATAATCATGAAACATAAAATGTATATAAAGCATATAACAAGTAGTAAGCATAATGCACGTGATAAGATATAAATGTTATGTATAGCGCAAATAACAATTAATGACAAGATTAAAACATGGGACATGAGGATAGAAACAACTAAATAACAATCAAAGGCAAGAATTTATCACATCATAATGGAATAAAGAAATAATTGAATAAATAATTAAGTAAAAATAATTTAAACAACATCAAACATATTTTCAATTCACACGCACACATATATGCATTTGTCTTAGTTAAATGAAAATATAAATTGAAAATTAATCAAGGTACTTAAGGCTAAGATATCATGTCATGGGAAATAACATCAAAAATAAATCAAGCATTTTCAAACTCATATACATGCATATTTATCTTTTAATTAAATGAAAAAGTATTTAACAATTAAATCACAATTATTAAAGATTAATCACATTAAATCAAGAGCATAGAGTTAAATCATGGAAACAAAAATTAAGCATGTTATCAAGTGTGGAACAAATTTAGTGGCAATTAAGAATTAAAATATCAAATAAATCATTTAAAACCCTAATATGTAAATCCTATAATTAATTAATGCAATTAAAATAAAATAAACAAGAAAAATCATGGGATCAAGGCAAAATGAACCAAAGTCAGAGGGTAACATTCAACAAAAGTTAATTAAAAGTTCAAAACATAATAAAAACATAGGAAAATAAATTTCATATTATCTAAGGTTAATTATTAACATTTAAACCTAATTAAATAGTGCCAAATGATAAAAAATTCAAAATAATACATGATTATATACACATCAAAATAAAAAGTTCCAAACATTAACATATTATTCATATCATATCATGATCAAGTAATAAAACATGTTATCAAAGATTAATCAATTTAAACCTAATTTGAACACTAATAAATAAAGAAAATGAGGAAAAAATAGTAAATAAATGATTTAAAAAAATAATTTCATAATATATCAATTAATAATAACCTAAAATATAATTAAAAAAATAATAATCATCGCAGAAATTAAAAAATAAAATTAAATAACAGAGAAGGTGTGAATATCAAAACGAATAGAAAGGGGGGTGCAGAAAGTAATACCTGGACTTTGGGCTTAAAGCCCAGTCTGCGTCAGAATCAGGTGTGGCACAGGTCCAAGGAACCACAGTACACGCGCGCAATCTGGTGCGTCTGATCAGATCTGAAGGCGTGAGATTCAAATCAGCAGGTGATGGATCCGGTGCTCCGCAGGAACCGGAGACCACGGTGCAACGCGTCCTTTGGGTTGTTGGATCTGGATGTAAAAGAATCGGACGCGCGCGATATGTTGGCTTGATCTGACGGCTGTGACCCACACGCGAGATCTAACGACCTTCATGGGATATGGGGATCTGAGGGAACACCATGGGTCTTGTTCTTCCTCACGTCAAGCAAACGGCCGGAGCTTCACCGGCGCGGCGACGAACATCACCGGACGTCCAAACAGTAATAAAACTCGCTCCAAAATACTCTATACCACTCGAAAAATCACGAGGAACACGAATCCACAATTAGGTTCTTCAAAAGATGCTTCAGTTTTGAAAAACGATGAGAAAAAGTTCAAACTTAAATTTCAGAAAACGCGATTTGAACGAGAGTTGGGTTAAATTAAGCAATGGGAAAGCATCTTGAGGTTATTTGATGATGAATGGGGTTAAAAAACGACAGAAACAGCGCCTAGAAACTCGTATTCAAATCTCACATTTTTGAAGGTTTTTGAGGTTTCTATTCTCTCAAATTTATGGGTTAGAGCTTGTGTTTTGTGGTTGTTTTATGCTACTGGAAGTGTTTAGAGGCTTATTTGATGAAGAAATTGAGATTTGGATGAGGTTTATGAAGAAATTGAATTTTGAGAAAAAGGGTAAAAATGAGAGAATTTGAGATGAATTTTCTCTGAGTTTTGTGAATGAATTTCGTAGTCTCCTCTCTCCTCACTGAAGAGTGTTATTTGTAGTGGAAAATTAGGTTATGAGTTGGCTTCAATTGGATAAGAATCAAGGGTAATTTTGAGTTTTTGGTTATGAGATTTTTGTGGGTTTTTGATCAAGAGAAATGAGAATACTTGTTATGCTCATGAGCTGTGATGAAAGGAATATACTAGGATCAATTTGAGGAGATAAGGATCAAGAGAAAATTGTGGGATTTAAGTGTGATGGGAAAAATGGTGAAAAATCAATTAAAATGAATTAATGAAAATACATGAAAATATGGAAAATGAAATATAAATTGATAAAGGGCAAATATGTCATTTTTCAGGGTTTATACAATGCATGAGTTAAATTGGAAACAATTGAAAAAAAGTTTGAATAAAAAAGATTACTTGTTGATGAAGAAATGAATTTTTGAACTTAAAATGTAAATATGAATATAATAATATAATATAAAATAAAAATGCAAATGAAAATATAATTAAAATATTTTTATTATGCTCATAATATATGAAAATGATGGAGATGAAATTATAACTCAAAAATCATAAAGAATGGATGAAGAATGAGATTACTTGCAAAAGAAGTTACCTTAATATTTGAAATTTTTGAAAAGAGTAAAATGGGGATAAAATTAAATTTATGAGCAAATTTTGGTACAAGAGTATATTGGAAATTATATGGTGAAAGAAAAAGTTCAAAAAGTCACACAATCAATTATCTAAAAAATGAAACAGTTAAGCAGCGTAAACTGGATAAAATACTATTTTGACAATTTTAAATTAACAAATAATAATAATATGATGAAAATTAACATGCTTAAAAATGAACAAAAATTAAATGAAGAAATTAGGGGTGGTCAAAAAATGGGGTATGACAGATACAAACAAGCACCGGGTATTGGGACGTATGAGACATGTATCAGGTATTAATTCTTTATTTAAAAATAATAATTTAACCGATACTTTTTCGATACGAGTATCGAGATATATCGAAAGAGTATCAAGTATTATTTTTTTATTTAAAAATAATGATTTAACCAATACTTTATCGATACGAGTATCACAACGTATCGAAAAAGTATCGGTATCGAGTACGTATCGGACACGATACGTCACCATTTTTTGAATATCGAGGCTTCATAAACCATAAAAAAAAAAAAAAAACAGTCGCAAACATTGGCAGATAAAGATAAGGGTTAATAGGTCTTTAACCCCTGCTAAGTGGGCGTGTTTTGCGTTACCCCCTGCTAAAATTTTCTTGAAGAATGCCCCCTTGCAAAGTTTTTTTTTTTGGTTTTCCCCCTTTTCCTCTCTTGGATGCAAGAAATTTGAACTTTTTAAATCGGTTGAACAAAATAACCGATTTAAAAAACATAACTTTTTAAATCGGTTGAACAAAATAACCGATGTAAAAAGTGCACTCAAGGGGGGAAACCAAAAAAAAAAAACTTTGCAAGGGGGCATTGTTCAAGAAATTTTTAGCGGGGGGAAACGCAAAACACGCCCACTTAGCAGGGGGTAAAGACCTATTAACCCTAAAGATAAAAATATTAACAAAATATCTTATTTCCTATAACATACTCCTTTCAAGCAACACATCAACAGAACTCCATCAGTCCACTAGCAGTGCAATAGCAGTACATGTCATATCAGCAGAACTCCTCTATCAACTAATGAATCAAATGAAACATTGATACCCATTAATATAATTAAATATAGATTCCTAAAAGACCAAAAAATAAATATTGATTCCCTCGTATAAGACGTAGTTAAACTAGATTAGAGGGTGACTATGAGTGTTTCTTTGGCCATGGTTGTGGATAAATAATGGAAGATAAATTTTGTGAGATCTAGAGATTACAAATAATGTGGTGACAGCAGTGTCAAACTGGTGCAACATCTGCACGAGATAATGGAGAATATTAGTACTAATGGCGTGGATAAAATATCCTTGAAATATAATTTCTCAAATAGACAAATTAGTACAAATTCATATAAACTACATTATATAAAGGTTCATGCATAAGTATAAATTTATCATATTCAAAGAAAAATAATAACAAAAGCAAGATTTATTTCAACCACAGTTTGTTTTTTGTTTCATCAAAGTTTCTTTCTCCACCAACACAATTTGTCATGTAGCTTTGTTCCTACTTATACTTAATGACATTGATCTAATAAATCACTCATTTATAGAGGAAACGATCCATATCATTACACAAGAAACATACTTATTCACTATAAAAACAAATATATATAATTGAAAAATATATATTTACTATACAAAATCCAAATCACTATGTTTGATGCATCAAGATTCATCTGTACCTATAAATAAATAAAAACTACATTTTAAAATAAGAAAACATTCTAGATCAGACACCCGAAATAAAATGCTAGAAACAGTTCACCTTGTTTCTAATTACGAAAAAAAACTTAGAGCAAAGAATACAAAATTTACCTCGATGAAGGAGGTAGTGATAGTAGCACGATGTCGCGTGACTCTCGAGAAAGACCGGAGCAAAACAGAGGTTACATACCCAGATTTCATGGGAATCGAAGGAAGCTAGAGATACCAGTTTTCAAAGTCGACAATGCATATGGATGGTTGGTGAGGATCGAAAGATATTTTCGATTGAATGAGGTGAGTGTCTGTGAGAAGTTAGATGCAGCAGTGATAGCATTGGAGGATAAGGCCTTGAATTGGTATGTGTGGTGGGAAGAACAAACTCCATCAAGGACTTGGAATGAGTTTAAAGTTGTTGTGATAAGAAGATTCCAGCCAGGATTTCTTCAAAATCCACTGGGTCCATTATTGAGTCTGAAGCAAAAAGGATCAGTTATGGAATATTGAGAACAATTTGAGTTGTTGGTAGTTCCCATACGAAGATGAAATTCCTGGCACGCTAAGCACGATGTGCGATACAATGTTCTAAGCACCTTAACACTAAACGTAATGTGCGATACAATGTTCTAAGCTTCTCAACACGTATATCACAAGATAAATGTAAACAAATAACTGAAAGCAAGTAAAAGGCACGGGATATTTGTTAACCCAGTTCGGCGCTTAAAACAAGCCCTAGTCTGGGGGATACCAATCCAGGAAGGAATATCACTATAATAGTCCTAGTTGTAAGTTCTCAGCAAACACCACGTTTACAACTCATAACCTAGGCAACTACCAATGACTCTTCAACCTAGGAACTCCTAAGTCTGAGATCCCATCTCACTCCCTTACAACCTTACAGACAGCAAGGATTTCAAAACACAAATACAAAATGTTTTGGAGACACACACTCCTAAAACTACACACTCGTACCTAAATGCTTAGAGTGCTAAAAACACACAAGGTCCTAACTCCGTACTTCAAAGCTTAGGAGAGGATCACACAGATTACAACACAAAGACACACGTCCTAACCTTGCATCAATGAGACACAAGAAAAGCTCACAATTAAACACACACGCAAAACCTAGAATGCTAGACACAAAACAATAACGGCGTGAACAACAACCAAATTAGGTTTAGCACAATCTTTAAATACTCCAGGCAAAAGTCCTTGATCCAGAATTAAACATGGGCTTGATTTGTTTGACCCAAGCAATTGACCACATTGATTAAAATAGATTCTTTCCAAAAATACACTTCAAAGAGATTCTTCATAAAAATGTTCTTGACAAGGATCTGAAGCATTAAATGATGATCCTCATAATAAGCCAGATAAAAAAGGCGCCATGCAAGATTCATGAAAGAGAAACAAACATTCCATAAATAAGAACACGGCGCGCACACTTCCAAAGGCGTGATACGATGTTGAGGCATCTTATCACACATCCTGCTACAAAGTTTATTTTACCAAAAATGCAGCCAATCACCAAAGACTCAACAAACTCCCCCTTTGGCAAATTTTTGGCTAAAACAAATTATGACCATACAGATACTTAAACAGATACTTCAACTACATTTCTTTTTCTCAACATAAGCACACAAGCATAAAGATCAGTAGAGACTATCCTTCAAAACAGTTTCCATACTACTCCTTCATGGAGAACAGTAGACAAGAATAAGATGTATCTTTCAAGTTTATTAGAGAGGCATGCAACAGCGGAACACACAAAACAACTTAGCCTTAAATGGTCAGGAAAATAAACATTGATAGGATGTTGTGGAGAATGCTTCAACATTTCACAACACATCTCCCCCTGCACATATGCATGGGATGTTGGAGCATCATATCCAACATCTCCCCTGCAAAGCACAAGTCATTACTCTAAACACTCATGCACACATATCAGGTATCAGATCATACAGGTCCACACATACATATACTTCATGCAACCTACTCTACAGATATAGCATAACCAGAGCAGTGCAGACTACCAGCAGAGACATAGATCATAATAAACACACCAAATAACCAATCCAGAATTATACTCCCCCTTTTTGCCACAAATTTGACAAATATATCATAACAGAGTGAAGAGGTCCAGGAGCATCATAGTTAATACAAAACAGGGGTCATCATAGTCTATGGCCATACAGCAGAAAAGGAATAAAAGTAACAGAAAACAAAAGAAACCAAAATAACAGGCCAATACATAGAAAATCCTCTAATCAGAATCACTGGAACCAGTCACCTCCAGTTCTTCTGTATCACCACCAGCATTTTCATTTAAAGTTGCGTCAGATGCTGCAGCATCATTACCAGCATCCATCATCTCTGCAGCATTTGCAGTCTCACCCTCAGCACCTACACCTTCTTCCTCAGCTTCCTCTTGTTTCAGGGCAGATATAACCAATTCAAGCCCTTTCTTTTGCTCATCCAGAGCTCTAACAGTAGCTTCCAAAGAGGCAATCATGTCTTTTCTATTTAGACTTGAAGATGGAACCTGCCTTGGTACAGATTTGCTCTTAACTGGCCCTGCTATGTCAGCAGCATGGGCTCCTTCAAACAACTTAAAATGGAGAGAAAGTGGTGCCTCTCTCTTGAGTGGTTCATCAGCAGCAGTCAAAATATTGGGGTATTGATCAAGAATAATTCCACAAATGAGGCTAGGGAAAGCTATTGGCATCTTCACAGCCCAAGACTTGCCATGAGCCATAGTTTGCTCAAAAATGTAGGTTCCATAGTCAGCTTCAGTCCCAGTCCCAACAGAGTAAATGAGTCTTGTCAAACCAGTGGCTATATGAGAAGTGTGGGTAGTGGGAACCCAGTTCACAGTGCCTATCTTATTCAAAACTGCATACTTAACAGAGAGCATGCATGAGGGAACTTTACCTTTAGAAGGCCACACCTTGACCTGATTGGCAGTGATGGTTTTGCAGACTTCATTGTTGGTGACATCAATTGCAGAGTACCCATCTTCTTGCCTACCAAGAAACCTGTTGATGATGATTGGAGAGAACTCCACACACTTGTTTCTCACATACACCTTTTGATATTCATTGCTGAGTAGGTTGTCACAATCCTCAGCTATGTTCACAATGAATTCCTTGACCAACTTGGCATAGCAGTTGCCCAAGCCACTAACTGTCTTCATCAGCCCAGCTTCATCCAACAGCTCAATGACCACTTTCCAGGCCAAAGTTTCATCAGATAACTCTCGTTCCAGCCCAATTCTTCTAGCAAACACATATTTCCACTTTTTGACACTGTCAATGAAATGGAAGGAGACACCATCAATGGGAACATCAGGAACATTGGGTGGTATGAATCTTCCACCAACTCTCTTCTTAGAGGTTGTGATGCTTGGAGCATCGTATTCAGCATCCTCATCAGACATAGCAGTAACATACTTTTTCTTCTTTAGAGCCCTCTTCTGAGGTGAGGGAGTGATGTTTGGAACATCTTCTGCAGCATCATAGTTTGAGTCACTCAGACTAATGGTCTTCCTCTTGGAGGACTTCTTCTTCTGTTGAGAGGGGATCTCAACCTTGCTTGAGCTCCTACTAGGACCAACAAACTTTTTCTTGGGAGACTTAGTTGGTGCACTCTTCTCTTTCTTCACAGACTTTGGTGCTTCAATTTTCACCTCAGTTTCTTTGCCTTTTCTTTCTCTAAGTCTCATACCAACACCAGTTTTTCCTGCTTGAGATGTACCAACAGATTTTACAACCACAACATCTTCTTCTTCACTAACATTCTCTTCAGCAGTCTTCTCAGAGTCACCTTTTTCTAGTTCAACTTCAGATGTTGTAACATCTTTACCAGCATCAGCGAGAGCTTCTCCTTGCGCCAGGGATGCTGAAGCATCCGGCGTCGCATCTTCTTGAGGAATACTCTTAGCCAACGATTGGAGAACATCTCCAACAATCTGAGCATCTTCATCGTGTCCATCATCCTTAGGAGAGTCAGGAACAGTTGATTTTGTCTTTTCAGTTTCCAGAGCACTTTCCTCCTTTTCAGAATTAGGGATTTCAACAGTATTTTCTTCGATCTGCACATTTTGAGAAGTTGCTGCAGCATCGAATCCCACATTCACACTATCTGAGCCCTTATTTGCAAGAAGAAACGCTTGCATGTCGAAATCAGAAGAGTATCTGGATTTGGATTTCTTTGCTTTGGGTTTCTTAGTGGCTGTCGCTTTGGTTTTCTTTGAGGATTTTGGTTTGGATGATGATGAAGTTTTGTGAGGTTTGAGGTTGAGTGCAGAAGCAAAGGATGGGTGAATGGTGGAGAGAGGGATAGCATCTGTGATGATGTTAGTGGATGGATCAATGGGGGGTTGTCTTGCGACAATGAGGAGTGGTTGGGAGAGACAGTTGCAGGAGAGTTGAGGGGAGAAGTCTGAGACATGGTGATGGCGAGGTTTTTGAGAAAATAGGATTGATAGTGGTGAAGGTTTGTAGGTTTGGTGGAGAGATTTGAGAGAGAAGTGGAGAGGTTGTAGTAGTATGCAAAGTAAATAAGGAAAGAAATAATGTGAGAAGATTTGAAAAGAAAATAACCAACCCTTGATAGTGGCGTGTTTAAGGGGAAATTGGAACCATGATTACCTTGATCAACGTGCAACACTTGATAGGAGAAATTAGAAATAACTGCTGCACGCGCCACTATCATAAACGGTAACTTCTACAATTCTTCATGGAGGCAAATTCCTAACTTGCCCCTTAACTTCTCAAACTGCACAGCATCAAGTGCCTTGGTGAAAATATCTGCTACTTGCTCCTTTGTACCAACATGCTCCAAAGTCACAATTTTATTCTCAACAAGATCTCTTATGAAGTGATGACGAATGTCAATGTGTTTGGTCTTGCTATGTTGAACTGGATTTTTTGAGATGTTTATTGCGCTCATGTTGTCACAGTACAATGTTAGAGCATCTTGTTCGACATCGTACTCCTTCAGCATCTGTTTCATCCAAATAAGTTGTGAGCAGCTACTCCCAGCAGCTATGTACTCAGTCTCAGCTGTAGATAATGCCACACAGTTTTGCTTCTTGCTAAACCAAGAAATCAAATTATTCCCTAGAAAGAAACATCCTCCTGAAGTGCTTTTTCTATCATCTGCACTTCCAGCCCAATCAGCATCACAATATCCATAGAGCACAAAGTCTTCTCAATGAGAGTACATTATTCCATAGTCACTAGTTCCGTTCACATATTTCAGAATCCTCTTGACTTGAGTCAAGTGGCTCACCTTAGGATCAGCTTGATGTCTGGCACATACTCCAACAGCATAAGTGATGTCAGGCATGCTTGCAGTCAGGTATAGCAAGCTCCCAATCATACTTCTATAGAGACTTTGATCCACACTTATTCCCTTTTCATCTTTAGTAAGTTTCAAATGAGTGGGTGCTGGTGTTCTCTTGGAGGTGGCACTTTCCATTCCAAACTTCCTGACTATGTTCCTTGTATACTTACTCTGAGATATGAAAATGGTATCATCCATTTGTTTAATTTGAAGTCCAAGAAAGTAAGTCAATTCTCCAACAAGGCTCATTTCAAACTCTGATTGCATTTGCTTGACAAAATGCTGGACCATCGTATCTGACATCCCACCAAACACTATGTCATCAACATAGATTTGGGCTATAATAAACGTACCTCCTTCTTCTTTAACAAATAGGGTTTTGTCTGAAACTCCCTTCCTGTAACCTTGGTCTTCCAAGAACTGAGTCAACCTTTCATACCATGCCCTGGGTGCTTGCTTCAACCCATACAGAGCTTTCTTCAGTTTGTAAACATGGCTAGGGTGTTCAGGGTCTACAAACCCCTTTGGTTGCTCAACATACACCTCTTCCTGTAGGTATCCATTTAGAAATGCACTTTTTACATCCATCTGGTAAAGCTTGAACTTAAGAATACATGCTACACCCAACAGAAGTCTGATGGATTCTAGTCTTGCAACAAGTGCAAATGTTTCTTCAAAGTCAAGGCCTTCAACCTGAGTATATCCCTGAGCTACAAGTCTTGCTTTATTTCTGGTAACAACACCATTCTCATCTGACTTGTTCTTATAAACCCATTTTGTTCCAATCACATTTACATCTTTTGGTCTTGGAACCAAATCCCATACTTCACTTCTCTTGAACTGGTTTAATTCTTCTTGCATAGCCTCTATCCAGGCTTCATCAGTTAAAGCTTCTTTGACATTCTTAGGTTCAAATAGTGACACAAAGCAAGTGTTTGAGATCACATCATTTGATCTTCTAGTAGTTATCCCCTGTTCAGGATTACCAATGATCATATCTGTTGGATGATTTTTCTGGACACATACTGAGGGACCTTTCTTTTGAGCTTGTGCTTCAGCATTTGCCACACTTTCCTCTTCAGCTATTTCTTCATCAGATTGATTATCACACAGATGTTCAGCATCGTCAACAACAGGAATACCTTGATCTTCACCAACAAAATCTTCCAAGGGAGAATCTTGGACAACAACATTTATAGATTCCATCATTACTTGAGTCTTGGAATTATAAACTCTATAAGCTCTGCTGTTTGGAGAGTATCCCAGAAAAATTCCTTCATGACTCTTAGGATCAAGTTTTCTTCTAGGCTCTTTGTCAGCTAGGATGTAGCATTTGCTTCCAAACACATGAAAATGTTTAACAGTTGGCTTTCTATTTTTTCCATAGCTCATACAAGGTAGAAGAGGTACCTTTTCTTAGTGTGACTCTGTTGTGAATGTAACAGGCAGTGTTCATGGCTTCAGCCCAAAAGTAATAAGGAACATTTTTGGCATGAAGCATGACTCTAGCTGACTCTTGGATAGTCCTATTTTTTCTTTCAACTATTCCATTCTGCTGAGGGGTGATAGCAGATGAGTACTCATGCTTAATTCCTTCAGTAGCACAGAAGTCATTGAACCTGGAGTTCTCAAATTCCTTTCCATGATCTGTCCTAATTCTTACCACATTACTTGCTTTTTCCCTCTGAATTTGAAGACATAATTCCTTGAAAGCTTCAAAGGCATCTGACTTTTCTCTAATAAAATTTACCCAACTGTACCTTGAGTAATCATCCACCATCACAAAAGCATACCTTTTCCCTCCTAAGCTTTCAACCTGCATGGGTCCCATAAGGTCCATATGGAGTAACTCAAGAACTTTGGAAGTTGTCTGATGCTCCAGCATTGGATGCGACATCCTGACTTGCTTACCAATCTGACACTCACCACATTTGTTACCTTCAATAATCTTTAGTTTAGGTAAGCCCCTGATAGCTTCAGATGATATTGCTTTCTTCATTCCTTTCAAGTGAAGATGACCTAGCCTTTGATGCCACAGCTTCACTTCATCTGCTGCTGAACTAAGACAAGTGGTATTAAGGGCTTCTTCCTGAGATCTCCACAAGTAGCAATTATCTTTAGACCTGGTTCCCTTCATTAGCAGCTGGTCTTCCTCATTATTAACAAGGCACTCAGACTTGGTAAAGTTGACTTTTAAGCCTTGGTCACACAGCTAGCTTATACTAATCAGATTTGCTGTGAGTCCTTTAACCAAAAGCACATTCTCCAAGTTGGGCAATCCATGATTTACAAGATCTCCAATTCCTAGTATTTCCCCTTTTGCACCATCTCCAAAAGTCACAAAGCTGGTCTTGTAGGGTCTTACATTCATGAGATATTTTTCTTAACCAGTCATATGTCTGGAGCATCCACTGTCAAAATACCAATCTTCCCTTGATGAGGCTCTCAGAGATGTGTGAGCAATTAACCCAACACTTTCTGTTTTGGGCTTCCACTCCTTCTTGATAGGTACATCTTCCTTCACTTCATTAGCTTTAGGTTGTTGAACAGGATAGCCATGAAGTTTGTAGCAGAAAGGTCTAATGTGCCCTCTTTTTCCACAGTGATGACAAACCCATCTACGATACACTCTCTGAATCTTAGGCCTTTGATGACCACGAGGATTAGATTCAAGAGCAAACTTGGGAACTGGGTATGTTTTAGAATGTTGAGCAGGATGCTTCAACATCGTCTGTCCAGTGCAGGGATCAAAAACATCTTCAGCAGATTTGAACTTTGTCTCAAGATTCTGTGATATTGATTTAAATTTGAGTAGTTATAACCCACTGACTCGGCCTTCCCACTTGGTAGATTCTCCAAGATCTCTTCAAGTATGTTTGTCCCTGAGTTTAGTTGACTTACACGTTTCTTCAAGTCCTCCATTTGAGCATTGACAAGAGCAACTTTTTCTTGAGCTTCTGAAGTCTTCTCAGCTTGAGCTTTCACTTCAGCCTGAAGGAGATTAATGGTCTTTTTCTGCTTCTCAAGGAGCCTACACATTTCTTCAAACCTAGTGAGTAGCTCTTTGTAAGTACTAGCAAGTTCATCATAGGCCACATCACCATCTTCATCAGTGTCACTATCTGAGATACAAACTCCAGTCAAGGCAGTCACATGTTTAGCAGATTCATGCTCTTCCTCAGAATCTTCATCTGACCAAGAAACACTCAAACCCTTTTTCTGTCTTTTCTGATAGGTTCCACATTCTGATCTTATATGTCCATATCCCTCACACTCATGACATTGAACACCCTTGCTTTGACTATTCTTCTCTTCAGGCTTGGGTTTCTTCAGACCATTTTGCTGTTTATTGATGTCGAATCTGATGCTTGGAGCATTCTGATGATTCCTGCGATCAACACTTTTCAGCACCTTGTTGAACTGTCTTCCAAGCATGGCATTGGCATCTGCAATGCTTTCTTCTTCTTCATCCTCATCTTGAGCATTGTCCTCATCAGTATTAGAAACAAAAGCAATGCTTTTGTTCTTTTTGTCACCACGTTCATCTAAGACAGTTTCAAAGGTTTGAAGAGAACCAACCAACTCATCCATCTTCATAGTAGAGATGTCATGTGCTTCCTCAATTGCTGTTACTTTCATGTCAAATCTTTTGGGAAGAGATCTGAGAAGTTTTCTTGACAGTTTCTCATCAGACACCTTCTTTCCCAAGGCTTCAAATGAGTTAGTAATATCCAAGAGTGTCATATGAAAGTCTTGAATGCTCTCATCATCCTTCATTTTCAGTGTTTCAAACCTGGATGTGAGATGTTGAATCTTTGATTGCTTCACCTTTGTGGTACCTTCATAACAAGTTTTCAAGATCTCCCATGCTTCTTTGGCTGACACACAGTTTTTAATCAGCTTAAAAACATTTGTGTCCACCCCATTAAACAAGGCATATATGGCTTTGTTGTTGTAGAGAGTTGCAGCTTCCTCCTCTGTAGTCCACTCAACTTCTGGTTTCTTTACCCCCGTTGAGGTCCCTTCCTTGCTGGCAATAGTGAGATGATCCCATCCAGTCAAAACAGCCTTCCATACCTTGCTATCAATAGATCTTAGAAAAGCAGTCATTTTGGGTTTCCAGTAGTCATAGATATTTGATCCATTGAGCAGAGGTGGTCTATTCATGTATCCTCCATCTTTTTCCATGATGCCAGAGATTTTAGGTCCTGGATCTCACCCTAGAGACATGCAGGGTGCCTGCTCTGATGCCAATTGAAATTCCTGGCACGCTAAGCACGATGTGCGATACAATGTTCTAAGCACCTTAACACTAAAAGTGATGTGCGATACAATGTTCTAAGCTTCTCAACACGTATATCACAAGATAAATGTAAACAAATAACTGAAAGCAAGTAAAAGGCACGGGATATTTGTTAACCCAGTTCGGCGCTTAAAACAAGCCCTAGTCTGGGGGATACCAATCCAGGAAGGAATATCACTATAATAGTCCTAGTTGTAAGTTCTCAGCAAACACCACGTTTACAACTCATAACCTAGGCAACTACCAATGACTCTTCAACCTAGGAACTCCTAAGTCTGAGATCCCATCTCACTCCCTTACAACCTTACAGACAGCAAGGATTTCAAAACACAAATACAAAATGTTTTGGAGACACACACTCCTAAAACTACACACTCGTACCTAAAGGCTTAGAGTGCTAAAAACACACAAGGTCCTAACTCCGTACTTCAAAGCTTAGGAGAGGATCACACAGATTACAACACAAAGACACACGTCCTAACCTTGCATCAATGAGACACAAGAAAGGCTCACAATTAAACACACACGCAAAACCTAGAATGCTAGACACAAAACAATAACGACGTGAACAACAACCAAATTAGGTTTAGCACAATCTTTAAATACTCCAGGCAAAAGTCCTTGATCCAGAATTAAACATGGGCTTGATTTGTTTGACCCAAGCAATTGACCACATTGATTAAAATAGATTCTTTCCAAAAATACACTTCAAAGAGATTCTTCATAAAAATGTTCTTGACAAGGATCTGAAGCATTAAATGATGATCCTCATAATAAGCCAGATAAAAAAGGCGCTATGCAAGATTCATGAAAGAGAAACAAACATTCCATAAATAAGAACACGCGCGCGCACACTTCCAAAGGCGTGATACGATGTTGAGGCATCTTATCACACATCCTGCTACAAAGTTTATTTTACCAAAAATGCAGCCAATCACCAAAGACTCAACAGAAGAGAAGAGAGAGTAATGCTAGATAGCATATTCTTAAATGGCCTTAAGGAAGAGATCCAAGCTGAGTTGAAGCTCTATGATTGTCAAGACGTAGCTGAGATTATGGATCGTACTTTGTTGCTAGAGGAAAAGAATGAAGCCTTGCTGAAACGTGGATTTGGAGGAAAAGAAAAAGGAGAAGGGAAGGACATAAATGGTCTATCTAAGTTCAGAGACCCTGGTGATTTTGGTGCAGTCAAAAGAGACAATGATAAGGGGGGAACCATAAGTGGAGATAGATTCAAAGGCAAGAAATTAAAGACTCTGAAGCATAGTGAAGTTGAGGTGGAATTAAAGTCTCTGAAGCTATTATTGGATAGCAAGGAAGGACTTACTTCAAACAAGTCTTTCAAAGTGTGGGTGATGATTGGTAACATAAGGGTCCTCACATTGATTGATTCTGGTGCTACTAGCAACTTCATAACAACCAGATTGGTGGAGGAGTTAGGAGTGAATCTGAGGAACACACCTACTTATGTTATTGAAGTAGGCAATGGTGAGAAGGTGAGGAATAAAGGTGTATGTGAAGGGCTGCAATTCCATATTCAAGGGGTAGATTTCAAACAACATTTTTTCCTAATGGAGCTAAGTGGTTCATAAATGGTATTGGGAATGGATTGGTTGGCTAGTTTGGGAAACATAGAAGCTAATTTTGGAAACTTGTGCTTGAAGTGTGAAGTAGATGGGCAGAAGTACACCGTTCAAGGGGTCCAGCTATATGTAACAGTCATGCGACTTGGAAGGCGATGATTAAGGCCCTTTCAAATGAGGGTATAGGATTCTATATCCAGTCCTTAACGGAGGCCAAAACAGTACCCTCAGCAAGTGGAGATATGTGTCTGAATAGGAGGAGATAATTGAGGAATTTGCTGGAGTGTTTAATATGTCCTCCGATTTACCACCAATAAGGGAACATGACCATGCTATTCTGCTCAAACCAGATGCTAATATTCCTAATTTGAGGCCATATAGGTACCCATACTACCAGAAGAATGAGATGAGAAGATTGTGAAGGAGATCATGCAAGCTAGGATCATAAGGCATAGTACAAGTCCATTTTCAAGCCCAGTTTTATTGGTGAAAAAGAAAGATGGAGAGTGGAGATTTTGTACTGATTACATAGCCTTGAACAAGGTAACTATCCCAAATAAATTCCCCATTCCAGTTATAGATGAACTGTTGGATGAACTAGGTGGTGCATTAATTTTTTCAAAGTTAGATCTTAAGTTTAGGTACCATCAAATTAGGATGAGGGATGAGGATATTGCCAAAACAACTTTTAGAACTCATGAAGGTCACTATGAGTATTTGGTTATGCTTTTTGGCCTTACTAATGCTCCTTCAACCTTCCAGGCTTTGATGAATGAAGTGTTAAGACCTTATTTGAGAAAATTTGTGTTGGTGTTTTTCGATGATATTCTAATATATAGTGCCAGCAGAGAGGAACATGTGAAGCATTTGAAATAAATTTTACAAGTTTTGCACACTCACAAACTGTTTGCCATAAAAAAAAAGTGTTCCTTTGGTAAAGTAGAAATTGTGTATTTGGGCCATTTAATTTCTGGTAGAGGTGTATTTGGACCCCAAGAAGATTGAAGATATGTTGAGATGGCCTGCCCCTAAGGAACTTAAGAGTTTGAGGGGATTTTTATGCTTAACTGGATATTATAGAAAGTTTGTCAAGATAGCGTGGCCATTAACTCAGTTATTGAAGAAGGACAATTTTAAATGGGGTGAAGAAGCTCAACTGGCCTTTGACAAGCTGAAGCAGTCCATGACCACTATTCCAGTACTAGCCATGCCTATTTTAATAAGGAATTTATTGTGGAGACTGATGCATCAGGTAAGGGAATTGGGGCGGTACTGATGCAAGATGGCAGGCCCATAGCTTATATGAGTCAGGCGTTACCTAACAGAGCACAGCAAAAGTCAATTTATGAAAGGGAGCTGATAACTATAGTGGTGCCAATGCAAAAATGGAGGCCATATTTTCTTGGAAGACATTTTCAAATTCACACTGATCAAAAGAGTTTGAAATATATTACCGAGCAGAAGAGCATGGAGAAGACCAGCAGAAGTGGATTGCAAAGCTATTAGGCTTTGACTTTGACATTAAGTACAAACCAGGGAAAGAGAACAATGTGGCTGATGCTTTATCCAGACAGATGTCGTACCAGACCATCACAACAGTACAATGTGAGGCTTGGGAAGGTTTAGAAGAGGAAGTGCAGCAAGATGATAAACTGAAGGCGATAATACAAGCCTTGATTGCAGATCCTCTCAGTCATCCTGGATTTCAACTAAAAGGTGGAAGGTTATATCATGATGGTAGAGTAGTGATTCCTAAGCAATCTCCTAGAATTGCTTGGTTATTACATGAATTTCATGATACATCTCCTAGTGGACATTCTGGATATCTGAGAACTTATAAGAAAATAGCTAGCATTGTGTATTGGGAAGGCATGAGGAAAAGAATCCAAGACTATGTACAAGCTTGTGAGACCTATCAGAGAAACAAGTACCAAACACTGAGCCTAGTAGGACTTTTGCAACCCTTACCCATCCCTACACAGGTTTGGTCAGACATTTCCATAGATTTTATTGGAGGACTTCCTAAGGTACATGGTATTGATACTATTATGGTAGTGGTAGACAGATTGACTAAATATGCTCATTTCATTCCAGTGAGCCATCCTTATACTGCTAAGGAAATATCCGCATATCTGGGATCTTTATTAAAGAAGTTGTGAAATTGCATGGATTTCCAAAATTCATAGTGTCAGACAGAGACAAATTTTTCTTGATTACATTCTGGGCTGAATTATTTAAACATGCAGGTATAAAATTAAAGTACAGCAGTGCTTATCATCCTCAATCGGATGGTCAAACTGAGGTGGTGAATAGGTGTGTGGAAACCTATTTGAGATGCTTGAACGGGAGACATCCAAAGCAATGGCCTAAGTGGCAGGCCTGGGCAGACCCAATTGATAAATAAGGAAATCATTTTGAATCAAGAACAAAATGAAGATGATGAAGAAGTTGATTTGTGAAATCCATAAAATTAAACTCAGATCCACAAATATTAAACCCCAACTTCAACTTTTAATTGATGATGTTGTTTTTGTAATGTAAAAAATGAGCTCTTTTCTTTCCACTTTCTGTCGTTGTATTGACCGACCAAACCCCAGCAAATCGATTTATTGTAATAGTGAAGAATATGATATATAAAACCCACTTAGGTTGGTCTGGTATGAAATTTTGTTCTCTGGCATGACAGATGTCGTACACAATGTCTAGGACAATGTGTATGTAGTCCAGATGTCTTAGACAATGTGTCTAGGACAACTGGTTATGAGGAACACTCGTTATTGCAGTACTGAAGTAAATAAAAACAATAAACGACACCAGTAATTTGTTAACCCAGTTCGATGCTAAACAACCCTACTCTGGAGGATACCAATCCAGGAAGTGAACACTACTACTCCGAATTAATACTTAGTCTTACAACCACACCAAACTCCTTTTGGCATGTATGCCTTTTCTCAATCCTAGTAATCGTCTACCCAAGGGCTAACTGATAACTCACTTTATGTGAGTATTATTACAGCTTTTTACTTGCTCTGTTACCTGCTAATATGGTTTTGTATTCAATGTTTAGGTTTATTTGATGCCATTTATGAGTCTAGCATGTATTTAGGATTTTTATGTAATCTCTTCATATAAAGAGAGCTCTAGAGTCATTTGGTGTCAAGACAGACCACTGGACCATTGAAAAGGTTCAAGAGCCAAGGCAAATGATAATTACAGTCAAGACAACCATTCCGTACAACCACCAGAGGCGGCTGACCAGTCAATGCAGTCAAAAGCTGCCACGTCAGATGAAGAATACGAACGGGCGCTAACTCGAGGAAAGACAGCTGGCAGATTTCCTATGTGCTGATAGTGCTGTCATTATACTAATCATTGGGGAATATGCTTTATTCCTTTGGGCTGTCTTATCCTCGGATTTAGGGAGGCCCATGATCCAAGAGATTGTCCTATATAAAGGTGCCTTAAACCCTAAAGTTAGCATATGCTTAGAGAGCTCAGCCGTTGTGAAGAAAGAAGAACTCTAAGACGTTCATGGTGCGCCGCTGCTGCTGATAACTGAAGTCTAGTCTGCTGTTGGACTTGGAGCTTGAGACATCAACTCTAAGGCCATCTCAGTTGTAAGTTTACATTTAAGAATTCATTTTTATGTGTAATCTTATATCTTTGGTTGTTATGGTTTCTATGCTCATCATGAGCTAAACTCTTAATGTTGAAATTATGTGAAGTTTAATTGAAAGTTTAATATGTTTAAGTGATGTGATGTGTGTTTTTGTGCTCTTTTAGTTCATTTGTTATTTTGCTATATATTCATATCTAGGACTGATCAACTTAGGTTTGAATACAAGTTTGTTATTAAGACACATCTAATAATGAATGGATTGAATGAACTAATGTGGTTAAGTGAGGTATAGACATATATTCTCTACTTGAAGTCTTAGACATAAGCTTTAGGGCCATAGTAAGAATACAACCACGTGTTTTCTGAACTGTAATGAAGTAAGTTTGACCTAGACATAGGATTCATCTTATCACGCATTGCATTATCCAACGTTGTAGACATACACCATAAGGCAAAAGTTGCTTGCAGGAGTCTTGCCTACACTTATCTCATCATACACATATTAAGCTGCATATTAAATGGATCATAAGTTCAACATGCTTTCACAACTATTTTCTCACACTCTTTTAATCAATTGTTCCTTTAATTTATTTGCAACCCTAAACTGTTATTTTGTTACTTTAATCACTCATAAGTGTAAAACTAATTGAACTAGTCTTGGAGCGAGATTTCCTTATCACAATCCCTGTGGGAACGATACTTTTTCTTATTACTTGTGCTATAGATAAGACTGTGTATACTTGCACATTGCGAACAATTATATCACATCTAACAAACGCAACAAGTTTTTGGCGCCGTTGCTGGGGATTGTGCGAAATTTAGTTCCATTTTTAGTTTATTAGTTTTTAGCTTATTTGAGATTTAATATGTTTTCTGTCAAGTGGTGTTAAGACAGGTGTACGAGAAAATTGTATGCACAGGTTTTGATCACCAGAATTCAGAGCAGATCCTGAAATTGAAAGAACATTCAGAATTCTAAGGCGTAATAGAAGAAGTAACCAAGAGGGAGTGAATCTAGTGGAGCAAAAAGATTTTCATAACTCAGAATCAGAATTAGAAGAAGAAATGGCAGATCTAGAACAGCCAGGAGACATGCCTGACATTATCGGTATTGCTAATGACCGAGGAAGGAATATAAGAGATTATGCCATTTTTATCCAAATGCTATGAACACCGGGATAGTAAGACCTGAGATAACAGCTGTTCAGTTTGAATTCAAACCCATGATGTTCCAAATGCTTCAAACTGTCGGTCAATTCTCTGGTGCTGCTACTGAAGATCCTCACCTACACTTGAAGCAATTTCTTGAGGTAGCTAGTATCTTCAAAATACCTGGAATAACGGATGATGCTTTCAGATTAAGGCTTTTTCCCTACTCACTGAGGGATAGAGATAAAGGTTGGCTAAACTCTCTAAAGCCTAATTCCATTGCTACTTGGAATGCTCTAGCTGAGAAGTTCTTAGCTAAATATTTCCCTCCTGTCAAGAATGCAAAGATGAGGAATGATATTACTTTTTTTAGACAAGGAGAGGATGAGACTTTGTTTGATGCTTGGGAAAGGTATAAGGAGATGCTAAGGCAGTGTCCACATCATGGTATTCCTGTGTGTATTTAGCTTGAAACTTTTTACAATGGTTGAGTGCCATCTTCAAGAAATATGTTGGATGCATAATCAGGAGGAGCCTTACTTTTCAAGTCCTACACAGAAGGTTTTGATGTCATAGAGAGTATCACTGCAAATACCTATCAATGGCCTACAGCCAGAGCAAATCCTGCTCCTACTCAATCAAGGAAGCCAGCTGGAGTCCATGAAGTTAGTGAAACAACAGCCCTTGCTGCTCAAGTTGCTCAAATGCACAACATGTTGAAGACTTTACTCACGCCACCTGCCTTTCCTGCAGTTGCCAATGAGTCTTTCAAAGTAGTTACAGACTTAGCTGAAGTAGCCTGTGTTTATTGTGGTGGGGCTCACCTCTATGAAGAATGCCCTGCAAACCCTGTGTCAGTCAACTATGTCAACAATTTCAACAAGAATAACAATCCTTACAGTGATCGTTGTAATCCAGGTTGAAGGAACCATCCTAATTTCTCTTGGGCAAATGCACAAAATCAACAAGTTCATCAAAAAGCACATGTTGTACCCCCAGGTTTTTCTCAACAGCCTGGTAGTCAACTGGAGATAATACTGAAGAATTTCATGCAAGAGACAAATAATTTCACTGTTGAAGTCAAGAATCAAATTTTAGCCCAAGGAGTTAGTATAAAAAATCTGGAGAATCAAATGGGCCAAATAGCCACGACTCTTACTCAAAGACCAAGTGGAAGTTTGCCCAGCACTACTGAAACACCTGCTTCTACCTCAAAAGACAAAGGCAAAGAAACATGCAAGATGATAACTTTGAGGAGTGGAACAGAGTATGAAGGACCAAGCATGGGGACAATTCAAATTGAAGATGCTCAAGAAAGGTTGGCTGAAGACTCAACTGTCTCACAGTCAAATCAACAATTATCCCCTGCTGTCAGTTCAAAGAAGACAAGTCCTAAAAAAGCACCTGAGTCACCAAAAGACAAGACTCTGGTTGCCCCTGAAGCTACTACCAAGAGTAGTCCTGTTTTAGAAAGAGAAAGACCACCACCTCCGTTTCCTCAGAGACTAAGAAGAGCCATAGAAGAAAAGCAATTTCATTAGTTCATTGAGATCATGAAGCAATTGCATATTAACATTCCTCTCATTGAAGCTATTCAGCAGATGCCAAACTACTCTAAGTTTATTAAGGATGTGCTTACAAAGAGGAAGAGGATTTGTGAGTTTGAAACTGTAGCACTTACTCAAGAGTGCAGCCAAATGGTACAAGGGAAAATTCCACCCAAATTGAAGGATCCTGGTTCTTTTACCATCCCTTGCACCATTGGTGATGTTTATATTGGAAAGGCACTGTGTGACCTTGTAGCTAGTATCAATCTTATGCCACTTTCCATATTCAAGAAGTTGGGAATTGGAGCTACAAGACCTACCACAGTGACACTTCAGTTAGCAGATGGAAGTCTATGTTACCCTCAAGGCAAAATTGAAGATGTGTTAGTAAAGGTAGACAAGTTTGTTTTCCTTGCTAACTTTATCATAATGGATTTCAATGCTGATGATGATACCCTTATTTTATTGGGAAGGCCATTCCTTGCAACTGGCAGAACAATAATTGATGTAGAGAAAGGAGAACTCACAATGAGAGTCAATGCTCAAGAAGTCACATTCAATATTTTGAAAGCAATGAAGTACCCTGTTGAAGAGATAGAAGATGTTTCCATACTGCAATGCTGGGATTCATTGGTTCAAAAACAATTGGAAAAGAGGCATGACCCATTGGAAAATGAGTTAGCTGTACTTGAAGACAAGGAATTGGCACAAGAAGTTAATGAAGATGAAGATCCAACTCAGCCCAAGGCACTTTGGGTTGACAAGTATGAAGTTTTAGAGATCTCTAAAGAAGACCCGAAGGTGAATATCCCCTCAGTTTTGAAGCCACTTGATCTGGAGCTGAAAGAATTACCAAGTCATTTGAAGTATGCATTCCTGGAGACTAGTCAGGAGTTACCTCTTACAAAGCTGCCGAATTGATAGAATAACAAGAGTCAAACCTATTGGCCATGCTCAAGAAACACAAAAAGGCCATAGCTTGGCAAATGACAGATATTCAAGGGATTAGTCCAACTGTTTGTATGCATAGAATCCTGCTGGAAGACAATGCTAAGAATAGTGTGGAATGCCAAAGAAGACTCAACCCCATCATGAAGGAAGTAGTGAAGAAAGAGATCATTAAATGGTTAAATGCTGAAATTATATACCCTATTTCTGATAGTGTGTGGGTAAGCCCTGTTCAATGTGTACCAAAGAAAGGAGGCATGACTGTGGTTGCCAATGAGAAGAATGAATTGATTCCAACAAGGTCTGTGACTGGATGGAGAATCTGCATGGACTATAGGAAGCTGAACAAAGCCACAAGGAAAGATCATTTTCCCTTGCCTTTCATAGATCAAATGCTAGATAGATTGGCTGGTAAGGATTTCTACTGTTTTCTAGATGGTTATTTTGGTTACAACCAAATAGCCATAGTTCCTGAAGATCAAGAGAAGACTACTTTTACTTTTCCCTACGGTACTTTTGCTTTTAGGAGAATGCCATTTGGACTTTGTAATGCACCTGCTACATTTCAAAGGTGTATGATGGCACTGTTATCAGATTTAATTGAATCAACAATGGAAGTTTTCATGGATGATTTTTCTGTCTTTGGAGAATCATTTCATGATTGCCTCTCCAATTTGGAACTAGTGTTAATCAGATGTGAAGAAAGCAACTTGGTTCTCAACAGGGAGAAATGCCACTTCATGGTCAGAGAATGGATTGTGTTAGGGCACATAATTTCAAAGAAGGGATTAGAAGTGGATCAAGCCAAGATAGAAGTTATTGAGAAGTTACCTCCCCCTGCAAATGTGAAAGGCATTAGAAGTTTCTTGGGTCATGCTGGTTTCTATAGAAGGTTTATCAAAGAATTTTCTAAGATTACAAAGCCTTTATGCCAACTGTTGCAGCATGATGTTCCATTTGATTTCAATGAAGACTGTTTGAAAGCTTTTAATACTCTGAAGACAGCTTTAGTCACGGCACCAGTTATCATTTCGCCTGACTGGACCAAGCCATTTGAACTTATGTGTGATGCTAGTGACTATGCTGTTGGAGCTGTGCTGGGGCAGAGGCAAGACAAGACTTTTCATTCCATCTAATATGCAAGTAGAACACTTAATGAAGCTCAACTCAACTACACAACAACTGAAAAGGAATTGTTGGCTGTGGTATTTGCCTTTGATAAGTTCAGATCCTATTTGGTTGGCACTAAGGTGGTAGTCTACACTGATCATTCAGCCATCAAGTACCTCATTGCAAAGAAGGATGCCAAGCCAAGGTTAATCAGATGGGTTTTGCTTTCACAAGAGTTTGATTTGGAAATCAGAGATAAGAAGGTAGTAGAAAACCAAGTGGCAGATCATATGTCAAGACTCCCAGATGAAGTGTAGAATCAAGAAAGGTATGTGATTAAGGAAGAATTTCCAGATGAGCAATTACTTGCGATAACTGGAGATATGACTCCTTGGTATGCTGACATTGTCAATTATTTAGTTAGCAAAGTAGTTCCCCCAGAACTTAATTCCCAACAAAGAAAAAGATTTTTCCATCAAGCTAGGGATTATTACTGGGATGAACCTTTTCTTTATAAAAAATGTGCCGACCAAATATTGAGAAAATGTGTAGCAGGCCAAGAGGCAAGCCTAGTGTTGACTAATTGCCATTCAGCACCTTATGGTGGGCATTTTGGAAGCACTAGAACTGCTGCTCAGGTATTGCAATCTGGATATTTCTAGCCTACCCTGTTTAAAGATGCGTATGAATTTGTGAAACAATGTGATATATGTCAGAGGATAGGTAATGTTTCCAATAGACAATAAATACCTTTTACCAACATTTTAGAAATTGAATTATTTGATGTTTGGGGCATTGACTTCATGGGACCATTTTCTAATTCCTTTAGCAATCTATACATTCTTGTAGCTGTGGATTATGTTTCCAAGTGGGTTGAAGCAATTGCTACCCCCACTAATGATGCTAGAGTGGTAACCAACTTTTTGAAAAAGAATATTTTCACCCGTTTTGGCACTCCTAGAGCCATCATCAGTGATGAAGGTTCTCACTTTTGCAATAAAATATTTGAGGAGTTGCTGGCCAAATATGGGGGTAAAACATAGAGTTGCCACTGCTTATCATCCTCAGACTAGTGGGCAAGCAGAGCTATCCAATAGAGAGATAAAAGGAATTTTAGAAAAAGTTGTAGACCCTTCTAGAAAGAATTGGTCTAAGCTCTTGGATGATGCTCTGTGGGCTTACAGAATAGCTTATAAAACACCTTTGGGAATGTCCCCATTCAGATTAGTTTTTGGTAAAGCTTGCCACCTACCAATTGAACTTCAATGTAAAGCCTTTTGGGCTACTAAAAAGTTGAATTTTGACTATGAGGCAACTGGTAGGGCAAGACTGCTGCAACTAAATGAGTTGGAGGAGCATAAAATGTTTTCATATGAGAATGCTGAGTTATATAGAGCTAGAACCAAAGGTTAGCATGATAAAAAGATTCAAAAAAGAGTTTTAATTGAGGGACAACAAGTATTACTTTTTAATTCTAGATTGAAGTTGTTCCCTGGAAAGTTGAAATCTAGATGGTCAGGCCCATTCAAACTTTTGAAAATTTATCCTTATGGGGCTGTTGATCTTTTAGATGAGTCAACTGGAAAAGAATTTAAAGTTAATGGTCAAAGAGTAAAACACTATTGGGGTGATGACTCAAGGTCTAGAGTCATCACCACCCTTGATGAAGTTTGATTTATGGTTACAAGTCTGGCTGAGGACTTAGTAAAACAATGAGCTGCTGGGAGGCACCCCAGACCACTAATGTAAATAGTTTTTGTTTTTAGTTTTTGTTTGTTTCAGAAAAGGAAAGATGATTGAAGTCAACTTTGTTGCATCACAGTCTTGACTGTGGATGACTGATGCTTTGCTTGGTGCGCGCTGTGAGCACCAAGTGTCAAGTCACGTGGAGGTTCCTTAATGAAGTCATTGAAGAGTTTGTGGAAATTAGCTGTCAAAGTACAAAACACTGATTATTGACACCTGTCCGATAATTATAGCCGTGTCAGGCGAGTTATCTCACGCGCCGGATATGACTAATGCTTTTCGATAGAGTGACCGGTTGTAACTGCTACCCACTACTTTTTCAACTGCCATCATTACCTCACTGGTTTATTATTTTGCAACGGATCTTTGATTAGATTTACTCCAATTTGGTTGAGAAAGAGGACGTGTCTGAAGAGGTGAAGATGAATGAAGAAGAAAGAGGGCCAGAAGGACAAGGCCATAGTTCTGATGAGACTACTACTGATAAGCCTGTTAAGCAGGCAGATGAAGAGGAAATGATCCTTGAGCTGGAAGTAGGGAATCCTGTTGCTGCTAGTGATCCTAGTGGAGATCAGTTGGCGACGACGGAAAAGGAGACAGCTAATGATGAGTCCCAAACCCTTGGGTTCATTATAAAGAAAAAGCGCAAAACAAGAAGAAAAGCTGTGCCACAAGCAAGAGCTGATAAGCCTGTGGGTGCCGACCCTGAGCCAACTATCTTAGCAGAAAAGAATGAAGGAAGGAAGGGAGCTGATGAAGGGGTGTCCAACGTCATTGGCACCAAGAAGAGAAAGCCTAAGGTTCACGCTGCTGGAACCAGAAAAAGCGCCAGGCATCTTGCCTGAAGTGGTATCTGTCTTACCCCGTCTTTTATTTTTATGTTTCTAGTTTTTAGGTTGTCTGTTTTGTCTGTTGTTGTCTCTTCCCTTGTCAACAGTGGGGACACTGTTTAGCTTAAGTTTGGGGGAGAGGCATGAGTCAAATAAATTTAGTCTGTCCATTTTAGAGAGTCAGATCGCAATTAAATTGTTTGGCTAAGCATTCTATTGACATGACAACTGAATTTTAAGGTTATAAGTGAATTTAGTCTAGGATTGTTGAAATTTTTGGAAATTCCTGTTTGGATTTTTGATGTGATAACCATTGCACCTTTTATGCACAACTGATTGATAACTGTTGACCTTAGTAATGGCTAGATAAGTTTTTAAAATACATAGTCATGAGGTTAGGTTTTCTAAGTATGGACTATAATTAAGGGAATGAACAAAGAACATGTTTGGGGGAAAAGAGTTAGGAAAATAATGTATAAGCATGGCTAGATATAAAAGTGATGGGGCGTTACATAATTATGTATAAAAAAAAAATTAAAAAAATAAATAATAAGTCCTTGTGCCAACTACCAACTACTGGAAGGATAATAAAGGGTTCCTGTGCCTAAAACTGGAGGAACATGTGATGTGTAGGGTGCTCTACTCGGAGTAACAGGTTGGACTCATTACAAGTGAGATCCCGTCAGGTGAAAAGGTAGAGTAGCACCTAAAGCACTATAAAATTGAACCTAAGTAATGTCCCCTGCATATAATGATCAAAAAGCCTATGTAAGCATGAAAAGAATAGCTCCCCCCTTAGGCAAGTCTCTAAGTTCAAACCCTGAACCTATAGGAAAGAAAAAGATAACTTACGTCTTGACTATGTAGTTTTAGAAAAGGATCTTGTCATGTCTCTGGTTGACAGTAGGATATCAGTTCACACACACACGCATGGTTATTATTGATTTTTGAATTGCAAGAATTATGCCAATCCTTGAAATACAATCTGAAGCTTGAAGCTTATGATCTGAATGTGCTGTTGCCAGGTCAATAAGATGAGTAGCCTCACAAAGTCTTTGCTTTCTACCGCATTACCTGAGGACAGGTAATAGTTCAAGTTTGGGGGTGTGATAATTCACTTTATGTGAGTATTTTTACAGCTTTTTACTTGCTCTGTTACCTGCTAATATGGTTTTGTATTCAATGTTTAGGTTTATTTTATGCCATTTATGAGTCTAGCATGTATTTAGGATTTTTATGTAATCTCTTCATATAAAGAGAGCTCTAGAGTCATTTGGTGTCAAAACAGACCACTGGACCATTGAAAAGGTTCAAGAGCCAAGGCAAATGATAATTACAGTCAAGACAACCATTCCGTACAACCACAAGAGGCGGCTGACCAGTCAAAAGCCGCCACGTCAGATGAAGAATACAAACGGGCGCTAACGCGAGGAAAGACAGCTGGCAGATTTCCCATGTGCTGATAGTGCTGTCATTGTACTAATCATTGGGGAATATGCTTTATATCTTTGGGCTGTCTTATCCTTGGATTTAGGGAGGCCCATGATCCAAGAGATTGTCCTATATAAAGGTGCCTTAAACCCTAAAGTTAGCATATGCTTAGAGAGCTCAGCCGTTGTGAATAAAGAAGAACCCTAAGACGTTCATGGTGCGCCGCTGCTGCTGATAACTGAAGTCTAGTCTGCTGTTGCACTTGTAGCTTGAGACATCAACTCCAAGGCCATCTCAGTTGTAGGTTTACATTTAAGAATTCATTTTTATGTGTAATCTTATATCTTTGGTTGTTATGGTTTCTATGCTTATCATGAGCTAAACTCTTAATGTTGAAATTATGTGAAGTTTAATTGAAAGTTTAATATGTTCATGTGAAGTGATGTGTGTTTGTGTGCTCCTTTAGTTCATTTGTTATTTTGCTATATATTCATATCTAGGACTGATCAACTTAGGTTTTAATACAAGTTTGTTATTAAGAGACATCTAATAATGAATGGATTGAATGAACTAATGTGGTTAAGTGAGGTATAGACATATATTCTCTACTTGAAGTCTTAGACATAAGCTTTAGGGACATAGTAAGAATACAACCACGTGTTTTCTGAACTGTAATGAAGTAAGTTTGACCTAGACATATGATTCATCTTATCACACATTGCATTATCTAACGTTGTAGACATACACCATAAGGAAAGAGTTGCTTGCAGGAGTCTTAACTACACTTATCTCATCACACACATATTAAGTTAGATATTAAATGGATCATAAGTTCAACATGCTTTCACAACTGTTTTCTCACACTCTTTTAATCAATTGTTCCTTTAATTTATTTGCAACCCTAAACTGTTATTTTGTTACTTTAATCACTCATAAGTATAAAACTAATTGAACTAGTCTTGGAGTGAGATTTCCTTATCACAATCCCTATGGGAACGATACTTTTGTTATTACTTGTGCTACAGATAAGACTTTGTATACTTGCACATTTCGAACAATTATATCACACTTAACAAACGCAATACTAACTCCCCCTGAATATGAGAACCTACCCAACTCCCTCTAATCACTAATCCCAAGTGACGAAACTTAAACTTTAACAGTTTAAAGACTTGTTGAACGACAACATTCAACGACTTAAGGCTACAAGTATTAAGAACAATACTAAGGGCTACTAATGCTTTGCACAGTGGGTATAAAGCTTTGGACTCACAATCTTCAGTTATTGTGGGTTGAGTTTTAAGCTCTATGTTGAGTCCTTTATATAGGCGTGCATGTCTTCAGATAATCTTCAATCTTTCAGATGCACTACAATAAGAATTAGTTTTAAAACAAACTTATTTTAAAACAAACTCCATAAGATAAAGAATTAATCTTTATCCACAAATTAAATTCGAATCCAATCGTATCTAATACTTAGAATTAATAACAAACTTTATCATTAATCCTAATCTCAGCTTGTTACTTAAAGATTCGCGCCTTATCCAAATTTGAACAAACACGCGTGCTTAATGGATAAGCATTATCTTTTAAGCTGAACTGGGTCAAGATGTCCTACCCACATGTCTTGGGACATCTTTTTCGACATGTTGCCTAAACATGCTCTGAACCCAGTGACAAGATGTCTAGGACATCTTGTTCAACATGTTGCATCTGCACATCTTCATTATGCACAAGTGGTTTAGACTTAATTGCTTTAGCATTGGTGTTTTAGATAAGTCATTCTGAACAAGTTGTTTTAGCCTTATGATGTAGCCAATCTCAGAAGAACTACAATCTCCCCTTTTGGCAAATTATGGCTAAAACAACCACAAACCACTTTGTTGAATGTGCACTCTTCAGTCTTCAATCTTCAAATTTTTCAATCTTCAAATTGATCTCTGTTGATGCAATCTTTTGTTCTGAGATCTTCAGGTCTTCAAGGTCTTTGATCTTCAGAAACTTGTGTGTCTTAAATTTTCAAGACTTCTTCAATCTTGAGTGTGTGATGAACCTTTTCTAGTATGAGACAGTCTTAGTCTTGTCTTCATATGATCCATTACAATGAATTTTCTAAGTCCAAGGATGAGATACCTAGTGTTGTGGACTGGACTTATTAAGATCCACGTCCCCTAAAAATGACGGCGCTTGCCCTTCAGAAGGGCACCCTTCCCCGCCGGCCAAGACAGAATCCTGGATTCTGTAACTGCTGACCACCAAAATGATGAACATTAACTGCCCATTAAGGGCCTCTTCAGCCAAATTCCGGCAGCCTCTTAATGGGCATTTACTGCCCATTAAGGGCCTTAGCCCAGCGCTGGGGGATATATAAACTCTTAATTCTGAAGGAGTCAGGTACGCATTCTTACCTTCTGAAAACCAAAGACTTACACAAATACTAACTTAAGCGTCAGAGTGTATACTGGTACACAACCCCCTTCTGCTTCAACAAGGGGCTTGCACGAGTCAAACTGCTACCGGTGACACCTTTTGGTCAGGTTAGATCACCTAGTGACTTAGTGAACCAAAGTCTTGAGTTGCAGCGGAAAGTACTTAATCAGAGTGATCAAGACTCACTAGACTTCTTAGAGGTTCAATTTCAGCATTTTAATTATGCTCTGGACACACTTATTTTAGCATAGCTTTTAGTTTTTAATTTTTTTAAAGCTTCCCATTATTCATCCGTAAAGCAAGGGAATGATTCTACTTGCCAAAGAGCTTATCTTATCATCAATTATTACTCCCCCTTTTTAGCATAATTTGTCAAAGGTTAAAGGAAAATATTCATTTATTGAAAAAAAAGCATACAAAAGTGCACACTTGGTGCCGGATTTTAATGTCTCCAAAGTCTAGGACATTTGGTAGACCACAAAACTTACAGGAAGTAGAACAGAACTAAAAGGAAAAATACAAAAGTACTTATTTTCCTATATTACACAGTTGTTGTTCTTCAATCTTCTTCTTCTTCTTGCTCAGCCTCAGCTTGAGCATCTCCTTCATTCTCAACAAGTTTCTTCGTCTGTTGTTTGATCAAGTGATCTACACAGGTTTTTCTTATAGTACTTGATTTGATAGTTTTCTCCAGCTCCAGCTCCTTCTTGGGCCAATGTTCAGCTTGCCCTGAGGTAATTTCTTCAGCAATTTTGTCCATTGATAGGATCTTCTTGCTCTCAGCTTCAGTACTCCTACCCAGAAATTGGTTGATCACAGTTGGAGAGAAATTAATGTTCCTTTCTCTGAGATGTACCTTGTGATAGTCATCACTGCCCTCATCATTGCATTCTTCAGTGAGGTTGGTAATGAACTCTCTCACAAGCTTCTCATAACACCTTCCAACACCCATCACCGTCTTCATGACTTTTGCTTCTTCAAGAAGGGTGATAATCTCTTTGTAGGAAAGTGCTTCAAAGCTCAATTCTCTCTCTGTAGCAATTCTCCTCTGCATCACTATCCTCCGTATTTGTTCATTGTCTTCAATATGGAAGGATGTTGAGGATGCAGCCTTCCTTTTCTTCGACATGATGTATGGGACATCGTCTTCGACATCTGGATCGAACTCACTTGAGGACTCTGGCTTCCTCTTTCTCTTCTGAGACTTCTCTTCTAAGAAGGACTTGGGTGGGATGGGTAGCTCAATTGATTATGCTAGTTGAGCCAAGGGTAAAGGAGTTTGGAGGTCCAGGGTTCAAGTCCTGACAAAGAGAAAAACTAACTATATTGTAATATACTAACAACTAACAATTTGCCATTCAAAAAAAAAAGAAGGACTTGGGAATTTCCACCTTCTTTCCCTTATTCCTTCTTACTCTATCAGCAATAGACTGAGATCTTCTGGGAGCAATCTCTTCACTTTCTGTTTCTTCTCCAATCTCTATGACTTCTAGAGATTGTGAGCCTTCTTCTTCATCTTCTGAGGCAAGTTTCTCTTGTGCATCCTTTGGATCTTCTTCCATTGGATGTTCTTCAGATGTGGTGTCTCTTGATGTTGAGACATTTGTTTCGACATCCTTGATGTTGGGGTAGGATGTCGTGACATCTTCTCCATCATCCTTCTCAATCCGTGTCTGAGACTCAAGATTATGATTTTGAGTAGCCTCTTTCAGAGATGATTCTCTAGGAATTTGATCTTCAGCCCTCTTTGGTGACGATTGAAGTTCCGGAGTGGACGATTCTTTGGGTTCTTCACCTTGCATTGGATTGATGAAGAGCCCAACCAAATTGCTGCTTCTTTTTCTTCCTGACGTTGTTCTCTTTCCTCTGGGAATGATCAGCTTGTCTATCTCAACCTCTTGTTGATTGATGGTTGATTTTGAAACCCTAGTTGGATTGCTAGGTTCTTCGCGTGTGTTGACTCCTTAATCGTTTGAGCTCATTGTAATTTCTTGACTCATCTCTGTTCAGAGTTTCTTTGAGGAAAGATTACTTTTGAGAAGGTTTCCAAGATGTTGTACCAGATGTTGAAGCATGTGTGATAGCACAAGTGATGATCTTGGTGGCTTTTTATAGATGGTACTAGACAATATGTTACCTTGTTTATTGTGCAGAAGTAATGATGATTAACATTATAATCTTTCTGCACGCCACCCCGTCACTTAATGTTCTACACGTTTTTGGACGTGTGGAACTCTAGAGTTCCTTTTCCACGTTCAGGTTGAAGTGATTCAACTTCCTGACGAGTGTACAGATGTTGGGACATCTGGTAGAACATCTGGTCATTCTCTTCCTTGATTGTCAAGTAGGCTATTTTTGGACTATTGTTGGGAGGAGTCCACTTATAGGATTTGTCCTTTGCCTTGACACCTTTCATCACTACCTTCTTATTATTAGCAATAATGCACTCAGAGTTGTTGAAGTACACATCTAGTCCTTGTTCACATAATTGGCTGATGCTTATCAAGTATGTAGTCAGTCCTTCAACTAGTAGAACCTTGTCAAGGTTTGGTGAGCTGAGATCTCTTAGCTTGCCTATACCTTTGATTCTACCTTTAGCACCATCACGAAAAGTAACACATCCTTTGGAGTAAGGCCTTAATTCCTTAAGGTATTTCCTATCTCCAGTCATGTGTTTGGAGCATCCACTGTCAAAGTACCAGTCTTCATATGAGGATAGCCTGATATAAGTATGAGCCTTTAGTTTTGAATCTTCTTTTGGCCTCCATACTTTCTTGACTTGAGTCTCCTGGCACTTTACTTGTTGAGCAAGAATCTTCTTTTCATCCTTCCTTGGTGATCTTGATCTTTGAGGATTGCCATGAATTTTGAAGCATTCTTTCATAACATGCCCAGACCTACCACAATGATCACATCTATTGAAAGCTCTTCTATTTTGGGAGTATAACTTCTTAAGATGTGGTCTAGGTATGTGCTTCTTCTGCTGCTTATGAAGCTGACCTATGTTCCCATTCCTTTTGTGTTGAATAGGATGTTGAGACATGTGTCTTGACATCTTCCTTTTTGTTTGGACAGATTGTTGAGACTTGTAGTCTATGATCTTGTCTTTATGCTTAATAGGATGTTGAGACATTTGACTTGACATCTCATTCTTGGTCTGAACATAGTGCTGAGAGGTGTGGTCTATGATCCTGTCTGTGTGTTGAACAGGATGTTGAGACATTTGGCTTGACATTTCTTTCTTGGTCTGAACACAATGCTGAGATGTGTGGTCTATGATCCTGTTTTTATGTTGAGCAGGATGTTGAGACATTTGGCTTGACATCTGGTCCTTAGGTTTCTCTAGAGGAGGAGTTACCTTTTCTGGAGCAGATTCAGCCTTTCTGAAGGGATGATCGAATCCTATCCAACCATGTCTTCAGCTATTTTCTCAGTTTCAAGAAACTCATCCTCTGAGTCAGAATCATAGTCTAGGAAACTCAAAGATTCAGTCATGCTTATGAGTTTAGACTTTAAGAAATTTTATTCTTTTCTCAGAGCTGCTCGTTCCTTATGCTCCCTGATGAGCCTCTCAATGATCTCATCTTGTTCTATTATTTTAGCAGTGTATCTTGAAGTGTAAAGAGGTTCTTCATTATTATCACTGCCTTCAGTGTTTGTGAAGCTTTAGAAGTTATCATCGCTGCTTGTTTCGAATATCCCCGAGAATGCATTATTTATGTCTTCATCTTCACTTTCATCCTCAGAGTCAGAGAGAATTGCAGCCAGTCCCTTTTTATGTTTTCTAAGAAAGTTGGGACATTGAATTCTGATATGCCCAAAGCCTTCGCATTCGTAGCACTATACCTCTGTTTCTTCTTCAGAGTTAGTTTCTTCTTTCGACATGCCTTGTGTCTTGTTGTTGGACGTCTTGTCTGGGACATTTGTCCTCCACTTAGCTCGAACCCTGTTCATAGATTTGTTGAACTTCTTGGTCAATAGAGCTACTGCTTCTGATAGACAATCTTCACTTTGGCTTTCCTCAGATTTGAAGGCCAAATTCTTCAGCTTATTTTCAGGTCTATCTTCAAAGGTCATCTCAAAAGCTTGTAATGAGCTAATGAGTTCATCAACCTTCATCGTGCTCAAATCTTGTGATTCTTCAATAGCAGTCACCTTCATAGAAAATCTCTTAGGAAGTGATCTAAGGATTTTTCTGGCTAGTTTCTCCTTAGGTATCTTCTCTCCTAGAGCAAAGCATGAATTTGCTATGTCTCAAACTCTATTGTTGAATTCTGAGATGGTCTCATCATCCTCCATCCTTAGATTTTCGAACTTTGAGGTGAGAAGTTGTAGTTTTGACATTCTAACCTTGGAAGTTCCTTCATGAAAAATTTGCAGAATATCCCAGGCTTGCTTGGCTTCTGTACATGTGTTGATCAGTTTGAATATGTTTTCATCAACATCTTTGAAGATAGCATTGAGTGCCTTAGAGTTGCTATTGGACTCAGTCTCCTCTTCTGGGGTCCAATCTCCTTCACCTTTTAATATTGAAGAACCATCTTCTGCAAGACTATTGGGTGATTCCAACCTGTAATAATTGCCCTCCATGCTTTTTGATCCATGGATTTGATGAAGACAATCATTCTTGCTTTCCAATAGTCATAGTTTGATCTATCCAGAACTGGTGGTCTGTTTATTGATCCTCCATTCCTGTCCATCTTGAACAAGATTTTGTCTCCCTGGAGCTCACCCAGCAGGTTAGGGTGCCTGCTCTGATGCCAATTGAAATTCTGTTCTCTGGCAGGACAGATGTCGTACACAATGTCTAGGACAATGTGTCTGTAGTCCAGATGTCTTAGACAACTGGTTCGACAACTGGTTATGAGGATCACTCGTTATTGTAGTACCGAAGTAAATAAAAGCAATATACAACACCAGTAATTTGTTAACCCAGTTCGGCGCTAAAAAGCTCTACTCTGGAGGATACCAATCCAGGAAGTGAACACTACTATTCCGAATTAATACTTAGTCTTACAACCACAACAAACACCTTTTGGCATGTATGCCTTTTCTCAATCCTAGTAATCTTCTACCCAAGGGCTAACTCCCCCTGAATGTGAGAACCTACCCAACTCCCTCTAAACACTAATCCCATGTGACGAAACTTAAACTTTAACAGTTTAAAGACTTGTTGAACGACAACATTCAACGACTCAAGGCTACAAAGTATTAAGAACAATACTAAGGGCTACTAATGCTTTGCACAGTGGGCACAAAGCTTTAGACTCACAATCTTTAGTTATTGTGGGTTGAGTTTTAAGCTCTATGTTCAGTCCTTTATATAGGTGTGCAGGTCTTCAGATAATCTTCAATCTTTCAGATGCACTACAATAAGAATTAGTTTTAAAACAAACCTGTTTTAAAACAAACTCCATGAGATAAAGAATTAATCTTTATCCACAAATGAAATATGATTCCAATCGTATCTAACACTTAGAATTAATAACAAACTTTATCATTAATCCTAATCTCAGCTTGTTACTTAAAGATTCGCGCCTTATCCAAATTTGAACAAACACGCGTGCTTAATGGATAAGCATTATCTTTTAAGCTAAACTGGGTCAAGATGTCCTACCCACATGTCTTGGGACATCTTGTTCGACATGTTGCCTAAACATGCTCTGAACCTAGTGACAAGATGTCTAGGACATCTTGTTCAACATGTTGCATCTGCACATCTTCAATATGTACAAGTGGTTTAGACTTAATTGCTTTAGCATTGGTGCTTTAGCTAAGTCATTTTGACCAAGTTATTTTAGCCTTATGATGCAGCCTATCTCAGAAGAACTAGATGGTAGTATTGGCTTGAGATTTGGGAGTGTGTTCCTTTTAAGGTTTCAGGTTCGGTTTTCACCGGTGTCAATTTAGGTGGTTTAGTTTAGCTTCTTCTAAAAAAGAAAAAAAAAAGAATATGATATATAAAAATGAACGCATGGTGTGCAAAAATAGTTAGAAAAGAAGGATGTGGATCCTCTCCAGCCCTTCTTCTCATGTTGTTCGTCCTGCTTTAATCTAGACCATTCATCTATTTTTTCTCTCTCTTCTTCTATGTTCTTTTTTTATTTGTGGGAGAATCAAACCATTGGATAATGAAAGGAGGGAAGGCTAGACCAACAAGGCACGAGGGGATCCAATCACAGAAAAGAATAATAGTAACCGGAAAGACAGACACAAGCCAATAAAAGTCAAACTTTCCCATGGTGGAAAAAAACTAGTACTGTTCTATACTAAATGCCACTGCGAACTCCACCCACAACTATTAGCATTAGAATTTCACATTTGACCAAAAAAAAAACACAAGGCTCTGTCTAGGGTGGGTGAGCTTTATAGGTCTCCAATCATGGGTGAGGATTATTAACCATTAGATTGTAAAGTTTTAAGGATGTTATGATAGACCACCAACACTTTATACATCTCCTTTCTCTCACAACGCTGCCGATCTGCATGCTCCTTTCCCAACTTTGCATCACCAGAAATTTACCACCACCACAACACTGCCGATCTGCATGCTCCTTTCCCTCATTCAAAAACCACACACACAAATCCACAATTCCAAATCCCAATTAATTTTTGTGTATTAAGTTTTATTTTGTTAAACAACCAAATCAAAATCCAAATCTCCAGATCTAGAAAATCATATCCAATCTAATACACCAAAACATCTTGTTGAATTTGTGGTAATTGATTTTGATAGGTTTTAAAGAATTTGTTAGCCTATCTATATATCTAGATTAATCCACAGTACATCACCAAAATTTAAATTGTCAAATTTGTGCTCATGTTGTTTCTTTCTTCTGTTTTAATAATCAATAGATTCAACACCTAAAATAATTATATGCATTTTGTCCAAAAGAAAAAGAAGAAATTAGTATTCCAAAAAGAGATGTTTGAAGCAATTGCATTTAAAATAATGGTTACTTTGAGGATGTGGTAATCAGGAGAAGGTTGAATTGGGTGTTAGTGGTGGTGGTGGTAGTGATGCAGCCACCGGAACAGAGAGTAGAAAGAACAAGAAGAGAGAGAAGTGATACCTATAAGGTAGTGATGGTGCATCATAACTTATTTAGAATTTTATGATTGAAATTTTGTTCTCTGCCAGGACAGATGTCGTACACAATGTCTAGGACAATGTGTCTGTAGTCCAGATGTCTTAGACAACTGGTTCGACAACTGGTTATGAGGATCACGTTTTATTGCAGTACTGAAGTAAATAAAAGCAATAAAGAACACCAGTTATTTGTTAACCCAGTTCGGCGCTATACAACCCTACTCTGGGGGATACCAATCCAGGAAGTGAACACTACTACTCCGAATCAATACTTAGTCTTACAACCACACCAAACACCTTTTGGCATGTATGCCTTTTCTTAATCCTAGTAATCTTCTACCCAAGGGCTAACTCCCCCTGAATATGAGAACCTACCCAACTCCCTCTAATCACTAATCCCAAGTGACGAAACTTTAAACTTCACAGTTTAAAAGACTTAGTTGAATGACAACATTCATCGACTCAAGGCTACAAAGTATCAAAAACAATACTAAGAGCTACTAATGATTTGCACAGTGGGCACAAAGCTTTTGACTCACAATCTTCAGTTATTGTGGGTTGAGTTTTAAGCTCTATGTTGAGTCCTTTATATAGGCGTGCGGGTCTTCAGATAATCTTCAATCTTTCAAATGCACTACAATAAGAATTAGTTTTAAAACAAACTCCACAAGATAAAGAATTAATCTCTATCCACAAATTAAATACGAATCCAATCGTATCTAACACTTAGAATTAATAACAAACTTTATCATTAATCCTAATCTCAGCTTGTTACTAAAAGATTCGCGCCTTATCCAAATTTGAACAAACACTTGTGCTTAATGGATAAGCATTATCTTTTAAGCTGAACTGGGTCAAGATGTCCTACCCACATGTCTTGGGACATCTTGTTCGACATGTTGCCTAAACATGCTCTGAACCTAGTGACAAGATGTCTAGGACATCTTGTTCAACATGTTGCATCTGCACATCTTCAATATGTACAAGTGGTTTAGACTTAATTACTTCAGCATTGGTGCTTCAGTTAAGCCACTCTGATCAAGTTGTTTTAGCCTTATGATGCAACCAATCTCAGAAGAACTACAATCTCCCCTTTGGCAAATTATGGCTAAAACAACCACAAACCACTTTGTTGAATGTGCACTCTTCAGTCTTCAATCTTCAAATTCTTCAATCTTCAAATTGATCTCTGTTGATGCAAACTTCTGTTCTGAGATCTTCAGGTCTTCAAGGTCTTTGATCTTCAAAATCTTGTGTGTCTTCAGTTTTCAAGACTTCTTCAATCTTGAGTGTGTGATGAACGTTTTCTAGTATGAGACAAGCTTAGTCTTGTCTTCATATGATCCATTACAATGAATTTTCTAAGTTTAGGGATGAGATACCTAGTGACTTAGTGAACCAAAGTCTTGAGTTGCAGCGGAAAGTACTTAATCAGAGTGATCAAGACTCACTAGACCTCTTAGAGGGTCAATTTTAGAATTTTAATTTTTTAATTTTAGTGAACCAAAGTTTAGCATAGCTTTTAGTTTTTAATTTTTTTAAAGCTTGCCATTATTCATCCGTAAAGCAAGAGCGCGATTCTACTTGCCAAATAGCTTATCTTGTCATCAATTATTACTCCCCCTTTTTACCAGAATTTGTCAAAGGTTAAAGGAAAATATTCATTGATTGAAAGAAAAGCATACAAAAGTGCACACTTGGTGCCGGATGTCAAAGTCTCCAATGTCTAGGACATTTGGTAGAACACAATACTTACAGAAAAGGAAAAATACACAAAGTACTTATTTTCCTATACCCAGAGTTTGTTCTTCAAGCTTCTTCTGCTTCTTCACCATCTCCTCCTTCTTCATTCTCTTCTCCTTCAGCATCAGCCTCTTGTATGGACTTGATCAGATTGTCCACATGTTGTTTTCTTGCTGTGCTGGTCTTGTTGGTTTCTTCCAAAGTCTTTGATATTTGTATCAGTTCAGCAAGAACATTTTCTTTGTTTGCTCTAGGCATAGAGCCTGATGCTTCAACAGCTTCCTTCATCTTTGGAAACACAATGTCTGGGTCATGTGTACCAGCAAAGAGCTTGTAGTCAAAACTAAGAACTTGAGGCTTCTTAGTTGGAACTTCATCAGGGTACAGGATGTTTGGATACTGCCTTAAGATCATTCCAGTTATCAGGCAGGGAAAGACAATTGGCAGCTTCACTGCATTTGTGTCAGCATGCTTCATGGTTTGGCTAAAGACGTGATCACCAAAGTTGAGCTTCTTCTTCGTTCCTATGAGAAAGATCATCTTTGCTAGAATTGGAGTGATCCTTGAGCCATGGTTGGTTGGTGCCCAGTTTGCTGCACCAATCCTATTGAGGATGGCATATTTCACACTAAGGGTGCCAGTAGACAATAACCCTTTCTTAGGCCATTCATTTACTTGGCCTCCTGTAATCTCCTTAGTCACCTCCTTGACTAACTCAGCTTCATAACCTTCAATGGTTGGATTTCTTCCAAGATAATCATTGATGGTGGTTGGAGAAAACTTGACGTCTTTACCTCTGACCCTGACTTTCCTATATTCCTCGAAAAGACCATTTTCCTCTACCCTTTATTGATCAAATGCTCGAGCGATTGGCTAAACATTCATATTTCTGCTACCTAGATGGTTATTCAGGATTCTTCCAAATCCCTATTCATCCTGATGACCAAGAGAAAACCACCTTCACATGTCCTTATGGAACTTTTGCTTACCGACGAATGTCATTTGGACTATGCAATGTGATAGATCCCAAACTAAAGAGAATGGTAAACCCGTCATTTGGAGGGTTTTTCAAAGGAGGAATAAAAATGTGATCACCAAAGTTGAGCTTCTTCTTTGTTCCTATGAGGAAGATCATCTTTGCCAGCATTGGAGTGATCCCAGAACCATGATTGGTTGGTGCCCAATTTGCAGCTCCAATCCTATTCAGGACAACATACTTCACACTAAGGGTCCCAGTAGACAATAACCCTTTCTTAGGCCATTCATTCACTTGACCTCAAGTAATCTCCTTAGTCACCTCCTTGACTAACTCAGCTTCATCACTTTCCATAGTAGGATTCCTACCAAGATACACATTGATGGTTGTTGGAGAGAACTTTACATCTTTACCTCTTACTCTGACTTTTCTGAATTCTTCAGTTCCCTCACTGCAAGCACTGTTAATGTTTACTATGAATTCTTTTACCAACATATCATAGCAGTTACCAAGATCCTTCACACTCTTCATCAGCTCAGTAGTCTCTAGGAGCTCGATGATTTCCTTGCACTCTAGAGCTTCTTTACTAAGCTCCCTTTCTTGAGCAATTCTCCGTTGGTAGACGAACCTCCACTTTTGAGCACTTTCCTCTGAGTGGAATGAAACTCTGGCTACATGGGAAGATCTTGACAAGTTATCTGATGATGAAGCTAAAAAGAGTCTTCTAGCTACATGGGAAGATCTTGACAAGCTATGTGATGATGAAGCTGAAGAAGAAGAAGCAAATTTGGCACTTATGGCCACAACTAATTCAGATAGTGAAAGTGATAATGAGTCAGATTCAGAAGATATTGAACATGTAATATCTCAACTCTATCTACTACTCAGATTACTAAGGCTTTGAAAGATACTATGATGAAATACATGGACAAATCAGATGAGCTAGAACTTTTTAAACAAAAGTTTGACATGCTCAATGATAAAGTCAATCATCTTCAATAAGACTATAAGAAGTCCTTAAAGACTATTCAAGTTCTTGAAAATGGTTGCAGGACATGTAACAAACCCTATGATGAGCAAGAAATTGCACTTCAAGAGTTTGTTCGTCATAATATTGATAAGCATATACTAGCTTCTATGATTTATGGTGCAGGCAAATACAATGGACAGAGATTAGGGAGTACTGTCAAAGGAAACTCAATTCAGTCTGTGTGTATCAGCAAAACACCTTCTGATCTTTACTCTAATTTTGTTTCTAGTAGTGGTATAGAAAATCTGAAAGTGTCTGATACTCAAGTAAGCTTGGAAACTTCTAAAACCTCTGTTCCCCTTACTCTAGTATCCATGCCAATTCAAGGAGCTCAGAAGATCTTTAGGCCTAAGAGTATTTGGGGCATGAGATCAAGCTGTTCATACTTGGTAGCTGGTTCTCTAACACATTCTGGATTAAAATCCAAGGGCAAGGCTAAGCCTAAACCTCTTTTTCAAGGCTTACCTTACTCTGGATCCTCTGTAGGCTACAAGAATCAGAAGAAGAATAAAAGAACTAACTATAGAGGACCCATCAGAATATGGGTACCAAAATCTGAGATATTGTTTACTGCATGTATGCACCCCAAGAAGAAAGCAAAGCTCCTGGTATCTGGACAGTGGATGTTCACGACACATGATAGGAGACAAGCAGTTGTTCCACACTCTGAATCTGAAAGAGGGAGGAACTGTAGGATTTGGTGGGAATCAAAGAGGCAAAATCATTGGTATAGGTAAATCAGAGCCTGTTATAGAAATTTCAGATTCACAAGAGTCAGAAGATGAAGATTCTGGACATAACTACACTTCTAAACCTCTGGAAGTTCCTGAAGACAATCAAGATACAGACTCTGACACTCATCAAACAACTCCAGCTGAATATTCTGAACTAGAAGCAACTATTATTCCAAGAAATACCTTCAAGTACAAATCATCACATCCTGAAGAGCTTATCATTGGAAATAAGTACAGTCCTAGGAAAACAAGATCAAGTTTTAGGGATGAAGAATCCTTATTTGGTCTAGTTTCCTTGATTGAACCAAAAACCACTGATGAAGCTTTATCGGATGATGCTTGGATTGTTGCAATGGAAGAAGAGTTGAATCAGTTTCAGAGAAATGATGTATGGGATCTGGTGCCCAAACCTAAAGATAAGAACATTATTGGAACAAAATGGGTATACAGAAACAAGCTGAATGAACAGGGAGAAGTAACAAGAAACAAAGCTAGACTTGTTGCACTTCAACAAGAAGGAATAGATTATACAGAGACTTATGCTCCAGTTGCAAGATTGGAAGCAATAAGATTACTTCTATCCTATGCTGTCAACAACAACATCACACTTTATCAAATGGATGTAAAGAGTTCATTTCTTAATGGAGTAATTTCTGAAGAAGTATATGTCAAACAACCTCCAGGATTTTAAGATATTACAAATCCAGATCATGTGTTTAGACTAAAGAAGTCACTTTATGAACTCAAACAAGCCCCCAGAGCTTGGTTTGAGAGACTAAGTAACTTCTTGGTTGACAATGGTTTTGAGAAAGGTCAAGTTGATAATACATTATTCAGAAAGACTCTGAAGAAAGACATTCTGATCATTCAAATTTATGTTGATGACATTATCTTTGGATCAACTAATGCTACACTTTGCAAGAACTTTTCTAAGATGATGCATGATGAATTTGAGATGAGCATGATGAGAGAATTGAAGTACTTTCTGGGAATCCAGATCAATCAAACAAAGAAAGGAAACTTCATTCATCAATCAAAGTATATCAAAGATCTTCTGAAGAAATATAACTTAGAAGACTGCAAACCCATGAACACTCACTACTAGAAAAAGTTGAAATACCGACGGAATGTAGAGACAGAATATATTTCGTCTCTAATAAAGATGGAATTAGAGACAGAAAAAACAGTTAGAGATAGATATTTTTATTTTAGAGACAGATATTTTCATTTTAGAGATAGATTTTGTCCGTCTCTAACAGTTTAGAGACGAGGAAATTACCGACGGGATCAAATCCGTCTCTAACCTGCTTAGTGACGGAATATTTGCATTCTAGAGACAGATTTTACCCGTCGGTATTTAAGATTTTTCTAGTAGTGACTCCAATGCATCCAACATCAAGCTTGAGCAAAGGTGAATCTGAAGGCAAAGTTGATCAAAAGTTATATAGAGGTATGATTGGTTCTCTTCTCTATCTAATAGCTTCAAGACCTGATATCTTGTTCAGTGTATGTCTGTGTGCAAGATTTCAATCAGATCCTAGAGAATCTCATTTTACTGCTGTAAAAAGAATCTTTAGATATCTGAAGACTACTTGTAACATTGGATTACTGTATCAGAAATCTAATGATTACAAACTGATTGGATTCTGTGATGCTGGCTATGCTGGTGATAAACTTGAAAGAAAATCCACCAGTGGCAATTGCCAGTTCATTGGTGAGAATTTGATTTCATGGGCTAGTAAAAGGCAAACCACTATTGCTATGTCAACTGCAGAAGCAGAATACATTTCAGCAGCTAAGAGTTGTACACAAATACTTTGGATGAAATATCAATTAGAAGATTATCAAATATGCAGTCACAATATTCCTTTATATTGTGATAACACTGCAGCCATTCATCTTTCTAAAAATCCTATTTTGCACTCAAGAGCTAAGCATATTGAGATTAAACATCATTTTATAAGAGACTATGTACAGAAGGGAGTTATTGATCTTAAGTTCATTGAAACTGAAAATCAATGGGCTGATATCTTTACAAAACCCCTGGCTGTTGAAAGATTTGATTTTATCAAAAAGAATCTTAATATGATGGAAATCTGTGAATAAGCTAAAACTCTATTGAAAAATAATATGTTTTTAAAGTTCTGTGAGACTATCAGAAGTTAGGGGGACTCAAAACTTCTGTATTAGAAGTTTAGACCAAACCATCTTCTGGTGTCTTCATCAGAACCTACACATGAGTGGTTCTGATACATGATGTGGCAGTACTTGTTGGTAACCTCTTCAACTACTGTTTGCTGATGTGTCAGTTATTTAAATAAACTTCTAATACATGTGTCCTGTTGCTATTAGAGTTAGAAGTTGTTTAGTGATGATTGTGTTCTAATTCTTGTGTGAATTTTTAATTACTCTTTTACCCCTGTCCTTTTTGTTAGTACGTTTTTGCGCGTTTATTTCCTTTTAACACACTAACTGTTCACATTCACACTTTTGCACTCTCACTACCCACACTTTCATTCTTTCTAAAACTCAGAAAATTTTCTCTGTAAAAACTTAGCAAACCCTAACCCTATCCTCAGAAACATGGCTACTTCATCATCTTCCACACCTAAAGAAGTCGCTAAAAAGGTTTCTCCTATTCCTCCGATTACTGATGTAGAAGCTTCAAAACCAAAGTTGTTTGTTGAAGACGTAATGGATTTTTCTATTTCTGATCTCTTCTGCGTCATCGAAAAAGCCGTCGACTTCGAAAGCATTAGGGCAAATGGTATGGAAGAAGTAAGGGATCTTGTTAACTACCAAGGATTGGCTGGATTCTTTGATGCTCTTAATGGACCTGTCTATCCAGCACTTGTCAAAGATTTCTGGATGAAGGCAGAAGTTTACACTAAATGCCAATATGATAATGAAATTGCTCAGAAACAAAAGAACAAGCCGCAGTTGGTTAAGAAAACGGCTAAAGAACTTGGTCTAAGACCCTTCTTAGGTCAGGAAGTAAGGTCCGTTGTTGGAGGAGTTTGTTTAAGAATAAGGGCAGAACATATTAGACAAGCAGCAAACTTACCCTTTTCTGGAGTGATTCTCCATATGCATGATAAAGATGTAAATCCGGTTATTCAAGAAGATATTTATGGTCCTGGTTCTTCTTCTAAGTCTAATCAGGATATGAAACCAATTTACAAAGCGTTGTACAAGATTCTGCAAGAGTCTATTATTCCTAAAGCCGGCTCTTCTGATCACGTATCTCAATATTATAAGGCTAACTTATATTATGTTGGAAGGAGGATCAGTCTTAACTTTGGGAAAGTTATAGTTAATCATCTGTGCAATGCTATCAATGAAAGTAAATCTAAAGGAATCAAGAATGTGCATTACAGCAGATTCTTATCCTTTATGTTTTACAAGAGTTATCTGATAAACTCTCTAAGACCTGTCTTTCCTGGATATGGTTCTTATTTTGATGCTGATCCCCCATTGATTAATGGCGCTACTCTGAAGCGTGTGTTGAAGACAAAGGGACAAGTTGTTTATCCTCAAATAACTTTCAGTTCCAGAAGACAAGAGAATGATCTTAACTTTCTTTTAACCCCTGTGCCAAGAAAGCAAGTAACTGCTATTGCTATAAAGCATAAGCATGCTTTGGAAGGAAATTCTAAGGTAATGGAAGGAAGACTTGCTTCTGAAAGCTTGTTACAACTTCCACACCCTAAGAAAAGAAAGAACTCTGGTAAACAGGATGAACCAGAAGTTCCAACTAAGAAAGCAAAATGATCTACTCCAAAGAAAGCTGTGAAAACTTCTGATGTGAAGGATACACCAGAAGTTGCTGTTAAAACCTCTGAACCCCCTGTGATAGATGTAGTTTCCAAAGAAGGATCGGCTGCTAAGCCAACAAAAATGAACACTAGAGCTTCTGGAACTGCAATCATTCCAGAAGTTTCTCAGAAGAAGGTTACCAAACCAAGAAAAAGGAAACTTACAGAAGAAGAGCAAGAAGAGTTGGAAAAAGAGGAAGCCATTGCTATGGTTGAGGGGGTGAAGGCCAAAGAAGCTGCTAAGGAAGCTTTATTGATGAATAGTTGGGAATGTGATGCTGAAGTGGTTCATGATGATTTTCTGGACTCTCCTTTCACCAAGGAAGAACTCATATTAAAGCTGGCAAATCAAGAAACAGGTGTCAGTACTTCTGGCCAAGTGAAGAATATTGGACAGGAAGTGCAAGAAGTACCTGCAGAGGTTGCAACTTCTGAAGCACTTCCTCAAAGTATTATTCATGAGGATCCTATTGCAAATACCTCTAAGCCTGAAACTGAACATAACCCTGATTCTCAAAAATCCCCTGATTCTAAAAGGACTATATCTAATCCTATCAATTCTAGTGCCCCTAGGACAGATTCTGTAGTTGTGCCAACTGTTCAACAGTTATCTTCTGATACTGTTGATAATCATAATCTTGCAGACAATGTAAAAGCCCAGCTACAGAAAATTGCTCTTGACCTAGATACCCCTTCTCCTCAGAAATCTCACATCCTCACTCTTGATCAAAATAACTTCATAAAGTCTTTTGAAAAGGAAATTTCTCCTAATCCAACACTTCAAATCTCTGTTGAACCCTCATCTCTTTCCACATCTCTTCAAATTGTTAAGCCTACCCCTTCATTTTCCACTCCTGATGATGTCACTCGCATGTTTAAAGGACTTGATGACACAATTAGGAAAATATATCAAGCTTTGCCTAGTCTATCCCTTGCACCTAGCACAGTTTCCCAAGAGTTCAATGCTCTTAAAGATATGTGTGTGCAAATGTTTGTGGATTTGGACTCTCAGTATGTAAGAGATTACATCTTAAACATTGCCAAGAGAAAAGCTATAGAAACAAGGATAGAAGCTGCCAAGCTTAAGGCTGAAAGGGTGAAAGAAGAGAAATTTAAAGCTATTCTGTCAGAAGCTGAAGATTTGTTGTCTAAGTTTCAAGAACAAGAAGTTCTGGAGTTGGTGGAAATAGAAGAACAAAGGTCAGAACTTGAAAGGCAAGAAGCTGATATGCTAGAAGCTCAGTTAAAGGCAGAAGTTGCTGCAAGTATTGCTGCAGAAGAAGCTAGGAAAGCTGAACTTCTGAGGTCAAAAACTGCTTTTGAAAATATGGTTGTTCAGAGAATTGAGAAACAATATGAGGCCATTAAAGATCTGAAGCAATCTATTCAAGCCAACAAGGATGTTGGAACAAAATTATGATTTTGTATCTCCTTAATTGATTTTGATGATAACAATGTATTTAAGGTTAAATTGGAATACTAATAATTTAATTCAGTGTGCAGGATTAAAAGTTAAAATTTGCGTACTAAAGAACCTTAGAATTTCTGAAGGAATTACTTCTGAGCTCACCAGATCTGAAGCAAGTAATTCTGAGCCTATCAAAATCTGAAGAACATCTGAGCTCACCAGATCTGAAACAAGTAATTCTGAGCCTATCAAAATCTGAAGAACATCTGAGCTCACCAGATCTGAAACAAGTAATTCTGAGCCTATCAAAATCTGAAGAACATCTGAGCTCACCAGATCTGAAACAAGTAATTCTGAGCCTATCAAAATCTGAAGGCTCGTCAGATATAAGTGTTAAGCTACATTTGAGAGTACAATTTTATTGAAGACTGTGCCTGACTAAGTCCAAACGCAGAAACTAAGAATGAAAAGGTTTGACCATGGAAAGGTCCTTTTCAAGTCAGGCTTCAGAAACGATTATTTCCTTATTTGGCTTTCACCAAGGTTCAAATATCAAAAGCCAAAAGGAATCTCTCATTTTGTAGTAAACGTTAAGCTCCTAAGCTACTGCAAATCAGAACAGCTAATAAGCTCACTGATCTATACAAAGGAGCGTCTCAATTCTTCAAACGGCTATAATCTTCAACGTTCATTTTATCATCTATAAAAGGAAGAAGATTTGTGAAGAAATGTAAATCAAGACTTAAGCTTCTGAACGTGCTGAAACTCTGTCAAATTCTGAAGCTATCAAACACTTAGAAACTTTGTGATAATTTTCTAAGTTAGTCTTGTAACTGAGTTGTATTTTGTAAACACCTCTGATTGTATATCAAGTGTTAATCTCTTATCTTTATTAACATTAAAACCAGTTAGAAGTCTCTTGCTTTGTGCTTGAGCATTGGAAGTCTCTTGCTTTGTGCTTGAGCATTGGAAGTCTCTTGCTTTGTGCTTGAGCATTGGAAGTCTCTTGCTTTGTGCTTGAGCATTGGAAGTCTCTTGCTTTGTGCTTGAGCATTGGAAGTCTCTTGCTTTGTGCTTGAGCAGTTAGAAGTCTCTTGCTTTGTGCTTGAGCAGTTTGAAGTCTCTTGCTTAGTGCTTGAGCATTTGTAATCTGAGTGATTATAGTGAAATCTCTTGTGAAGGACAAGAGGACTGGACTACTCCTGTTAGTGGGAGGAACCAGTATAAAAATTCTGAGCATCTCTCTCTAACCCTATCCTCATATATTGTGTGTGTTATACCTTATCCGCTGCAATTTGTTTTAACTTAGAAAAAGTCTCACACAATTCAACCCCCCCCCTTCTTGTGTGTTTTTCAACCTTCAATTGGTATCAGAGCTCCGGTCTGTTGCTCTTCACTTAACAGTGAAACAGTAAAAGATCTAGGGGTACTTAGTTGAAAAACATGTCTGGTGTTACCTCTCCTTCTGCTTCCTCTGGACCTGATCACTCTGCTGTTCCACCTCCTCACAACTATGATAGGGAAAGGAACAGTGATAATCACAGAGACAAACCACCTTACTTCAACAGTGATCCTACTACTTTTCCTTTCTGGAAAACCAAGATGTATAGTTACATCATTGGGACCGATGATGAGTTATGGGATATCATTGAAGATGGTATACATTTTGAACACATGGATGATGAAGGTGTTGTAAGAAATACCTACAGAAAGTTCTTTGATGCTGAAAAGAAGAAACAGTATAAGAAGCATCATACTGTTAAGAATATGCTTATTGGTGCAATATCTCATGCTGAGTATTTAAAAATATCCAACAAGTCATGTGCCAAAACTATCTGGGACTCTCTATGTTCCACCTATGAAGGAAATAAGCAAGTCAAAGAAGCTAAGGCAAACTTATTAGTTCATCAATATGAGCTGTTCAGAATGAAGGAAGATGAAGATATTGAAACCATGTATTCAAGGTTTCAAACCCTTGTCTCTGGTCTTCAAGTTCTGAAGAAAAGCTACACTGCATCTGATCACGTGAAGAAAATTCTGAGGAGCTTACCTTCCAAATGGAGACCAAAAGTTACAGCTTTTCAGGAATCCAAGGATTTGGACAATGTGACTCTTGAAGATTTAATAAGCTCACTCAGAAGTCATGAGCTAGAACTTATGTCAGATGAACCTGTCAAGAAGATGAAGTCCTTGGCTCTAAGCTCTGTTCAGACTTCCTCAAAAGCTGCAAAGATCAAAGTGTCTGAACAAGAGGAAGAAACTTCTGATGATATGATGGATGAAAATTCTGAGAATGAAGAAATGGCACTAATGGTTAGAAGGTTTCAGAAATGGAACAAGAAATACAAAAGGTTTCCAAACAAAGGAAACAACTCAAGAAGTTCCTTTTCAAAGGACAAAAAGGAAGAACTGAACAACTGCTATAACTGCAAGAAATCTGGACACTTCATTGCGGACTGTCCAGAAATGTCATCCAAGGACAAAGGAAAGAATAAGAGCTTTGGGAAAGAAAAGTACAAAGAAAAGGTAAAGAAGAGTTTGTTAGCCACTTGGGAGACCATTGAAAATGACTCTGAAGGAGAAGATGATGAAGAAGGCAATCTGGCTTTAATGGCAAGAACTTCTGAAGGTAACAACTCTGATAGAGATTCTGAAGATGACTCAGATGATGAAAATGAGGTATACTCTAACATGACTAAATCTGAATTAATTGATTCTCTTAAGATTGCCGTGAAACATTACTCTCGTATAGTAAGTCAACACAAAATTCTGAAGAATGTTCATGAATCATTGAAAAAGGATGCCAAGATTCTTTATGATGAAAATGAATCGTTAAACATTCGTATTTGTCATGTTGAATCTAACTATGTCTTGGCAGACAAGCTCAATGATGATCATGAAGATGCTCTTCACGAATTTATTCGTTGTACCTTCAATAGGAGTAAAATGGCTTCCATGATTTATCATATGACTCGTAACTATGGTGAAGGCATTGGTTATTCTCGGTTTAAGAACTGGGATAAACCTCTGAAATCATATAGTGAGGATGATACTCCACCTGAATTATTCTCTACCTTTGTTAAAAGCGGTACACTTGATCTGAAGGCATCCAACTCTGAAGGAGGTTCTGAACCTGAACCCAAAGACTCAGAAGTTCCAAGTTCTTCTGAACCTAAAATTTCTGAGTCCAAAAGTTCTCAAGTTAAGGCTCAGAAGTCATCTGAACCTCTGAGAAATCAAGGTAAAGTTACTTCAGATCCTTGCTTGACCTTTGGAACTGTGATATACTCCAGATCAAAATCCAAGAATCAAATTAAGCCTAAACATTCTTGTCAAAGCTTAATTAATTCTAGATCTTGTGTTGATCATAGAAAACAAAGAAGGAATACTATTCAGAAGACTAACTCTAAAGGACCCATCAGAATATGGGTACCAAAATCTGAAATAATGTTTGCTTCAGATGCTCATGCAAGGAAAGGTAAAACAGCAGCCCTGGTACCTGGACAGTGGTTGCTCACGACATATGACGGGAGAAAAGCATATGTTCCAAACCCTAACTCTGAAAGAGGGAGGCTCTGTGGGATTTGGAGGAAAACAAAAAGGGAAGATCATTGGTACAGGTACAGTTGGTAATTCTTCTCTTTCCATTAAAGATGTTTGGTTAGTTGATGGACTTAAACACAATCTATTGAGCATTAGTCAATTTTGTGACAATGGGTGTGTTGTTACATTTAATAAGGAATCATGTACTGTATCAAAAGACTCTGACAAATCTGTAGTATTCAAGGGAATGAGAGTTGGCAATGTTTATAAAGTAAACTTTTCTGATTTGGTTGACCAAAAGATTATATGTCTTTTGTCTCTGAGTGATGAGAAATGGCTATGGCACAAGCGTCTTGGTCATGCTAACTGGAGGTTGATCTCTAAGCTTAGCAAACAAAAGCTTGTTAGTGGTTTGCCTGACATTGATTATCACTCAGATGCACTTTGTGGCTCATGTCAAAAAGGAAAATTTGCTAAGACTTCATTCAAGTCTAAAAACATTGTCTCTACTTCCAGACCCTTAGAATTGCTTCACATTGATCTGTTTGGTCCTGTTTCGACAGCCTCTATCAATGGTAAAAAATATGGATTGGTCATGGTTGATGATTTCAGTAGATGGACTTGGGTGAAATTCCTACGTTCTAAGAGTGAAGCACTTGTGGTGTTCAGTGACTTCTGCACACAAATACAAAGTGAAAAGGATCTTCGGATTCTGAAGGTTAGAAGCGACCATGGGGGAGAGTTCGAAAATGACTCTTTCGAATCTTTCTGCTCAGAGCATGGAGTAATCCATGAATTCTCTTCTCCTAGAACACCACAGCAGAATGGTGTTGTAGAAAGAAAGAATAGATCTTTGCAAGAAATGGCTCGTACCATGATGCTTGAGTCTAACCTAGCTAAGTTCTTGTGGGCAGAAGCCGTGAGTACTGCTTGCTATGTTCAGAATAGAATCTACATCAGACCTATTCTGAACAAAACTGCTTATGAACTGTTCAAAGGAAGAAAACCAAATATTTCTTATTTTCATCAGTTTGGATGTACTTGTTATATTCTAGACAACAAGGTCTATCGAAAGAAATTTGATGCTAGAGCTTATAAGGGTATCTTTATAGGCTACTCTGAACGCTCAAAAGCATACAGATTGTATAATTCTGAAACTCACACAGTTGAAGAATCTATACATGTTAGATTTGATGATAAAGAGCCTGACGATAAAATGTCAGAGCAAGCTGAGACTTTTGCAGAATTTCAAGTTTCCTCAAATTCTGAGTGTGAAGATCTCTCCATTGCTGTATATCCATCTGAGACTCAAAATGAAGATATCTCTGAAGGCCTTGAAACTGAAGACCCTTCAGAAACTGAACCCTCTCAGACACCTGCTCCACCTAAGAGTAAATTCAAGTATAGATCATCTCATCCTGAAGAGCTAATTGTTGGTAACAAGGATAGCCCAAGAAAGACCAGATCTGCTTTCAAAGAGGATGAATCCCTAGTTGGGTTAATTTCATTAATTGAACCCACAAACATAGAAGAAGCACTCTCAGATGATGGGTGGATTGTTGCAATGCAAGAAGAACTCAATCAATTTGAAAGAAATGATGTTTGGGATCTGGTACCAAAACCCAAACACAAGAACATTATTGGAACAAAATGGGTATTCAGAAACAAGTCAAATGAAAAGGGAGAAGTTGTCAGAAATAAAGCTAGACTGGTTGCACAAGGTTATAGTCAGCAAGAAGGCATAGATTTCACTGAAACCTTTGCACCAGTAGCAAGACTTGAGGCAATAAGACTTCTCTTGTCCTATGCAGTTAATCATGACATCACTCTATTTCAAATGGATGTTAAGAGTGCATTTCTGAATGGAGTAATTTATGAAGAAGTCTATGTTAAACAACCTCCTGGCTTTGAAGATATAAAGTGTCCTGATCATGTTTACAAATTGAAGAAATCTCTGTATGGTTTGAAACAAGCTCCAAGAGCTTGGTATGAAAGGTTAAGTATATTTCTTCTAGAAAATGGTTTTGAAAAAGGACATGTTGATAACACTCTCTTTAGAAAAACCTTAAAAACTGATATTTTGATTGTTCAGATTTATGTTGATGATATTATCTTTGGTTCAACTAATGCTTCTCTTTGCAAGAATTTCTCTAAGCTTATGCAGGATGAATTTGAAATGAGTATGATGGGAGAACTAACATTCTTCTTGGGAATTCAAATCAATCAAAGAAAAGAAGGAGTATATGTGCATCAAACCAAATACACAAAGGATTTACTGAAGAAATTTGGTCTTGAAGATTGTAAACCAATGTCAACTCCTATGCATCCCTCTAGCTGTCTTCTGAAGGAAGAATCTGAAGGCAAAGTAGATCAGAAATTATACAGAGGTATGATTGGTTCCCTCCTTTATCTCACTGCATCTAGACCAGATATCTTGTTCAGTGTATGCTTGTGTGCTAGATTTCAATCAGATCCTAGAGAGTCTCATCTAACTGCTGTTAAGAGAATCTTTAGATATCTGAAAGGAACCACTAATCTTGGATTACTTTATAAGAAATGCTTAGATTATCAGCTTATTGGATTCTGTGATGCTGACTATGCTGGTGATAAAATTGAAAGGAAGTCCACTAGTGGAAACTGTCAATTTCTAGGTGAAAACCTTATATCATGGGCTAGTAAGAGACAAGCAACTATTGCTCTATCTACAGCAGAAGCAGAGTACATCTCAGCTGCTAAGTGTTGCACGCAATTGCTCTGGATGAAACATCAGTTGGAGGACTATCAGATAAGGATAAGTAGTATACCACTTCTCTGTGATAATACTGCTGCTATCTGTTTGTCTAAGAATCCTATTTTGCATTCAAGAGCTAAACACATTGAGATCAAACATCACTTCATTAGAGACTATGTTCAGAAGGGAGTAATTAAGATTCAATTCATTGATACTGAGCATCAATGGGCTGATATCTTTACCAAACCTCTTGCTATTGATCGTTTCGATTTTATCAAGAAAAATCTGAACATGGTTTTTATTTCTGAATGATATCTCTGAATGCTGTTAACTCTGAATGAATAAACTGGTTCTGAAGGGCCTCAGAAGTTTGGACGGCTCAGAAACTATTATATAGGTTCTGAAGCACTCTCTCATCTGAAGCAATCAGAATTATTTATTATTAAATATGATTTCTTGTGACTCAGATACCTACTCTAAGTGTTAGTTGACCACTCAGTTTCTCTAACTGACAGCTGGCTTCTGAAAACACTACTTATCTGTGTAACTTCCCATCATGTCTAGTAAACGCTGGGTAATGAAGGAGAGCTAATGATGATTTTATTAAAAGTAACTACCAAGCCCCCATTACGTCACTATCTTGTTTCCCCAATATTTTGAAACTTCCACTATAATCACTTAACTACACACTAGTCACTATCACTTCTCACGTTTTCAATATTTTGAAACTTCCACTATAACCATTTCTGACACTCCTAAATCCCCTCAGAAATCTCCTATTAAAGATTCTGAGTCTACCCCAATAGCAATGGACGTAGACCAATCTGAACCCTCAAATGTTCAAAATTCTGAAGTCCCTGCTGAATCCCAAACTGAACCCCTTCAGACTTCATCTCCTAAGCCAACCACTTCTGAACCAAACCCCTCATCCATTCAAACCACTCCACCTTTTCCTGGAACTGATTCAGATCTTGAAGAAACTCGTCTTCATTCTGAAACAATTCCCTGTTTCACCATGGTACTTAACAATTCCCTGTTTTACCGTTGAATGCATTTACTGCTGGTGGTTGTTTGCTGTGTGCATTTACTACCCTGTAACTTGTGCTTTGACTGACCCGTTTTTGATAATGACAAAGGGGGAGAAAATATTATTTCATTTCCTATGGCAGTGAAATTATTTCTGAAGCTCTAAAGATCACATTTTCTGAACTCTACTCTTGTTAAGTTATATTAAAGTCTTTTAAACTTTTAATGAGGGGGAGTAATAAATCTTGTCCAACATAAATTCATATAATATAAGATAAGCTTGCAAACCATATCTTATATTTGTCAATCTGAAGAAATAGAGCTTGCAAACCTCTAATTCTGAAGGTAGAATATATGAAATTATATTTGACATTAAATATTACTCTTAGACTGTTTTATATTTATCATTGATAAACTTTTGAAGCTTATCAGACTCAGGGGGAGCTTGCAAACCTCAGAACCTGAAGTCAAGATGTTAAATAAAAACAACAACAATTGATTTTAAATACATATAGTTGTCATCATCAAAAAGGGGGAGATTGTTGGAACAAAATTATGATTTTGTATCTCCTTAATTGATTTTGATGATAACAATGTATTTAAGGTTAAATTGGAATACTAATAATTTAATTCAGTGTGCAGGATTAAAAGTTAAAATTTGCGTACTAAAGAACCTTAGAATTTCTGAAGGAATTACTTCTGAGCTCACCAGATCTGAAGCAAGTAATTCTGAGCCTATCAAAATCTGAAGAACATCTGAGCTCACCAGATCTGAAACAAGTAATTCTGAGCCTATCAAAATCTGAAGAACATCTGAGCTCACCAGATCTGAAACAAGTAATTCTGAGCCTATCAAAATCTGAAGAACATCTGAGCTCACCAGATCTGAAACAAGTAATTCTGAGCCTATCAAAATCTGAAGGCTCGTCAGATATAAGTGTTAAGCTACATTTGAGAGTACAATTTTATTGAAGACTGTGCCTGACTAAGTCCAAACGCAGAAACTAAGAATGAAAAGGTTTGACCATGGAAAGGTCCTTTTCAAGTCAGGCTTCAGAAACGATTATTTCCTTATTTGGCTTTCACCAAGGTTCAAATATCAAAAGCCAAAAGGAATCTCTCATTTTGTAGTAAACGTTAAGCTCCTAAGCTACTGCAAATCAGAACAGCTAATAAGCTCACTGATCTATACAAAGGAGCGTCTCAATTCTTCAAACGGCTATAATCTTCAACGTTCATTTTATCATCTATAAAAGGAAGAAGATTTGTGAAGAAATGTAAATCAAGACTTAAGCTTCTGAACGTGCTGAAACTCTGTCAAATTCTGAAGCTATCAAACACTTAGAAACTTTGTGATAATTTTCTAAGTTAGTCTTGTAACTGAGTTGTATTTTGTAAACACCTCTGATTGTATATCAAGTGTTAATCTCTTATCTTTATTAACATTAAAACCAGTTAGAAGTCTCTTGCTTTGTGCTTGAGCATTGGAAGTCTCTTGCTTTGTGCTTGAGCATTGGAAGTCTCTTGCTTTGTGCTTGAGCATTGGAAGTCTCTTGCTTTGTGCTTGAGCATTGGAAGTCTCTTGCTTTGTGCTTGAGCATTGGAAGTCTCTTGCTTTGTGCTTGAGCAGTTAGAAGTCTCTTGCTTTGTGCTTGAGCAGTTTGAAGTCTCTTGCTTAGTGCTTGAGCATTTGTAATCTGAGTGATTATAGTGAAATCTCTTGTGAAGGACAAGAGGACTGGACTACTCCTGTTAGTGGGAGGAACCAGTATAAAAATTCTGAGCATCTCTCTCTAACCCTATCCTCATATATTGTGTGTGTTATACCTTATCCGCTGCAATTTGTTTTAACTTAGAAAAAGTCTCACACAATTCAACCCCCCCCTTCTTGTGTGTTTTTCAACCTTCAAAGGAAACATTTGATATGCTTCTCAAATTGCTTCTTGAGAGACTACCTCCACCCCCCTTCTCAACCTTAGGATCTTTGCACAATTTTATTAATTGTTTTTAACTTGTTATGTTATGTTGTTCTGGACCTTGTTCTGTTATAATTTGAATGTTCTGAATATTATTCATTTACTATATTCTGTTATATTTTCTGTTGTTCATTTATGTTTCAGAATTTATAACTTGTTGCATTCATCTCTTTGCATTCAAAAATTTCTTTTATTAAAAATACTTTTGCATTACAATAACTTTGTTCTAAACAAATTTTTGCATTCTATGAAAAATCCAGATACATATGAAATATTTTATAAAAGAAATTTACAAAGAGATAAGAGAAGAACAACTGGTGTTGATCCAAACTTCAGCCTTGGAGCTTGAAACTTGTCAGCTAACTCTGATGAGTCTTCTAAACCTCTCAAGCAGAAGCTTCCTGATTGGATTCTTGGACAACCCCTTATGTTCATCTTGCTTATCTTCCTTTGTCAGCGGAAATCTTAGAAATCATATTCTTTTCTGTACCTTTTCTTGATTTTGATCGTACACATCTTCTACCTTGTTTCTCCTCTGATAATTTGTTAAACACATTTCTTTCTATCACTCTTCTATCCTTATCTATATTTTCTCTCAATGTTGAAGAAATATCATGGAAGTGTTGAGTGAAATGACAAAGAGTGTGTGCCTTTTTATAGCTATTTTCAAGTAGTCAGTTACCTCGTTTTTCGTCTTGTCATTTAATTCTTTATGGTTTTTATCATCTTTGAATTTTTGACTTAACTATTTCTGTTTGTCACGTGTTTTTAATTGACTTTTTCTCTTTTTTTTTATTTATTCTTTTTGTTTAATGACAAAAGGGGGAGTAAGCGTAAATTAATTTAAGAACGCTAACTGAAGCCAAAATTTCATATGTTATATTCATTTAATTCAGTTATTAATATTATCAGTTATAATATTAAAGGGAAATTTTTTATTGAGATCAGAACTTTCTCTACATGATAAACGTAAGAGAAGATTGCACTTTTCTCTTAGGTTGATCTGACTAAGGAAGAAAGCTTGCAAACCTATCTTCTGGAAGTCAAGTGTAAAGTGAAGTTCTGGATTCAATTTTAAAATTTTTAAAACTATTTTAATTAATCATTACTGAAGTCAGGGGAAGCTTGCAAAACTCATAAACCTGAAGGATGTATGCTTTGATTAAAATAACAATCATTGTAAATTAATACTTGGTTTGTCATCAATCAAAAAGGGGGAGATTGTTGGAACAAAGTTGTTTCTAATATAACCCAAGTAAGTTTTAATGATAACAATAGTATTAATATACAATAGGGATTACTGATAATTTAATTTAGTGTGCAGGTATATAAGTTAAAAGTTTATGTACACAAATGAGTTACAAGTGAAGTTCTGATTAATATTTTAAAGCATCCCCATAAGTTGGGTAAAGCAAGTTCTGAGTCATGACACCAGAGGCTTTGTCACCAGAAGTTGCAAGTCAAAGTCAATCAGAAGTTACTCTCATCAGAACCTGAAATGGAAACTCAAGATTCTGATGACGATGGAAACAACTGATTTTGTCAGAAGAACATTCAGAAGAACATTCTATTCTTAACGACTATCATCAATTTGGCAAATTTAGAATGACAGAAGAAATCATCGTACAAGATCGTTATGATCATAATAATGACGTTTGTACTATTGTACTATATTCTATTTCCTTATATTGGCGAATATTCGAAATTAAGGATCAAGGATTCATCATTTACCTGATTTGGATTATCACGTCTCAAGAAGAAGAATAGTACAGTACTATCTAGCTATTTTCGTCACATTTACTCAAATTCATACGCTCCACTACCATCTATAAAAGGAGGAGGAAATTTGAAGAAGTAGATACAACACAACTACGAACAAAAAGCGCTGTTACTCTGCTAAATTCAAAAGAGCATTATAACACTTTGAGAAATACAACTTGAGCTTATTTCAAAATTCAAGACAAATAGTTTTCAAATTCTGATAAGTTCAGTTGTTGAATCTTAGTTTTCTATCATTAGAATTCTAAGATTAGTCTTGTTTTTAAGAGTTGTATTACTTTGTTCAGAACTCTGATATTGTTATCAGAAGTTCAAATATTGTTTTGTTATTTGTAACCTTTGTAAGAAGTCTCTTGCTTTTGTGCTTGAGCATTTGGAAGTCTATTGTATTATGTTACTTGAGCATTGGAAGTCTCTTGCTTGTGTGCTTGAGCAATTGTAATCTTGTGTGATTATAGTGAAATCCCTTGGAAGTGCAAGGGGACTGGAGTACTCTCGGTTTGTGAGGGGAACTAGTATAAAAATCTGTGTGTTCATCTCTCTTCTCTCTTCACTTTTACTATTTCATCACGACTAGAAGTTATTGTGTTTTGTTTATTCCGCTGCAAGTTCTGATAAATTGAAAGACTTAGAAGAAGTTTTCAAAAACTCTTAAAACACAATCCAACCCCCCTTCTTGTGTTTTTCACACCTTCATAGGCTTTTGAGGGTAGCCCTGGAGGTAGAAGCATTCTGAGATTAGATGTCCAGTTTTTCCACAATGTTTACATCTTTTCAGTGGTCCCTTATACTCTTTGTATTGAGGGGACACATGACGAGCATGATGTTGGGACATGTGGTCTGGCATGTGCTTCCTCTGTTGAGCTGGAGGCTGAGACCTTTGTCCAAACCTTTTCTGCTTGTGTTGAGTCAGATGATGTGTCTTTGTCACCTGTTTCTTTTGTCTAACAGGTTGTTGAGGTTTGGATCCTGTCTTCTTATGCTTGTGCTGAGAAGGATGTTGTGACTTGTGGTTTGACATCTGGTCCTGAGAGCTATTCTTTGGGGGAATTTTCTTCTCAGGAGCCTTGCTGTAGTTGTCATACCCTAACCCCTTCTTGTCACTTGGGTTTCTACCAAGCTCAAGAACTTCTTCAAGCATGTTAGTTCCCTTGTTTAACATTCTCACAGATTTTGTCATCTCAGTGAGTTTCAAGTTTGACAAGGTGACTTGTTCTTTTAACACAGCTGTTGATGCTTCTAGTACCTCCTTTTCTTGTGCAACCAAGGTGACTTGTTTTCTCAATTCAGCTGTTGATGCCTCTAGTTCTTCCTTTTCTTGAGTAACTTTCTCCATATCCTTATCTTGTCTTCTTATAAGTTCACAAGATTGTTCCCATTTAATGGTGAGATTATTGTATTTCTCATCCAATTCTTCTTGTAGGAGATCTTCATTACTAGTACTGCTGCTAGTATCAAAAGTTCCAGTGAAGGCTTTATTTGTTCTTTCTTCATCTTTCTCTTCCTCAGAATCAGATAAGGTAGCTGTCATTCCCTTTTTCTGTTTCCTGAGAAAGTTGGGACATTATGGTCTGATGTGCCCCTTTCCTTCACACTCAAAGCACCTTACCTCTTTGCTATCCTCAGAAGTGTTTTCTTCCTTGGTCTTGTTCTGTGACTTGATGTTGGACCTCTTGTCTAAGACATTTGTCCTATACCTGGCTTGTAGGTTATTCAAAGATCTGTTAAAATCCTTCGTAAGGTAAGCTAATGCCTCTGATAACTCATCATCATCTTGGCTTTCCTCAAATTCAAAAGCCAAGTTCTTCATCTTCTTCTCTGGTTTATCATCCAGAGACATCTCAAATGTTTGTAATGAGCCAATAAGTTCATCAACTTTCATTGTGCTCAAGTCTTAAGATTCTTCGATTGCAGTCACCTTCATGTTAAATCTCTTAGGCAGTGATCTAAGGATTTTTCTGGCTAGCTTTTCTTCAGGTATCTTCTCACCTAGGGCAAAGGTTGACTTTGCTATATCTCGTATTCTAGTGTTGAACTCAGATATAGTTTTTTCATCCTCCATCCTCAAGTTCTCAAATTTTGTGGTGAGAAGTTGCAGTTTTGACATACGAACTTTGGAGGTTCCTTCATGTGCAGTTTGAAGAATTTCCCAGGCTTGCTTGGCTTCAGTACATGTGTTGATTAACTTGAACATGTTTTCATCAACACCATTGAATATGGCATTGAGTGCTTTAGAGTTGCCACTGGCCTCAATTTCTTCTTCTGGACTCCAATCTGCTACTCCTTTTAGGCTTGTGGAGCCATCTACTGCTGTGACTATTGGATGATTCCACCCAATGATAATTGCCCTCCATGCTTTTTGATCCATGGATTTGAGAAAGGCAACCATTCTTGCTTTCCAATAATCATAATTTGATCCATCCAAGACTGGTGGTCTGTTGATTGATCCTCTCTTGTCCATCTTGAACAAAATATATCTGGGTAGTTGTTGTTTCCCATGTAATTTACCTGCTCTTCACCTCCTGGCAAACACTGCCCATTCGGGTGATCTTCTAGGCAGAAGTCACAGACTCCTTCTACCTGTTTCACACTAACTTCTTTTACCTCTTTTTCTTTCTCAGCAAGTTGCCTCTTTAACAGCTCTATCTCTACTTTGTAAGCAACTTCTTTGTCCACCATGATAAGTCCAGGTGTATTCTCATTCCTGTCATGACTCATGTTGTATTCGTTCTGGCACATCTGTTCCACTAGATCCTTGGTTTCTACATAGGTCTTAATTTTGATAGACCCACCAGCCGAGGCATCAAGTATAATGCGATGTTGCATTTTCATACCTGCCATGAATATCTGCATCTGCTCCATAGCACTAATGCTGTGGTTAGGACACCTCCTCATGAGCAATTTGAAGTGTTCATAAGCTTCACACAACGTTTCAGATTCATGTTGTTTGAAACTTAGGATATCAGACTTCCGCTTTTGGAATAAAGTGTGAGTAAAGAATCTGAAAACTTTGACAAGTCTTTGAAAACTTTGACAAATGATCCCAAGGATCATTGTTGGTGCGGCCGTCAAACTGGTTCTCCCGCAAACCTGTAAGAACGTTACCTTTGATATCAAAGTTAGCTGGGTTTGCCGGCTGGAACCCCAGTGAGATCTGATCATTGTCAATCCTCTTGCTGTAATCTCCCATAGTGATTCTTTGTTCGTCCCCCATGGCTTTGGTGGTAGGCTCTCATTCTTTCTCGAGATTACTGGATTTTGATAGCTTTAGAGCTCTCAGTCTTTTCCTTAGCTCTTTCTCTGGCTCGTCGAAGTACTCAAACTCCAGGATATCTGTTTATCAAGCACAACAAATGAATACCAGCAGTAGCACTAGAAAAGATATTTATAAATATTTTTGGTTTTATTTCATGTGTCTTTGTCACCATGAAAATTCCCAGGTAAGTGAGGTGGATCACTAGGATCGCTTAAATACCTTGACTTTGCCTTAGCCAGAATTTTATAGATCAAAATTCACAATCATTAACAAAAAATTTTATTTTTTTAATATTTTTGTATTTTTAAATTTTTTTGACAAACTAGAATAATTCTAACAAAGTTTCGTGAACACAATCCTCGGAAACGGCGGCAAAAGCTTGACTACGTTCTGGCAAGTGGACCAGTTTGTCGTCGAGCAATAATTCACACTCTAGGTGTCTAGAATGAGTTCGTATCCACAAGGATCGTGTCAAACCTTCGTTAGTGCTATTCTAGTTCGTGTGTTTTTGCATTCGCTTTGGTTTTTAGGAAAAAAAGGTTTTTAATTTGTAAAAGTAGCGATATGCGTTGCAATAAGAATAAAGGTTTTGATTCAAAAACATAGAGGATAGGTATGGTGGTTGAACTTACTCCCTCCTTCATACTTGGCATAATCGGTGTATAACATAGTCATTCATATTATTATCGGGCGTCGATTCTATCCTTATTTTAGTAGCACCTTACTGCTACCCTATGTAGGCAAAGTCTCGATACTTTTGCAACTAAGGCACCTACGAGAGCCTAACCTCGCTTTGTCACATACCCTAATTACTAGATAGAGTTATTTACATACATGCATTATGACCATCGACCATCCAATGCCCCTAGATCTTTGTAGCGGTTTGTTCAGTATCCGATTGTTATGTTACAACTAGTTCCTGATTCCTCCTCTAATTATTAAGTCATAACTAGTTCAGGATGTTTTACCGTTTCTTCAATCCAGTGTTATTTATTACTAGTTCCGGACAAATAATAGTGAGAACCCTAATATGCTATTATTAAAGTAAACCCTAATTATTTATTCTAAGGCGTTGTCATTTATCCGGCCAGATTCCGACTAACGTTGTTAAAGCAAGAAAACAAATAACAATAATAATTTATAAATGCGATTTACTATAACTTTGACTCAATTACATGACCCAAGTATTAATCGGGGAGTTCATCTTCTCCACCACAACCTAAGGAATTTATTACAAAAGACTAAACATAATTAGATTACAAGAATCTAATAGAAAAGCATAAAGAATTCATACCTTGCTGAGTTAGTTTTCCCGTAAGGGGAGAAAACTATGCCCTTAGAGCTCCTCCGAACTTCTCTCCAAAAGGAATAGAAAGTTCTTCTATTTCTCAATGAAAAATAATGAATTATGGAGGCTCTATTTATACTTTTCGTATTGGGCCTCAGCAAGCCATCGTGACACGCTAGGTCCATCGTGTCACGATGAGAAGATTCAGTTTAAAATTATAACTGATCCTGTGCGTTTCATCAGCGTGGTCACCAAGCAAAGCCATCGTACTGCGCTGTGCACCATTGTGATTCTGTCTTGGCAAACAAGTAGCTTCCATCGTGTAACGTTGAGTGCCATCGTGACACGATGGGCTGTTTTTCTTCACTTTTGGGCTTTTTCTTGTCTTTTGCGTGTCTTTACTTTGTCTTTAAGCTTTTTCTCGATTCTTCAGGTTTTTGTTGATATTTAGGCTTGTCTTGGCCATTTTACTACTAATAATACTACCTAAAATACTACAGAAATTCCTATCATCAGCATTCTCCCCGCCATGTCTGGCCGACCAAGCAGAACTTTGATAGGCTAGACAGTGCGGACCACGATGGAGTGGGGAAGGAAGTATTGCCTCAGCCTTCTTGCCGCGGTGACCAAGGAGAGGGCGATTTTTTCAAAGCGTTGGTATCTGAGTTCGGGACCCTGCAACGCTTTGCTCGTGAAGTACACATGTTACTGTCCTTCTGTTGTTTCGCGGATAAGGGCTGCGCTGACCGTTTCGGAAATGATTGCGAGTTAGAGGTATAGCGTTTCCTCGTCTTCAAGTCGCGAAAGAATCAGTGGTTCGAAAAGCGCCTTTTTCAGGTGTTGGTGAGCCTGCTCGCAATCTTCAGTCCATTCGAACAGAGCTTCTTTTCCAAGAAGTTTGAAAAGCGGGAGTGCGTGTTGGGCGGATTTCGCCACGAATCGCGGCAACGAAGTTAGCATCCCGTTGAGCGTTTGAATGGATTTCTTAGTATCCGGGGTAGGGTGTTCGGCGAAGGCTCTACATTTATCAGGGTTGGCTTCGATTCCTCGCTCCGTTAGATAGAAGCCGAGGAACTTTCCTGCTCGAACCCCAAATATGCGTTTTTCTGGGTTGAACCTCATTTTGCATTTCCTGGCCTGCTCGAATACCTTTCTTAAGTGGTTGGTGTGCTCGGTTTCTTCTTTTGATTTGACGATCATGTCGTCCATGTACACTTCGAGCATGTCACAAATTTCTGCTCGGAACACCTTGTTCATCATTCGCTGATACGTGGCACCTACATTTTTTAGCCCGAAAGGCATTACGTTGTAGTAATAGTTGCCTGACGCGGTATTTGATTGTAACCTGAATACGCATCCATAAACGATAATAATTTAAAGCCATATGAGTTATCAACAAGTTTATCTATACTAGGCAGAGGATAAGCATCTTTAGGGCAAGCCCTATTGAGATCGGTATAGTCAACACACATTCGCCATTTTCCATTATTCTTTTTAACTAGTACAACATTGGAGAGTCAGGTTGAATATCTGGCCTCGGGAATAAAATTTGCCTCTATGAGGTCTTTTACAGCTTTTTCAGCAGCCTCCGCTTTTTTCGGGAGATTGCTTCCTCCTACGTTGTACTACTGCCCTAGCAGCAGGATCTATGGCGAGCTGGTGGCAGGCGACATCAGGGTGGAGGTCGGGCATCTCTTACTCCACGCGAACAGATCAGCATTGTCGCGGAGGCACATCTTCAGCTGCTCCCTCACATAGTCAGGGAGGCCAGTACCTATCTTCACCCCTTTGGTCGGGTCTTCTCCAAGAGGGACTAGCTCGAAATCTCCGTCGGGGATGCGGCGGTATATTTTCTTGCTCGCCTCATCATTCTCCTAGTTGTCCCGACGAAGCTTCTTCTCTTTCTTGGAGAAGCGGGGATCCAGGTCGACAACACTGACATTGTTGGAGGGTGGCTTCTGCTCGCCATCGTCCTTCCTCGACTCTTGTTTGATGGGGTCCTTCCCCGATGAGCTCGCTGATAACTCACTTTATGTGAGTATTATTACAGCTTTTTACTTGCTCTGTTACCTGCTAATATGGTTTTGTATTCAATTTTTAGATTTATTTTATGTCATTAATGAGTCTAGCATGTATTTAGGATTTTTATGCAATCTCTTCATATAAAGAGAGCTCTAGAGTCATTTGGTGTCAAGACAGACCACTGGACCATTGAAAAGGTTCAAGAGCCAAAGCAAATGATAATTACAGTCAAGACAACCATTTCGTACAACCACAAGAGGCGGCTGACTAGTCAACGCAGTCAAAAGCCGCTACGTCAGATGAAGAATACGAACGGGCTCTAACGCGAAGAAAGACTGCTGGCAGATTTCCCATGTGCTGATAGTGCTGTCATTGTACTAATCATTGGGGAATATGTTTTATTCCTTAGGGCTGTCTTATCCTCGGATTTAGGGAGGCCCATGATCCAAGAGATTGTCCTATATAAAGGTGCCTTAAACCCTAAAGTTAGCATATGCTTAGAGAGCTTAGCCGTTGTGAAGAAAGAAGAACCCTAAGACGTTCATGGCGCGCCGCTGCTGCTGATAACTGAAGTCTAGTCTGCTATTGGACTTGGAGCTTGAGACATCAACTCTAAAGCCATCTCAGTTGTAGGTTTACATTTAAGAATTCATTTTTATGTGTAATCTTATATCTTTGGTTGTTATGGTTTCTATGCTCATCATGAGCTAAACTCTTAATGTTGAAATTATGTGAAGTTTAATTGAAAGTTTAATATGTTTAAGTGATGTGATGTCTGTTTGTATGCTATTTTAGTTCATTTGTTATTTTGCTATATATTCATATCTAGGACTGATCAACTTAGGTTTGAATACAAGTTTGTTATTAAGAGACATCTAATAATGAATGGATTAAATGAACTAATGTGGTTAAGTGAGGTATAGACATATATTCTTTACTTGAAGTCTTAGACATAAGCTTTAGGGCCATAGTAAGAATACAACCACGTGTTTTCTGAATTGTAATGAAGTAAGTTTGACCTAGACATAGGATTCATCTTATCACGCATTGCATTATCCAACGTTGTATACATACACCATAAGGCAAGAGTTGCTTGCAGGAGTCTTGCCTACACTTATCTCATCATACACATATTAAGTTGGATATTAAATAGATCATAAGTTCAACATACTTTCACAACAGTTTTCTCACACTCTTTTAATCAATTGTTCCTTTAATTTATTTGCAACCCTAAACTGTTATTTTGTTACTTTAATCACTCATAAGTGTAAAACTAATTGAACTAGTCTTGGAGTGAGATTTCCTTATCACAATCCCTGTGGGAACGATACTTTTTCTTATTACTTGTGCTACAGATAAGACTGTGTATACTTGCATATTGCGAACAATTATATCACACCTAACAAACGCAACAAGTTTTTGACGCCGTTGTCAGGGATTGTGCGAAATTTAATTCCATTTTTAGTTTATTAATTTTTAGCTTATTTGAGATTTAATATGTTTTCTGTCAAGTGGTGTTAAGACAGGTGTACGAGAAAATTGTATGCACAGGTTTTTATCACCAGAATTCGGAGCAGATCCTGAAATTGAAAGAAAATTCAGAATTTTAAGGCGTAATAGAAGAAGTAACCAAGAGGGAGTGAATCTAGCGGAGCAAGAAGATTTTCATAACTCAAAATCAGAAGAAGAAATGGCAGATCTAGAACAGCCAGGAGACATGCCTGACCGAGGAAGGAATATAAGAATTTATGCCATTTTTGATCCAAATGCTGTGAACACCGGGATAGTAAGACCTGAGATAACAGCTGCTCAGTTCTTAGCTAAACAAGGAGAGCCTAATTCCATTGCTAAACTCTCTAGAGCCTAATTCCATTGCTACTTGGAATGCTCTAGCTGAGAAGTTCTTAGCTAAATATTTTCCTCCTATCAAGAATGCAAAGATGAGGAATGATATTACTTCTCTTAGACAAGGAGAGGATGAGACTTTGTTTGATGCTTGGGAAATGTATAAGGAGATGCTAAGGCAGTGTCCACATCATGGTATTCCTGTGTGTATTCAGCTTGAAACTTTTTACAATGGTTTAGTGCCATCTTCAAGAAATATGTTGGATGCATCATTAGGAGGAGCCTTACTTTCCAAGTCCTACACAGAAGGTTTTGATGTCATAGAGAGTATCACTACAAACACCTATCAATGGCCTACGGCCAGAGCAAATCCTGCTCCTACTCAATTAAGGAAGCCAGCTGGAGTCCATGAAGTTAGTGAAACAACAGCCCTTGCTGCTTAAGTTGCTCAAATGCACAACATGTTGAAGACTTTACTCACACCACCTGCCATGCCTGCAGTTGCCAGTGAGCCTGCCAAAGTAGTTATAGACTTAGCTGAAGTAGCCTGTGTTTATTGTGGTGGAGCTCACCTCTATGAAGAATGCCCTGCAAACCCTGTGTCAGTCAACTATGTCAACAATTTCAACAAGAATAACAATCCTTACAGTGATCGTTGTAATCCTGGTTGGAGGAATCATCCTAATTTCTCTTGGTCAAATGCACAAAATTAACAAGTTCATCAAAAAGCACCTGTTGTACCCCCCAAGTTTTTCTCAATAGCCTGGTAGTCAACTGGAGACAATACTGAAGAATTTCATGCAAGAGACAAAGAATTTCACTTTTGAAGCAAAGAATCAAATTTTAGCCCAAGGAGTTAGTATCAAAAATCTGGAGAATCAGATGGGCCAAATAGCCACGACTCTTACTCAAAGACCAAGTGGAAGTTTGCCCAGCACTACTGAAACACCTGCTTCTACCTCAAAAGACAAAGGCAAAGAAACATGCAAGATGATAACTTTGAGGAGTGGAACAGAGTATGAAGGACCAAGCATGGGGACAATTCAAATTGAAGATGTTCAAGAAAGGTTAGCTGAAGACTCAACTGTCTCACAGTCAAATCAACAGTTATCCCCTGCTGTTAGTTCAAAGAAGACAAGTCCTAAAAAAGCACCTGAGTCACCAAAAGACAAGACTCTGGTTGCCCCTGAAGCTACTACCAAGAGTAGCCCTGTTTTAGAAAGAGAAAGACCACCACCTCCGTTTCCTCAGAGACTAAGAAGAGCCAAAGAAGAAAAGCAATTTGATAAGTTCATTGAGATCATGAAGCAATTGCATATCAACATTCCTCTCATTGAAGCTATTCAGCAAATGCCAAACTACTATAAGTTTATGAAGGATGTGTTTACAAAGAGGAAGAGGATTGGTGAGTTTGAAACTGTAGCACTTACTCAAGAGTGCAGCCAAATGGTACAAGGGAAAATTCCTCCCAAATTGAAGGATCCTGGTTCTTTTACCATCCTTTGCACCATTGGTGATGTTTATATTGGAAAGGCACTGTGTGACCTTGGAGCTAGTATCAATCTTATGCCACTTTCCATATTCAAAAAGTTGGGGATTGGAGCTGCAAGACCTACCACAGTGACACTTCAGTTAGCAGATAGAAGTCTATGTTACCCTCAAGGCAAAATTGAAGATGTGTTAGTAAAGGTAGACAAGTTTGTCTTCCCTGATGACTTTATCATAATGGATTTCAATGCTGATGATGATACCCCTATTTTATTGGGAAGACCATTCCTTGCAACTGGCAGAACACTAATTGATGTAGAGAAAGGAGAACTCACAATGAGAGTCAATGCTCAAGAAGTCACATTCAACATTTTGAAAGGAATGAAGTACCATGTTGAAGAGATAGAAGATGTTTCCTTACTACAATGTTGGGATTCATTAGTTCAAAAACAATTTGAAAAGAGGCATGACCCATTGCTAAATGAGTTAGCTGTACTTTAAGACAAGGAATTGGCACAAGAAGTTAATGTAGATGAAGATCCAACTCAGCCCAAGGCACTTTGGGCTGACAAGTATGAAGTTTTAGAGATCCCTAAAGAAGACCAGAAGGTGAATATCCCCTCAGTTTTGAAGCCACCTGATCTCGAGCTGAAACAATTACCAAGTCATTTGAAGTATGCATTCCTGGAGACTAGTCAGGAGTTGCCTATTATCATAGCTGCTGAATTGACAGAATAACAAGAGTCAAACCTGTTGGCCATGCTCAAGAAACACAAAAAGGCCATAGCTTGGCAAATGACAGATATTTAAGGGATTAGTCCAACTGTTTGTATGCATAGAATCCTGCTGGAAGACAATGCTAAGAATAGTGTGGAATGCCAAAGAAGACTCAACCCCATCATGAAGGAAGTAGTGAAGAAAGAGATCATTAAATGGTTAAATGCTGAAATTATATACCCTATTTCTGATAGTGTGTGGGTAAGCCCTGTTCAATGTGTACCAAAGAAAGGAGGCATGACTGTGGTTGCCAATGAGAAGAATGAATTGATTCTAACAAGGTCTGTGACTGGATGGAGAATCTGCATGGACTATAGGAAGCTGAACAAAGCCATAAGGAAAGATCATTTTCCCTTACCTTTCATAGATCAAATGCTAGATAGATTGGCTGGTAAGGATTTCTACTGTTTTCTAGATGGTTATTCTGGTTACAACCAAATAGCCATAGCTCCTGAAGATCAAGAGAAGACTACTTTTACTTGCCCCTACGGTACTTTTGCTTTTAGGAGAATGCCATTTGGACTTTGTAATGCACCTGCTACATTTCAAAGGTGTATGATGGCACTGTTCTCAGATTTAATTGAATCAGCAATGGATGTTTTCATGGATGATTTTTCTGTCTTTGGAGAATCATTTCATGATTGCCACTCCAATTTGGAACTAGTGTTAATCAGATGTGAAGAGAGCAACTTGGTTCTCAATTGGGAGAAATGCCACTTCATGGTCAGAGAAGGTATTGTGTTAGGGCACAAAATTTCAAAGAAGGGATTAGAAGTGGATCAAGCCAAGATAGAAGTTATTGAGAAGTTACCTCCCCCTGCAAATGTGAACGGAATTAGAAGTTTCTTGGGTCATGCTGGTTTCTATAGAAGGTTTATCAAAGATTTTTCTAAGATTACAAAGCCTTTATGCCAACTGTTGCAGCATGATGTTCCATTTAATTTCAATGAAGACTGTTTGAAAGCTTTTAATACTCTGAAGACAGCTTTAGTCACGGCACCAGTTATCATTTCGCCTGACTGGACCAAGCCATTCGAACTTATGTGTGATGCTAGTGACTATGCTGTTGGAGCTGTGTTGGGGCAGAGGCAAGACAAGACTTTTCATTCCATCTACTATGCAAGTAGAACACTTAATGAAGCTCAACTCAACTACACAACAACTGAAAAGGAATTGCTGGCTGTGGTATTTGCCATTGATAAGTTCAGATCCTATTTGGTCGGTACCAAGGTGGTAGTATACACTGATCATTCAGCCATCAAGTACCTCATTGCAAAGAAGGATGCCAAGCCAAGGTTAATCAGATGGGTTTTACTTTTACAAGAGTTTGATCTGGAAATCAGAGATAAGAAGGGAGTAGAAAACCAAGTGGCAGATCATTTGTCAAGACTCCCAGATGAAGTGCAAAATCAAGAAAGGTATGTGATTAAGGAATAATTCTCAGATGAGCAATTACTTGCGATAACTGGAGATATGACTCCTTGGTATATTGACATTGTCAATTATTTAGTTAGCAAAGTAGTTCCCCCAGAACTTAATTCCCAACAAAGAAAAAGATTTTTCCATCAAGCTAGGGATTATTTCTGGGATGAACCTTTTCTTTATAAAAAATGTACCGACCAAATATTGAGAAAATGTGTAGCAGGCCAGGAGGCAAATCTAGTGTTGACTAATTGCCATTCAGCACCTTATGGTGGGCATTTTGGAAGCACTAGAACTGCTGCTAAGGTATTGCAATCTGGATATTTCTGGCCTACCCTGTTTAAAGATACTTATGAATTTGTGAAACAATGTGATAGATGTCAGAGGATAGGTAATGTTTCCAATAGACAGGAGATGCCTTTTACCAACATTTTAGAAATTGAATTATTTGATGTTTGGGGCATTGACTTCATGGGACCATTTCTTAATTCCCTTGGCAATCTATACATTCTTGTAGCTGTGGATTATGTTTCCAAGTGGGTTGAAGCAATTGCTACCCCCACTAATGATGTTAGAGTGGTAACCAACTTTTTGAAAAAGAATATTTTCACCCGTTTTGGCACTCCTAGAGCCATCATCAGTGATGAAGGTTCTCACTTTTTCAATAAAATATTTGAGGAGTTGCTGGCCAAATATGGGGTAAAACATAGAGTTGCCACTGCTTATCATCCTCAAACTAGTGGGCAAGCAGAGTTATCCAATAGAGAGATAAAAAGAATTTTAGAAAAAGTTGTAGACCCTTCTAGAAAGAATTGGTCTAAGCTCTTGGATGATGCTCTGTGGGCCTACATAACAGCATATAAAACACCTTTGGGAATGTCCCCATTCAGATTAGTTTTTGGTAAAGCTTGCCACCTACCAATTGAACTTCAATGTAAAGCCTTTTGGACTATTAAAAAGTAGAATTTTGACTATGAGGCAACTGGTAGGGGAAGACTGCTGCAATTAATGAGTTGGAGGAGCATAGAATGTTTTCATATGAGAATGCTGAGTTATATAAAGCTAGAACCAAAGCTTGGCATGATAAAAAGATTCAAAAAAGAGTTTTAATTGAGGGACAACAAGTATTACTTTTTAATTCTAGATTGAAGTTGTTCCCTAGAAAGTTGAAATCTAGATGTTCAGGCCCATTCAAACTTTTGAAAATTTATCCTTATGGGGCTGTTGATCTTTTAGATGAGTCAACTGGAAAAGAATTTAAAGTTAATGGTCAAAGAGTAAAACACTATTGGGGTGATGACTCAAGGTCTAGAGTCACCACCACGCTTGATGAAGTTTGATTTTTGGTTACAAGTCTAGCTGAGGACTTAGTAAAACCAAGCGCTGCTGGGAGGCACCCCAGACAACTAATGTAAATAGTTTTTGTTTTTGTTTTTAGTTTTTGTTTGTTTCATAAAAGGAAAGATGATTGGAGTCAACTTTGTTGCATCACAGTCTTGACTGTGGATGACTGATGCTTTGCTGGGTGCGCGCTGTGAGCACCAAGTCTCAAGTCACGTGAAGGTTCCTTAATGAAGTCATTGAAGAGTTTGTGGAAATTAGCTGTCAAAGCACAAAACACTGATTATTGACACCTGTCCGATAATTATAGCCATGTTAGGCGAGTTATCTCACGCGCCAGATGTGACTAATGCTTTTCGATAGTGTGACCGGTTGTAACTGCTACCCACTACTTTTCAACTGCCATCATTACCTTAATTACCTCACCGGTTTATTATTTTGCAACGGATCTTTGATTAGATTTACTCCAATTTTTCATCTTCACCCACGATTATATAATTACCCCTCTCTCAACCATAAAACACTTTCACAAATCCTATTTTTCTCTAAGTTTCTCAATTTTCTATTCTCTCTCACAAATACTCCAACTACCAAAATTCCATCACCACATTCAACCATGGCCTCTCAAATCTCCAACAATGATTCATATCTTGATAGCTTCGTCAACATTGAAGCTGAGCAACGTTACACCAAACTCATCTCTGCAAAATCGTTCTTCACAGAGCGAGGATTCATTAGCAGTTTTGAACATGATGATATGATGATCCCTGCAGAATTGTCTGCCATTATCAACAAACTGGGATGGAAGAAGTTAGCAAAGCAACCATCCGATTACAACGCTGAAATGGTGAAGGAGTTCTACGCAAACCTCACCAACCCCAATCAGAAGAAGAAGGAAGTGTTCATTTGAGGCAAAGGAGTTCTTTACTCTGAAGCCAACATCAACCGTTTCTATGGGCTTAAGGATGGAGAAGATCAATTTGAAGCCACTCTAGCCACGTTCAAGTGGAGATGACAAGTGTCATGAAGAGTTTAACCATTGAAGGGACGGAGTGGAATAAGAAGAATGGTGTGAATGAATGGACGGTGAAGAGGATGCAGTTGAAGCCTTTTATGAGGGTGTGGTACCAGTTTCTGAAGCATACTGTCTTGCCTACTGCTCACAATGAAACAGTCAATAAGGCAAGACTGGTGTTGCTGCACTATACTACCGCCCTGCAGTATGTTAATGTTGGAAGGGTTATAGCCAAAGAGATCACACTCTGTTCTCATAAGAAGGAAGGTATGATGTACTACCCATGTTTGATTTCTCGGCTGTGTAAGAAGCAATTAGTACCCCATGGTGAAAGGGATGAAGTTTTCAAGCCAACTGGTGATTTTGATGTGCAAGCAATTGAAGTGCTGATAAAGGGAAATATTGGGTGAAAGTCAAGGCTGCAGTTGCCTGCTCCTCCTACTGCCACTAGCTCTCCAGATGTCATAGCTCTGCTATCCAAGATGCAAAGGGATATGCAAGCCTTCTATGCTTGGAATGATTAATTTAGTCATTGGATGGAGCTGCAGTTTGAGTATTGCCTGCCTGCAGAGAAGCATGTTGGACCAGTACCTCCATTCCCTAGAGAGATTTTACCTATTGTTATTGAAAAAGAGCCAAGTCCAGATAAGCCTAAGCCATCTGCTAAGACTGAGAAAAGAAAGAAGAAAAAGAAGTCAAAGTCTGGAAAGAAGAAGCAAGTTGTGGAAGAAGAGACACACCTTGTCTCTTCAGGCAAAGCCCCCATTAAGCCTGCAGTTGAGTCAAATCAGCGGTTGCCTGAAAAGAAGACAACTAATGATGAGTCCCAAACCCTTGGGTTCATTATCAAGAAATAGCGCACAACAAGAAGAAAAGCTGTGCCACAGGCAAGAGCTGATAAGTCTGTGGGTGCCGACCCTGAGCCAACTATCTCAGCAAAAAAGAATGAAGGAAGGAAGGGAGCTGATGAAGGGGTGTCCAACGTCGTTGACACCAAGAAGAGAAAGCCTAAGATTCACGCTGCTGGAACCAGAAAAAGCGCCAGGCATCTTGCCTGAAGTGGTATCTGTCTTACCCCGTCTTTTATTTTTATGTTTCTAGTTTTTAGGTTGTCTGTTTTGTCTGTTGTTGTCTCTTCCCTTGTCAACAGTGGGGACACTGTTTAGCTTAAGTTTGGGGGAGAGGCATGAGTCAAATAAATTGAGTCTGTCAGTTTTAGAGAGTCAGATCGCAATTAAATTGTTTGGCTAAGCATTCTTTTGACATGACAACTGAGTTTTAAGGTTATAAGTGAATTTAGTCTAGGATTGTTGAAATTTTTGGAAATTCCTGTTTGGATTTTTGATGTGATAACCATTGCACCTTTTATGCACAACTGATTGATAACTGTTGACCTTAGTAATGGCTAGATAAGTTTTTAAAATACATAGTCATGAGGTTAGGTTTTCTAAGTATGGACTATAATTAAGGGAATGAACAAAGAATATGTTTGGGGGAAAGGAGTTAGGAAAATAATGTATAAGCATGGCTAGATATAAAAGTGATGGGGCGTTACATAATTATGTATAAAAAAAAATAAAAAATAAAATAATAAGTCCTTGTGGCAACTACTGGAAGGACAATAAAGGGTTCCTGTGCCTAAAACTGGAGGAACATGTGATGTGTAGGGTGCACTACTCGGAGTAAAAGGTTGGACTCATTACAAGTGAGATCCCGTCAGGTGAAAAGGTAGAGTAGCACCTAAAGCACTATAAAATTGAACCTAAGTAATGTCCCCTGCATATAATGATCAAAAAGCCTATGTAAGCATGAAAAGAATAGCTCCCCCCTTAGGCAAGTCTTTAAGCTCAATCCCTGAACCTATAGGAAAGAAAAAGATAACTTACGCCTTGACTATGTAGTTTTAGAAAAGGATCTTGTCATGTCTCTGGTTGACAGTAGGATATCAGTTCACACACACACGCATGGTTATTATTGATTTTTGAATTGCAAGAATTATGCCAATCTTTGAAATACAATCTGAAGCTTGAAGCTTATGATCTGAATGTGCTGTTGCCAGGTCAATAAGATGAGTAGCCTCATAAAGTCTTTGCTTTCTACTGCATTACCTGAGGACAGGTAATAGTTCAAGTTTGGGGGTGTGATAACTCACTTTATGTGAGTATTATTACAGCTTTTTACTTGCTCTGTTACCTGCTAATATGGTTTTGTATTCAATGTTTAGGTTTATTTTATGCCATTTATGAGTCTAGCATGTATTTTGGATTTTTATGTAATCTCTTCATATAAAGAGAGCTCTAGAGTCATTTGGTGTCAAGACAAACCATTGGACCATTGAAAAGGTTCAAGATCCAAGGCAAATGATAATTACAGTCAAGACAACCATTCCGTACAACCACAAGAGGCGGCTGACCAGTCAACGCAGTCAAAAGCTGCCACGTCAGATGAAGAATAGGAACGGGCGCTAACGCGAGGAAAGACAGCTGGTAGATTTCCCATGTGCTTATAGTGCTGTTATTGTACTAATCATTGGGGAATATGCTTTATATCTTTGGGCTATCTTATCCTCGGATTTAGGGAGGCCCATGATCCAAGAGATTGTCCTATATAAAGGTTCCTTAAACCCTAAAGTTAGCATATGCTCAGAGAGCTCAGCTGTTGTGAATAAAGAAGAACCCTAAGACGTTCATGGTGCGCTGCTGCTGCTGATAACTGAAGTCTAGTCTGCTGTTGGACTTGGAGCTTGAGACATCAACTCCAAGGCCATCCCAGTTGTAGGTTTACATTTAAGAATTCATTTTTATGTGTAATCTTATATCTTTGGTTGTTATGGTTTCTATGCTCATCATGAGCTAAACTCTTAATGTTGAAATTATGTGAAGTTTAATTGAAAGTTTAATATGTTCATGTGATGTGATGTGTGTTTGTGTGCTCTTTTAGTTCATTTTTTATTTTGCTATATATTCATATCTAGGACTGATCAACTTAGGTTTGAATATAAGTTTGTTATTAAGAGACATCTAATGTGGTTAAGTGAGGTATAGACATATATTCTCTACTTAAAGTCTTAGACATAAGCATTAGGGCCATAGTAAGAATACAACCACGTGTTTTCTGAACTGTAATGAAGTAAGTTTTACCTAGACATATGATTCATCTTATCAAGCATTGCATTATCGAACGTTGTAGACATACACCATAAGGAAAGAGTTGCTTGCAGGAGTCTTGCCTACACTTATATCATCACACAAATATTAAGTTGGATATTAAATGGATCATAAGTTCAACATGCTTTCACAACTGTTTTCTCACACTCTTTTAATCAGTTGTTCCTTTAATTTATTTGCAACCCTAAACTGTTATTTTGTTACTTTAATCACTCATAAGTATAAAACTAATTGAACTAGTCTTGGAGCGAGATTTCCTTATCACAATCCCTATGAGAACGATACTTTTGTTATTACTTGTGCTACAGATAAGACTGTGTATACTTGCACATTGCGAACAATTATATCACACCTAACAAACGCAATACTAACTCCCCCTGAATATGAGAACATACCCAACTCCCTCTAATCACTAATCCCAAGTGACGAAACTTAAACTTTAAACTTTAACAGTTTAAAGACTTGTTGAACGACAACATTCAACGACTTAAGGCTACAAGTATTAAGAACAATACTAAGAGCTACTAATGCTTTGCACAGTGGGTACAAAGCTTTGGACTCACAATCTTCAGTTATTGTGGGTTGAGTTTTAAGCTCTATGTTGAGTCCTTTATATAGGTGTGCATGTCTTCAGATAATCTTCAAATTTTCAGATGCACTACAATAAGAATTAGTTTTAAAACAAACTTATTTTAAAACAAACGCCATAAGATAAAGCATTAATCTTTATCCACAAATTAAATTCGAATCCAATCGTATCTAATACGTAGAATTAATAACAAAATTTATCATTAATCCTAATCTCAGCTTGTTACTTAAAGATTTGCGCCTGATCCAAATTTGAACAAACACGCGTGCTTAATGGATAAGCATTATCTTTTAAGCTGAACTGGGTCAAGATGTCCTACCCACATGTCTTTGGACATCTTGTTCGACATGTTGCCTAAACATGCTCTGAACCCAGTGACAAGATGTCTAGGACATCTTGTTCAACATGTTGCATCTGCACATCTTCATTATGCACAAGTGGTTTAGACTTAATTGCTTTAGCATTGGTGTTTTAGATAAGTCATTCTGATTTCTGACCAAGTTGTTTTAGCCTTATGATGCAACTAATCTCAGAAGAACTACAATCTCCCCCTTTGGCAAATTATGGCTAAAACAACCACAAACCACTTTGTTGAATGTGCACTCTTCAGTCTTCAATCTTCAAATTGATCTCTGTTGATGCAATCTTTTGTTCTGAGATCTTCAGGTCTTCAAGGTCTTTGATCTTTAGAAACTTGTGTGTCTTCAATTTTCAAGACTTCTTCAATCTTGAGTGTGTGATGAACCTTTTCTAGTATGAGACAGTCTTAGTCTTGCCTTCATATGATCCATTACAATGAATTTTCTAAGTCCAAGGATGAAATACCTAGTGTTGTGGACCGGACTTATTAAGATCCACGTCCCCTAAAAACGAAGGCGCTTGCCCTTCAGAAGGGCACCCTTCCCCGCCGGCCAAGACAGAATCCTGGATTCTGTAACTGCCGACCACCGGAATGATGAACATTAACTGTTCATCATGGCTCTTCAGCCAAATTCCGGCAGCCACTTAATGGGCATTTACTGCCCATTAAGGTCCTTAGCCCAGCGCTGGGGGATATATAAACTCTTAATTCTGAAGGAGTCAGGTACGCATTCTTACCTTCTGAAAACCAAAGACTTCCACAAATACTAACTTGAGTGTCGGAGTGTATACTGGTACACAACCCCCTTCTGCTTCAACAAGGGGCTTGCACGAGTCAAACTGCTACCGGCGACACCTTTTGGTCAGGTTAGATCACCTAGTGAATTAGTGAACCAAAGTCTTGAGTTGCAGCGGAAAGTACTTAATCAGAGTGATCAAGACTCACTAGACTTCTTAGAGGTTCAATTTGAGCATTTTAATTATGCTCTGGACACACTTATTTTAGCATAGCTTTTAGTTTTTAATTTTTTTAAAGCATGCCATTATTCATTCGTAAAGCAAGAGAATGATTCTACTTGCCAAAGAGCTTATCTTATCATCAATTATTACTCCCCCTTTTTAGCATAATTTGTCAAAGGTTAAAGAAAAATATTCATTGATTGAAAGAAAAGCATACAAAAGTGCACACTTGGTGCCGGATTTTAAAGTCTCCAATGTCTAGGACATTTGGTAGACCACAAAACTTACAAGAAGTAGAACATAACTAAAAGGAAAAATACAAAAGTACTTATTTTCCTATATTACACAGTTGCTGTTCTTCAATCTTCTTCTTCTTCTTCTTCTTGCTCAGCCTCAGCTTGAGCATCTCCTTCATTCTCAGCAAGTTTCTTCGTCTGTGTTTGATCAAGTGATTTACACATGTTTTTCTTATAGTACTTGATTTGATAGTTTTCTCCAGCTCCAACTCCTTCTTGGGCCAATGTTCAGCTTGCCCTGAGGTAATTTCTTCAGCAATTTTGTCCATTGATAGGATCTTCTTGCTCTCAGCTTCAGTACTCCTACCCAGAAATTGGTTGATCACAGTTGGAGAGAAATTAATGTTCCTTTCTCTAAGATGTACCTTGTGATAGTCATCACTGCCCTCATCGTTGCATTCTTCAGTGAGGTTGGTAATGAACTCTCTCACAAGCTTCTCATAACACCTTCCAACACCCATCACCGTCTTCATGACTTTTGCTTCTTCAAGAAGGGTGATAATCTCTTTGTAGGAAAGTGCTTCAAAGCTCAATTCTCTCTCTGTAGCAATTCTCCTCTGCATCACTATCCTCCATCTTTGTTCATTGTCTTCAATATGGAAGGATGTTGAGGATGCAGCTTTCCTTTTCTTCGACATGATGTATGGGACATCGTCTTCAATATCTGGATCGAACTCACTTGAGGACTTTGGCTTCCTCTTTCTCTTCTGAGACTTCTCTTCTAAGAAGGACTTGGGTGGGATGGGTAGCTTAATTGATTATGCTAGTTGAGCCAAGGGTAAAGGAGTTTGGAGGTCTAGGGTTCAAGTCCTGGCAAGGAAAAAAACTAACTATATTGTAATATACAAACAACTAACAATTTGCCATTCAAAAAAAAAAAAAAAAGAAGGACTTGGGAATTTCCACCTTCTTTCCCTTATTCCTTCTTACTCTATCAGCAATAGACTGAGATCTTCTGGGAGCAATCTCTTCACTTTCTGTTTCTTCTCCAATCTCTATGACTTCTAGAGATTGTGAGCCTTCTTCTTCATCTTCTGAGGCAAGTTTCTCTTGTGCATCCTTTGGATCTTCTTCCATTGGATGTTCTTCAAATGTGGTGTCTCTTCATGTTGAGACATTTGTTTCGACATGCTTGATGTTGGGGTAGGATGTCGTGACATCTTCTCCATCATCCTTCTCAATCCGTGTCTGAGACTCAAGATTATGATTTTGAGTCGCCTCTTTCAGAGATGATTCTCTAGGAATTTGATCTTCAGCCCTCTTTGGTGACGATTGAAGTTCCGAAGTGGAAGATTCTTTGGGTTCTTCACCTTGCATTGGATTGATCAAGAGCCCAACCAAATTGCTGCTTCTTTTTCTTCCTGACGTTGTTCTCTTTCCTCTGGGAATGATCAGCTTGTCTATCTCAACCTCTTGTTGATTGATGGTTGATTCTGAAACCCTAGTTGGATTGCTAGGTTCTTCGCGTGTGTTGACTCCTTGATCGTTTGAGCTCATTGTAATTTCTTGACTCATCTCTGTTCAGAGTTTCTTTGAGGAAAGATTACTTTTGAGAAGGTTTCCAAGATGTTGTACCAGATGTTAAAGCGTGTGTGATAGCACAAGTGATGATCTTGGTGGCTTTTTATAGATGGTACTAGGTAATATGTTACCTTGTTTATTGTGCAGAAGTAATGATGATTAATGTTATAATCTTTCTGCACGCCACCCCGTCACTTAATGTTCTACACGCTTTTGGACGTGTGGAACTCTAGAGTTCCTTTTCCACGTTCAGGTTGAAGTGATTCAACTTCCCGACGTGTGTACAGATGTTGGGACATCTGGTAGAACATCTGGTCATTCTCTTCCTTGATTGTCAAGCAAGCTATTTTTGGACTATTGTTGGGAGGAGTCCACTTATAGCATTTGTCCTTTGCCTTGACACCTTTCATCACTACCTTCTGATTATTAGCAATAATGCACTCAGAGTTGTTGAAGTACACATCTAGTCCTTGTTCATATAATTGACTGATGCTTATCAAGTTTGTAGTCAGTCCTTCAACTAGTAGAACCTTGTCAAGGTTTGGTGAGCTGAGATCTCTTAGCTTGCCTATACCTTTGATTCTACCTTTAGCACCATCACCAAAAGTAACACATCCTTTGGAGTAAGGCCTTAATTCCTTAAGGTATTTCCTATCTCCAGTCATGTGTTTGGAGCATCCACTGTCAAAGTACCAGTCTTCATATGAGGATAGCCTGATACAAGTATGAGCCTTTAGTTTTGAATCTTCTTTTGGCCTCCATACTTTCTTGACTTGAGTCTCCTGGCACTTTACTTGTTGAGCAAGAATCTTCTTTTCATCCTTCCTTGGTGATCTTGATCTTTGAGGATAGCCATGAATTTTGAAGCATTCTTTCATAAAATGCCCAGACCTACCACAATGATCACATCTATTGAAAGCTCTTCTATTTTGGGAGTATAGCTTCTTAAGATGTGGTCTAGGTATGTGCTTCTTCTACTGTTTGTGAAGCTGACCTATGTTCCCATTCCTTTTGTGTTGAATAGGATGTTGAGACATGTGGCTTGACATCTTCCTTTTTGTTTGGACAGATTGTTGAGAATTGTAGTCTATGATCCTATCTTTGTGCTTAACAGGATGTTGAGACATTTGACTTGACATCTCCTTCTTGGTCTGAACATAGTGCTGAGAGGTGTGGTCTATGATCCTGTCTGTGTGTTGAATAGGATGTTGAGACATTTGGCTTGACATTTCTTTCTTGGTCTGAACACAATGCTGAGATGTGTGGTCTATGATCCTGTTTTTATGTTGAGCAGGATGTTGAGACATTTGGCTTGACATCTGGTCCTTAGGTTTCTCTAGAGGAGGAGTTACCTTTTCTGGAGCAGATTCAGCCTTTCTGAAGGGATGATCGAATCCTATCCAACCATGTCTTCAGCTATTTTCTCAGTTTCAAGGAACTCATCCTCTGAGTCAGAATCATAGTCTAGGCAACTCAAAGATTCAGTCATGCTTATGAGTTTAGACTTTAAGAAATTTTATTCTTTTCTCAGAGCTGCTCGTTCCTTATGCTCCCTGATGAGCCTCTCAATGATCTCATCTTGTTCTATTATTTTAGCAGTGTATCTTGAAGTGTAGAGAGGTTCTTCATTATTATCACTGCCTTCAGTGTCTGTGAAGCTTTAGAAGCCATTATCGCTGCTTGTTTCGAATATCCCCAAGAATGCATTATTTATGTCTTCATCTTCACTTTCATCCTCAGAGTCAGAGAGAATTGCAGCCAGTCCCTTTTTCTGTTTTCTAAGAAAGTTGGGACATTGAATTCTGATATGCCCAAAGCCTTCACATTCGTAGCACTATACCTCTGTTTCTTCTTTAGAGTTAGTTTCTTCTTTCGACATGCCTTATGTCTTGTTGTTGGACGTCTTGTCTGGGACATTTGTCCTCCACTTAGCTCGGACCCTGTTCATAGATTTGTTGAACTTCTTGGTCAATAGAGCTACTGCTTCTGATAGACAATCTTCACTTTGGCTTTCCTCAGATTTGAAGGCCAAATTCTTCAGCTTATTTTCAGGTCTATCTTCAAAGGTCATCTCAAAAGCTTGTAATGAGCCAATGAGTTCATCAACCTTCATCGTGCTCAAATCTTGTGATTCTTCAATAGCAGTCACCTTCATAGAAAATCTCTTAGGAAATGATCTAAGGATTTTTCAGGCTAGTTTCTCCTCAGGTATCTTCTCTCCTAGAGCAAAGCATGAATTTGCTATGTCTCAAACTCTATTGTTGAATTCTGAGATGGTCTCATCATCCTCCATCCTTAGATTTTCGAACTTTGAGGTGAGAAGTTGTAGTTTTGACATTCTAACCTTGGAAGTTCCTTCATGAAAAATTTGCAGAATTTCCCAGGCTTGCTTGGCTTCTGTACATGTGTTGATCAGTTTGAATATGTTTTCATCAACACCTTTGAAGATAGCATTGAGTGCCTTAGAGTTGCTATTGGACTCAGTCTCCTCTTCTGGGGTCCAATCTCCTTCACCTTTTAATATTGAAGAACCATCTTCTGCAAGACTATTGGGTGATTCCAACCTGTAATAATTGCCCTCCATGCTTTTTGATCCATGGATTTGATGAAGGCAATCATTCTTGCTTTCCAATAGTCATAGTTTGATCCATTCAGAACTGGTGGTCTGTTTATTGATCCTCCATTCCAGTCCATCTTGAACAAGATTTTGTCTCCCTGGAGCTCACCCAGCAGGTTAGGGTGCCTGCTCTGATGCCAATTGAAATTCTGTTCTCTGGCAGGACAGATGTCGTACATAATGTCTAGGACAATGTGTCTGTAGTCCAGATGTCTTAGACAACTGGTTCGACAACTGGTTATGAGGATCACTCGTTATTGTAGTACTGAAGTAAATAAAAGCAATATACAACACCAGTAATTTGTTAACCCAGTTCGGCGCTAAAAAGCTCTGCTCTGGAGGATACCAATCCAGGAAGTGAACACTACTACTCCGAATTAATACTTAGTCTTACAACCACAACAAACACCTTTTGGCATGTATGCCTTTTCTCAATCCTAGTAATCTTCTACCCAAGGGCTAACTCCCCCTGAATGTGAGAACCTACCCAACTCCCTCTAATCACTAATCCCAAGTGACGAAACTTAAACGTTAACAGTTTAAAGACTTGTTGAACGACAACATTCAACGACTCAAGGCTACAAAGTATTAAGAACAATACTAAGAGCTACTAATGCATTCCACAGTGGGCACAAAGCTTTGGACTCACAATCTTTAGTTATTGTGGGTTGAGTTTTAAGCTCTATGTTGAGTCCTTTATATAGGCGTGCAGGTCTTCAGATAATATTCAATCTTTCAGATGCACTACAATAAGACTTAGTTTTAAAACAAACCTGTTTTAAAACAAACTCCATGAGATAAAGAATTAATCTTTATCCACAAATGAAATATGATTCCAATCGTATCTAACACTTAGAATTAATAATAAACTTTATCATTAATCCTAATCTCAGCTTGTTACTTAAAGATTCGCGCCTTATCCAAATTTGAACAAACACACGTGCTTAATGGATAAGCATTATCTTTTAAGCTAAACTGGGTCAAGATGTCCTACCCACATGTCTTGGGACATCTTGTTCGACATGTTTCCTAAACATGCTCTGAACCCAGTGACAAGATGTCTAGGACATCTTGTTCAACATGTTGCATCTGCACATATTCAATATGCACAAGTGGTTTAGACTTAATTGCTTTAGCATTGGTGCTTTAGCTAAGTCACTATGACCAAGTTATTTTAGCCTTATGATGCAGCCAATCTCAGAAGAACTAGATGGTAGTATTGGCTTGAGATTTGGGAGTGTGTTCATTTTAAGGTTTCAGGTTCGGTTTTCACCGGTGTCAATTCAGGTGGTTTAGTTTAGTTTCTTCTAAAAAAGAAAAAAAAAAAAAAAGAATATGATATATAAAAATGAACGCATGGTGTGCAAAAATAGTTAGAAAAGAAGGATGTGGATCCTCTCCAGCCCTTCTTCTCATGTTGTTCGTCCTGATTTAATCTAGACCATTCATCTATTTTTTCTCTCTCTTCTTCTATGTTCTTTTTTTATTTGTGGGACAATCAAACCATTGGATAAAGAAAGGAGGGAAGGCTAGACCAACAAGGCACGAGGGGATCCAATCACAGAAAAGAATAATAGTAACCGGAAAGACAGACACATGCCAATAAAAGTCAAACTTTCCCACGGTGGAAAAAAACTAGTATTGTTCCATACTAAATGCCACTGCGAACTCCACCCACAACTATTAGCATCAGAATTTGACATTTGACCAAAAAACAAACACAAGGCTCTGTCTAGGGTGGGTGAGCTTTATAGGTCTCCAATCATGGGTGAGGATTATTAACCATTAGATTGTAAAGTTTTAAGGATGTTATGATAGACCACCAACACTTTATACATCTCCTTTCTCTCACAACGCCGCCGATCTGCATGCTCTTTTCCCAACTTTGCATCACCAGAAATTTACCACCACCACAACACCGTCGATCTGCATGCTCCTTTCCCTCATTCCAAAACCACACAACACAAATCCACAATTCCAAATCCCAATTAATTTTTGTGTATTAAGTTTTATTTTGTTAAACAACCAAATCAAAATCCAAATCTCCAGATCTAGAAAATCATATCCAATCTAATACACCAAAACATCTTGTTGAATTTGTGGCAATTGATTTTGATAGGTTTTAAAGAATTTGTTAGCCTATCTATATATCTAGATTAATCCACAGTACATCACCAAAATTTAAATTGTCAAATTTGTGCTCATGTTGTTTCTTTCTTCCGTTTTAATAATCAATAGATTCAACACCTAAAATAATTATATGCATTTTGTCCAAAAGAAAAAGAAGAAATTAGTATTCCAAAAAGAGATGTTTGAAGCAATTGCATTTAAAATAATGGTTACTTTGAGGATGTGGTAATTAGGAGAAGGTTGAATTGGGTGTTGGTGGTGGTGGTGGTAGTGATGCAGCCACCGGAACAGAGAGTAGAAAGAACAAGAAGAGAGAGAAGTGATACCTATAAGGTAGTGATGGTGCATCATAACTTATTTAGAATTTTATGATTGAAATTTTGTTCTCTGCCAGGACAGATGTCGTACACAATGTCTAGGACAATGTGTTTGTAGTCCAGATGTCTTAGACAACTGGTTATGAGGATCACGTTTTATTGCAGTACTGAAGTAAATAAAAGCAATAAAGAACACCAGTTATTTGTTAACCCAGTTCAGCGCTATACAGCCCTACTCTGGGGGATACCAATCCAGGAAGTGAACACTACTACTCCAAATCAATACTTAATCTTACAACCACACCAAACACCTTTTGGCATGTATGCCTTTTCTTAATCCTAGTAATCTTCTACCCAAGGGCTAACTCCCCCTGAATATGAGAACCTACCCAACTCCCTCTAATCACTAATCCCAAGTGACGAAACTATAAACTTCACAGTTTAAAAGACTTAGTTGAATGACAACATTCAACGACTCAAGCCTACAAAATATCAAGAACAATACTAAGAGCTACTAATGATTTGCACAGTGGGCACAAAGCTTTTGACTCACAATCTTCAGTTATTGTGGGTTGAGTTTTAAGCTCTATGTTGAGTCCTTTATATAGGCGTGCAGGTCTTCAGATAATCTTCAATCTTTCAGATTCACTACAATAAGAATTAGTTTTAAAACAAACTTGTTTTAAAACAAACTCGACAAGATAAAGAATTAATCTCTATCCATAAATTAAATATGAATCCAATCGTATCTAACACTTAGAATTAATAACAAACTTTATCATTAATCCTAATCTCAGCTTGTTACTAAAAGATTAGCGCCTTATCCAAATTTGAACAAACACTCGTGCTTAATGGATAAGCATTATCTTTTAAGCTGAACTGGGTCAAGATGTCCTACCCACATGTCTTGGGACATCTTATTCGACATGTTGCCTAAACATGCTCTGAACCCAGTGACAAGATGTCTAGGACATCTTGTTCAACATGTTGCATCTGCACATCTTCAATATGCACAACTGGTTTAGACTTAATTACTTCAGCATTGGTGCTTCAGTTAAGTCACTCTGACCAAGTTGTTTTAGCCTTATGATGCAGCCAATCTCAGAAGAACTACAATGTCCCTGTTGGCAAATTATGGCTAAAACAACCACAAACCACTTTGGCGACGACAGAAAAGGAGACAGCTAATGATGAGTCCCAAACCCTTGTGTTCATTATCAAGAAAAAGCGCACAACAAGAAGAAAAGCTGTGCCACAGGCAAGAGCTGTTAAGCCTGTGGGTGCCGACCCTGAGCCAACTATCTCAGCAGAAAAGAATGAAGGAAGGAAGGCAACTTATGAAGGGGTGTCCAACGTCGTTGGCACCAAGAAGAGAAAGCCTAAGGTTCACGCTGCTGGAACCAGAAAAAGCGCTAGGCATCTTGCCTGAAGTGGTATATGTCTTACCCTGTCTTTTATTTTTATGTTTCTAGTTTTTAGGTTGTCTGTTTTGTTTGTTGTTGTCTATTCCCTTGTCAACAGTGGGGACACTGTTTAGCTTAAGTTTGGGGGAGAGGCATGAGTCAAATAAATTGAGTCTGTCCGTTTTAGAGAGTCAGATCGCAATTAAATTGTTTGGCTAAGCATTCTATAGACATGACAACTGAGTTTTAAGGTTATAAGTGAATTTAGTCTAGGATTGTTGAAATTTTTGGAAATTCTTGCTTCGATTTTTTATGTGATAACATTGCACCTTTTATGCACAACTGATTGATAACTGTTGACCTTAGTAATGGCTAGATAAGTTTTTAAAATACATAGTCATGAGGTTAGGTTTTCTATGTAATGACTATAATTAAGGGAATGAACAAAGAACATGTTTGGGGGAAAGGAGTTAGCAAAATAATGTATGAGCATGGCTAGATATAAAAAAAAAATCTAGCCATAATTATGTATAAAAAAAAATAATAATAAGTCCTTGTGGCAACTACTGGAAGGACAATAAAGGGTTCCTGTGCCTAAAACTGGAGGAATATGTGTTGTGTAGGGTGCTCTACTCGGAGTAACAGGTTGGACTCATTACGTGTGAGATCCCGTCAGGTGAAAAGGTAGAGTAGCACCTAAAGCACTATAAAATTGAACCTAAGTAATGTCCCCTGCATATAATGATCAAAAAGCTTGTGTAAGCATGAAAAGAACAACTCCCCCCTTAGGCAAGTCTCTAAGCTCAAACCCTAAACCTATAGGAAAGAAAAAGATAACTTACGTCTTGACTATGTAGTTTTAGAAAAGGATCTTGTCATGTCTCTGGTTGACAGTAGGATATCAGTTCACACACACACGCATGGTTATTATTGATTTTTGAATTGTAAGAATTATCCCAGTCTTTGAAATACAATCTGAAGCTTGAAGCTTATGATCTGAATGTGCTGTTGTCATGTCAATAAGATGAGTAGCCTCACAAAGTCTTTGCTTTCTACCGCATTACCTGAGGACAGGTAATAGTTCAAGTTTGGGGGTGTGATAACTCACTTTATGTGAGTATTATCACAGCTTTTTACTTGCTCTGTTACCTGCTAATATGGTTTTGTATTCAATGTTTAGGTTTATTTTATGCCATTTATGAGTCTAGCATGTATTTAGGATTTTTATGTAATCTCTTCATATGAAGAGGGCTCTAGAGTCATTTGGTATCAAGACAGACCACTGGACCATTGAAAAGGTTCAAGAGCCAAGGCAAATGATAATTACAGTCAAGACAACCATTCCGTACAACCACAAGAGGCGGCTAACCAGTCAACGCAGTCAAAAGCCTCCATGTGAGATGAAGAATACGAACGGGCGCTAATGCGAGGAAAGACAGCTGGCAGATTTCCCATGTGCTGATAGTGCTGTCATTGTACTAATCATTGGGGAATATGCTTTATTCCTTTGGGCTGTCTTATCCTCGGATTTAGGGAGGCCCATGATCCAAGAGATTGTCCTATATAAAGGTGCCTTAAACCCTAAAGTTAGCATATGCTTAGCGAGCTCAGCCGTTGTGAAGAAAGAAGAACCCTAAGACGTTCATGGTGTGCCACTGCTGCTGATAACTGAAGTCTAGTCTGCTGTTGGACTTGGATCTTGAGACATCAACTCTAAGGCCATCTCAGTTGTAGGTTTACATTTAAGAATTCATTTTTATGTGTAATCTTATATCTTTGGTTGTTATGGTTTCTATGCTCATCATGAGCTAAACTCTTAATGTTGAAATTATGTGAAGTTTAATTGAAAGTTTAATATGTTTAAGTGATGTGATGTGTGTTTGTATACTCTTTTAGTTCATTTGTTATTTTGCTATATATTCATATCTAGGACTGATCAACTTAGGTTTGAATACAAGTTTTTTATTAAGAGACATCTAATAATGAATGGATTGAATGAACTAATGTGGTTAAATGAGGTATAGACATATATTCTCTACTTGAAGTCTTAGACATAAGCTTTAGGGCCATAGTAAGAATACAACCACGTGTTTTCTGAACTGTAATGAAGTAAGTTTGACCTAGACATAGGATTCATCTTATCACGCATTGCATTATCTAATGTTGTAGACATACACCATAAGGCAAAAGTTGCTTGCAGCAGACTTGCCTACACTTATCTCATCATACACATATTAAGCTGGATATTAAATGGATCATAAGTTCAACATGCTTTCACAACTGTTTTCTCACACTCTTTTAATCAACTGTTCCTTAAATTTATTTCTAACCCTAAACTGTTATTTTGTTACTTTAATCACTCATAAGTGTAAAACTAATTGAACTAGTCTTGGAGCGAGATTTCCTTATCACAATCCCTGTGGGAACGATACTTTTTCTTATTACTTGTGCTACAGATAAGACTGTGTATACTTGCACATTGCGAACAATTATATCACACCTAACAAACGCAACACTCGCCCCGCCTTTAGCTTTGGTGGTAGCGTTGTTGACAGAAGAGAGACCCTTGGAAGCAACCTCGAAGCATTTCCTAGCCGCTGCTATGTCGCCGTGGATGGTGGCGACCTTGTCGTCTTGGGTATAGTACTTCATCTTCAGATGGATAGTCGAAGGGACGGCGACCAGATCCGTCAATGCAGTCCTGCCGATGATGCATTGGTACAGGGAGGGCCAGTCAACGATCATGAATTTGATCTTGATGGGTTTGGTTGTTTCTCCCTGGCCAAAGGTAACCACGAGGTCGACGAACCCCCATGGTTTGCTCATGGAGCCATTGAAGCCCTATAGATCCGAACCCAAGTAAGGTGCTAGGTGCGTTCTGTTGAGCCCTAGCACGTTGAAGAGGGAGGAGTACATGATGTCGCACGAGCTTCCTTCGTCGACCAAGCTGCGATGGACGTCGAAGTTGACCATTCTTGCCCGGACGAGTATAGGGATCTGGGCATTAGGAGACCCGCCGGGCATCTCCTCTGGATAAAAGGTCAGGGGAACAGATTTTCTTCCCCTGGGTGCATCAATGGTGATGCCAATAAGTGCAGAAATGGAGACGAGTTCGTTGAATTTCCTCTTCACTGATCCGACGGTGAGAGGTCTGAATCCTCCGCCGGCTATAACCATAGCTGATGGGAAATTCTACCATTTGTTGAGTCGGGCAGCCATGTCATCGGGGACGTAAAAGTCTTTCGGTCGGGGAACCGACATGGCTACCTGGAGCGCGCTGGCTCCTGCGCCCGCGTCGTCGTCGGGTCTAGGCTTCTGCTGGGGAGCGTCAGCCTTCTTGACGAAATGCTTGAGGTGTCCGCCCTTTATCAAGATATCAATTGCATCCTTAAGATGGATGCAATCTTCGGTCACGTGACCGTGAGACCTGTGGTACCTACACCACTTGGATTTGTCCGCGTTAGGTTTCGCGGGCAGATGTTTAGAAATCCTTACGCCCCACTTCTGGAAGTCGACAGTGTTCATAGAGCTGAGGATCTGCTCTCAAGATGCGATCAGCGGTGTTTAGTTGGTGAAGGTGCTGGTGGGTCCGCGATTTTTGTCTCGTGGCCGGTCGTCGTGCCTTCTTTCTCCTCCTCCTCAGAAGGGACCTCAGTTATGTCCCGAGGAGCCTTCTGTTCGCGTATTGCGAATAGCAGCGGCAGTTTCTTTCTCCTCGTATTTGATGAAGGCTCTCGCCTTGCGGAGGAGATCATTGAGCGTAGGCTGGGGCTCAATCCCGATGGCATTCGCGAAGTCGCTGTGGCGTTTGAGCCCACGCTCAATCAAATATTTTTTCATGTCGTCGTTGGTGTCGACTTGGACGGCTTCCTTGGTGAATCTCTCTATGTACTGTCGGAGAAATTCGTTGTCCCCATGTACAATAGCTTCTAGCACCGCCACTGTCTTTGGTTGGCGGCGAGATGCAGTAAAATGCCTCTTGAACTGCTCCGTGAGCTCTTTCCAGGAGGCGATGGAGCCCGGGGCCAGGGACTTATACCAGTTGAGGGCACCTTTCCTCAAAGTGGTAGGAAAGAGCCTGCACTTGATGAGACCTTTTACCCGACGATAGTCAAGCAAAACGTTGATGTTGGTGATGTGCTCATCGGGATCGCCTGTTGGAACAAAGTTGGTTCTAATAAAACCCAAGTAAGTTTTGATGATAGCAATATTATTAATATAGAATAGGGATTACTAATAATTTACTTTAGTGTGCAGGTATATAAGTTAAAAATTTTATGTACACTAATGAGCTAAAAGAGAAGTTTTGATTGGTATTTTAAGCGTCGCCAGAAGTTAGTTAAAAACAAGTTCTGATGTATGACACCAGAAGTTATAACACCAGAAGTTATAAGTCAAAGTCAATCAGAAGTTCTCCCCATCAGAACCTGTAATGGAAACTCAAGATTCTGATGACTACGAAGACAGCAGAATTTGTCAGAAGAACATTCTATGCTTAACGACTATCATCAATTTGGAAAATTCAGAGTGGCAAAAGAAATCACCGTACAAGACCGTTATAATCATGATAATGACGTTTGTACTATTGTACTATCTTGATATGGGCGAATATTCGAAATCAAGGATCAAAGATTTATCAATTACCGGATTTGGATAAACACGTCTCAAGAAGAAGAATAGTACAGTGCCAACTAGCTGTTTTCATCACATCTATTCAAATTCATACACTCCACTACAATCTATAAAAGGAGGAAGAATTTGAAGAATCATAAACAACAATAACTTATCTACGAACAAAAGCGCTATTACTCTGCTAAATTCAAAAGGGCATTATAACACTTTGAGAAATACAACTTGAGGTTATTTCAAAATTCAAGACAAATAGTTTTCAACTTCTGACTAGTTTTCATCAGAATTCTAAGATTAGTCTTGTTTTTAAAGTTGTATTATTTTGTTCAGAACTCTGATATTTCTATCAGAAGTTCAAATATTGTTTTGTTCTTTGTAAACTTTGTAAGAAGTCTCTTGCTTTTGTGCTTGAGCATTTGGAAGTCTATTGTATTGTGTTACTTGAGCATTGGAAGTCTCTTGCTTGTGTGCTTGAGCATTTGTAATCTTGTGTGATTATAATGAAATCCATTGGAAGTGCAAGGGGACTGGACTACTCTCGGTTTGTGAGGGGAACCAGTATAAATTCTGTGTGTTCATCTTTCTTCTCTCTTCTCTCTTACTGTTTCATCATCTACAGAAGGTATTGTGTTTGTTTTTCCGCTGCAAGTTCTGATAAGTTGTAAAACTTAGAAAAAGTTTTCAAAAACTCTTAAAACACAATTCAACCCCCCTTCTTGTGTTTTTGACACCTTCATCGCCCTGCCCGTCATACTGCCCCAAGCTGGTGGGGGCTTTCTCCAGTCCCCGAGGGAGAGGAGTATTAAAGATATCCAGGGTCAAAGGTCCCTGGTTATCGTCTTCGTCGCTCCACACGAGATCGTACTGTGGAGAATCGTTTCCCCGAGGAGAAGGAGAACGGATGTAGTCCTCATGTCGAAGGGGACTAGGGTATAGCTTCTGCTTGCCACGATCTGCAGCAGAAGAAGAGGAGTTTTCTCCAGCCGGTCGCGCTGGGCGACGAGGGCTTCAAGGGTGAAGGTCACGGAATTCGATCCCCTTTCCCAGCTTGGCACCACGAATGACCAATCCCCGCGGGGAGGAGTACGTGCACGCTTCTTCGGTGCGGCTTGGTGTTGCGTCGTGTCCTCGCGTTGATGACGAAGAGGACGCGTGTTCCTTTCTAGTGCTTCGAGGAGAAGCTTCTTGTGGTTGATCAGCCTCTTGAATTCTGAAGTCGACATGGTGATAACCTGTTGACCTTGGTTTTCGGAACCTTCATCAGTCGCGGGGGCTTTGGCGCCGGAGGCAGTGGTGGCGTTCTTGGAACTCTTGGAAACGTTGGGGATTTCGATGATATTATCATCGTCGGAGATTGAGGCTTCTCTCCCGTCGCGGGGATCAGCCTCAAAATCAACTATGGGATTCTCTTCCGGATTCGGAATGCCATCGTTGGGGACGATGACAGTTCTCATCAGATTGTCGTCCACGTCCTGAAAAGGAGCGGCAACGCCGTCGTTGCGTGGAGGAGATGATGTATTGCCATCCATACGGAAATCGGAGTTGGTTTTATCAAGTTTCTTGAAGAAAGAAAGCAAGAAAGGAGCACTCACGTCCCCAATGAAGTCGCCACTGATCGTACCTGGACCGGAGGATCAAGAACGTGGGCCAGCAAAGTCGTCGCGCACAGTGGTTGAACAACGGAGGAGGGTTTGTACCTGCAGACACTCCGATGCTTAAGTTAGCAAGAGTAGAAAGAGAAAAGGTAGAGAGAATGAATAAATTGTACCTGACTCCTGATGACAGGAATTTCTGCAGTATTTTAGGTAGTATTATTAGTAGTAAATTGACCAAGACAGACCCAAATATCAACAAAAACCTAAAGAATTGAGAAAAAGCGTCAAGACAAAGCGAAGACACGCAAAAGACAAGAAAAAGTCCAAAAATGAAGAAAAAGTCCACAATGAGAGCTGCTTGTTCGCCAAGACATCAGAAATTATATTTTTGAAGAAAATCTTAGCACCGTGTTGCGATGGACCTCAACGCAGTACGATAACATTACTTGGTGACCACTTTGATGAAATGCATAGGATCAGTTATATTTTTAAACCGAATCTTCCAATCGTGCCACGATGAACCTATCGTGTCACGATGGCTTGCTGAGGCCCATTACGAAAAGTATAAATAGAGCCTCCATTCCTCATTATTTTTCATTCAAAAATAGAAGAACTTTTTATTCCTTTTGGAGAGAAGTTTGGAGGAGCTCTAAGGGCATAGTTTTCTCCCCTTACGGGAAAACTAACTCAGCAAGGTATGAATTCTTTAGGCTTTTCTATTAGATTCTTGTAATTTAATTATGTAGTCTTTTGTAATAAATTCCTTAGGTTGTGCTGGAAACGATGAACTGCCCGATGAATACTTGGGTCATGTAATTGAGTCAAAGTTATAATAAATGAAATTCAGTATATTATTGTTATTTATTTTCTCGCTTTAACAACGTTGCTCGGAATCTGGCCGGATAAACGGTAACGCCTTTAGAATATATATTAGGGTATGCTCTAATAGTACCATATTAGGGTTCTCTTTAATATTTGTCCGGAACTAGTAATAAATAACACTAGATGAGTAGATACGGTAAACATCCTGAACTAGTTGTGACTTAACAATTAGAGGAGGAATCAGGCACTATTTGCGACATAGCAGAATAGCCCGAAACTAAGGTCTAGGGTTTGCTAATTTTAGAGAGAAATAATTTTTTCTGAATTTTAGAGAGAATGCAAGTGTGGGTAGTGAGAGTGCAAAAGTGTGAATGTCAACAGTTTGTGAGTTTAAAAGGAAATAAATGCGCAAAAACGTACCAACTGACAGTACAGGGGTAAAAGAGTAATTAACAATTCACAAAAGAATTAGAACACTATCATCACTAACCAACTTATCAATCCAATAGCAACATGACACTTGTATTAGAAGTTTAATTAAATAACTAACACGTAGGCGGACAACAGTTAAAAGAATTTCTAAAAAGTACTGCCACATCATGTATCAGAACCACTCATATGTAACTTCTGATGGTATTACCAGAAGATGGTTTAGTCTTAACTTCTGATACAGATGTTCCGACTCCACCTAACTTCTGATAGTCTTTCAGAACTTTGAAAAAATAACATTTTTCACTTAGAGTTTCAGCTTATTCAAAGATTTCCATCATGTTAAGATTCTTCTTGATAAAATCAAATCTTTCAACAGCCAGGTGTTTTGTAAAGATGTCAGCCCATTGATTTTCAGTTTCAATGAACTTAAGATCAATAATTCCCTTCTGTACATAACCTCTTATAAAATGATGTTAATCTCAATATGCTTAGCTCTTGAGTGCAAAATAGGATTTTTAGAAAGATGAATGGTGATGACAGGAATTTCTGTAGTATTTTAGGTAGTATTATTAGTAGTAAATTGATCAAGACAGGCCCAAATATCAACAATAACCTGAAGAATCAAGAAAAAGCGTCAAGACAAAGTGAAGATACTCGAAAGACAAGAAAAAGCCAAAAAATGAAGAAAAGCAGCTCATCGTGTCACGATGGCTCCCATCGTGCCACGATGAGAGCTGCTTGTTCGCCAAGACATCAGAAATTATTTATTTTCTCGCTTTAACAACGTCGCTCGGAATCTGGCCAGATAAACAGTAACGCCTTTAGAATAAATAATTATGGTTTACTTTAATAGTAGCATATTAGGGTTCTCTTTAATATTTGTCTAGAACGAGTAATAAATAACACTAGATAAGTAGATACGGTAAACATCCTGAACTAGTTGTGACTTAACAATTAGAGGAGGAATCAGGCACTATTTGCGACATAGCTGAAATTCCGGCACTACCAGTAGACAGATGTGATAGCAGATGTGCTAACACCTGTCGCAACTATGTTGGACTGGGAGACAGATGTTCCCACTTTTGTCTCCACGAGAGATGACAAAACAATGAATAAAGCAAATAAAATGCAGAAAGTAAATTGCACGCTTGGTTTGTCAACCCAGTTCGGACGCAACTGCTCCTAATCTGGGGGATACCAATCCAGGAATGAATCGACTATAATAGTATTGATTCGGAGTCTAACTACCCGTTAACCCTCCTCACTCAATCACTATCTGTGCAAACTCTACCTAGGCCTAGCCTAGATATGACCAGCCCAGGTCACTTCCTTAATAACGATGTTCCCACTTTTGTCTCCACGAGAGATGACAGAACAGTGAATAAAACAAATAAAATGCAGAAAGTAAATTGCACGCTTGGTTTGTTAACCCAGTTCGGACGCAACTGCTCCTAATTTGGGGGATACCAATCCAGGAATGAATCGACTATAATAGTATTGATTCAGAGTCTAACTACCCGTTAATCCTCCTCACTCAATCACTATTTGTGCAAACTCTACCTAGGCCTAACCTAGATATGACCAGCCCAGGTCACTTCCTTAATAACGATGTTCCCACTTTTGTCTCCACGAGAGATGACAGAACAATGAATAAAGCAAATAAAATGCAGAAAGTAAATTGCACGCTCGGTTTGTTAACCCAGTTCGGACGCAACTGCTCCTAATTTAGGGGATACCAATCCAGGAATGAATCCACTATAATAGTATTGATTCAGAGTCTAACTACCCGTTAACCCTCCTCACTCAATCACTATCTGTGCAAACTCTACCTAGGCCTAACCTAGATATGACTAGCCCAGGTCACTTCCTTAATAACGATGCTCCTCCAAACCGTCGTAAACCTACCGGGGTATAAATCACAATTCAACTAAATGGTTGTTGGAGACACCCTCCTAGACACCTATGCACTTTTACCTAAAGGCTTCAAGTGCTTAGACTAACTAACTCTTTGCTTTAAAGCTTCATAGAAAGTAACATTACAACTCAATAAACGCAGTTCTAAGCATGCATCAATGGAATGCACGAAAGGCTCACAAAGAGACTCAATTTTGACACACTAAACCCTAAAACCAAATACGGCTTGACTCTCTTAGAGAACTAGGTCTTGGTCTTCATATATTTATAGTCCTGAGCTGCTTGGACTACAAGTAATACTTGGGCTTCTGAATCCTTGTTGAAAAAGGCGTGTCTTGATCTCTTCCAAATATATTCCTTGAACCTAAAGATTTTATTTAAAAATATATTGTCACATATTTTAAAAATAAATCTTTCCATTTATATCTTCAGCAAGTTGGCTGATTCCCTTTGTCTTGGCACGCAAGCTAAACCTGAAACAAAGAAATTAGGGTTCAAAGAACAACGGCGCGCTGAAAGGCGCGTACTAGGGTTCCAAGTCCAGCTGGCAGTGTTGCTGACAAATGGTACCACATCTGCCACCACCTTTAGACTAGCATCTTGTTTTTACAAAATGAAGCCAACATTAAAAACCCAACAATAGCAATTAGAAGCTGAATAGCCCGAAACTAAGATCTAGGGGCATTGGATGGTCGATGGTCATAATGCATGTATGTAAATAACTCTGTGTAGTATTTAGGGTATGTAACACAGCGAGGTTAGGCTCTCAAAGGTACTTTAGTTGCGAACATAGGGAGATTTTGCTTACATAGTGTAGCAGTAAGGTGCTACTAAAATAAGGATAAAATCGACGCCCAATAATAATATGAATGACTATGTTATACACCGATTATGCCAAGATTGAAGAAGGGAGTAAGTTCAACTACCATACATATCCTCTATGTTTCTGAATCAAAACATTTATTTTTCCGCAACGCATATCACTCGTTTTATAAATTAAAAACCTTTTTTCCAAAAACCAAAGCGAATGCAAAAACTCATTCTAGGCATCTAGACTGTGAATTATTGCTCGACGACAAACTGGTCCACTTGCCAGAATCGTATTCATGCTTTTTGATTACACTCTATTATTTGCTAATTTTTATCATCTTTTTATAGTTTTTAGTTAGTTATTAAGAATAATTCATGGTCAAAGAGAAGGAATTTCACATTTTGCAATATTTTACATTAAGTAACGTACAAGAGATCAGAGGCAGCGGACATCGATGCTGCTAGCCTCAAGGTCAACACTTAGAAAGAGTTTAGTCTCTCATAGTGGACTCAAATATGGAACACTGAGTTCCTTACATAGAAACTTACCACAAAGACGTGGCTCAGGAAAAAATAAATCCCTGATATCCTGAGAACCTAAATTCCCAGTAAAACATGCAAGTGCAGAGAGCACAAGCACAAGCATTGCCAATGTGTAGAGAGCACAAGGCACCATAAGATGTGACAACATCTGTCACCACATATAGTCTTCAGTCTCCAAGACTCTTCCAATCTTCAAGAGAAATACAAGCTCAAGTCTGAGCACACACCTGTAGATCGCTAGATAGTGATACCTAGCTTATCACTCCCCCTGGAGTCATGCATACTGAGAAACCAAGTTTCCCAGACATAGAGTGCAACTTACTTGCACTAGCAACCTGTAACCTGCTTGAGAGAGTATAGAGTTCACTCCCCCTTAATACCTGCACTACCTGTTACTCCCCCTGAATATAGTACCTGTGTAAAAAGATTTTGGAAATTACACTAGTACCACAACCTGTCTTATGTACCCACATGTTGGCACATGTGGCACACCTGTACCAACCAAATCAAATACTACTCCCCTTTTTTAGCCAATAAATTTGACAAATAAATGGCATTCATTTCTGATTAAAAAACAAGGTACCAAAAACACAGAAATAGATCCAAAGAGTACCAGAAATACAAACCAAAAGCACACATAGGTGCTACAAAACAGGGTTCAGGGCATAGCCCACACATTTAAACAACTAAAAAAAATTACATAGAGGGCACAAAGCACCTCAGACAACAGGACTTCCTTCAGAGCTTTCTCCTTCCTCTTCTCCCATATCCGGCTCAGCTTGCCCAGCATTCATTTCCTCCTGAAGAGCATGGATAACCCTATCCACTTTGAACTTTTTATCACCCAGGGCCTTGCTCACATCCTTCAGATCAGCTGTCATCTGCTTCTTTGTCAGGGGTGCAGATGGTTGCTGGACAGATGTGGTATCCATGTCTACCACATGGGAACCCTGTATCAACCTGTAGTCCAATGTCATGGCAGATTCCCTCTTGCAGGGTATGTCAGTACTCCTAAGGATGCTAGGATGTTGCTTTATCATGATTCCACACAGTATGGTGGGAAAGGCAATAGGCATCTTAATTGCCATAGACTTAGCATGCTGAATAGTTTGATTATAGACATAAAGACCAAAACCAAATTTTGTCTTAGTACCTACAGCATAGATAATCTTACCCAGACCGGTGGCAACATCATAGGAGTGTGTTGTTGGCACCCAGTTAGCAGCAGCTATCTTGTTGAGGATTGCATATTTTGCAGTAAGCTTTGTGGAGGAGAGTTTGTCCTTTCTAGGCCAGCTTTTGAGCATATTGTTGGTGTAAGCCCTAGAGGCCAATTATTTATAATTGCATGGAACTTGTATCGAATAATTTAGTTAATAAATAAAGGCTTTTTCTTTATTATGTTGATGTGTTAAGGTAATAAAGTCCCTAGAATAGTTGGTTCGTTTAATGGAACGTTAAGTATGACTTAATCGTGAGAATCCATCAAACATAAGAACACTATTCTTAAATATTTGTAGTCAAGCTTTATTGTGAATTGGTTAAAGCATAGAGACTATTATGTTGGTAGACTGATGATCACATCTCACGGATCATAGATAAGTAGTTATCATGTCTTCACATAGAAATGAATGTTAAGGGTAACATTTATATCGGATTGACCCACCATGAGAATACTACATAGTATGTTATGAAGTGTCATAAGATATTCTCATAGTGATAAGTGGTGTATTCCACCCTTCAACCTGAAAGCACTATGGACCCTAGATGTGGAGTCAAGTGCTTTATTGCTGATCAAACGTTGTCCGTAACAGGATGATCATAAAGACAGTTGATGGGTGCTTCACAAAGCATGCTGAGGGACATGAGTGACCTAGATGGAATTTACCCCTTCTACATAACAGGAGATATGTCTAAGGGCCCAATATTGAACTTAACAAGGGTGACGTACTATGCCTTGTGTTCAATATAGACATAAGGGTCAAAGGGTAATTGTACACAAGATATTTATCACGGAAAAAGGTTTGTCAGATCACATGACATTTCCGTGACTTGGGTAGCAGTGATGTGTTGCTAGATACCGCTCACTGTTTGTTATAATTAAATGTATGATTTAATGTAACTGCCAACGTGACGGAAACCTACAAGGGTCACACACAAGGACAGTCTAGTGTAGGATTGGAACACCGTAAGGTACGGTGTACCTCAGAGGAATATGAAAATATGATAAGGGTATCATGGTAATTAAATAAGCAGTACACCATAAGGAATGGTGAGGGAGCGTTCATGTGTACATGACACATGGGGCATGCGCCCCCTTTATGCTTGTTTAATGAAAAGGGCATTAGCGTAAATGTAGACCAATGACAAGAGTTTGTCTTGGTGCACAAGACAAGTGGTTCTATAAATAGAACCCTTGTGGCAAAGAAAATCACTTGATGAAAAACTCTATTGCTAAAACCTTAATCCTTATTCCTACCTCCTCTCACTAGAAACCTTCATCCTTTGGAGCTAGCATTCATCCTTGAAGGTAACTGTTCGTGTGGACTAGATAGAGGCGTTGCTATTCAACCATCAACGCTCGTGATCATGTTTGATTGTGAATCAAAGTTCTTCCGTTACGTTCGTGATCGAGTTTGATTGTGAATCAAAGCTCCTCCACTACAAAAGGTAAAAGTTCTTAACACATATCATGCTCATTCGTAAGGATCCTTAAAGGAAAATTTTAATATTCCGCTGCGTTTACAATCACTATTTTCCTTCAGTGGTATCAGAGACACTTACGAAACCATGATTTGATGTTTGTTTATTTCTTGTTCTTTGTTTTAATTCGATTAAAACACCAAAGAAATATTAAAATCGAGTAATTAAAATTTGGCATCCTTTTGTGTATGATTTGGATGATTAACATTGAAACGGCTTCGGAATCCGACTATTGTATGGTGAAGCAAGCGATATGTTAATCGTCCTAAGTTTACACAAATAAGAATGATCAAGACTTATATATGATATAAGTGATCGCGATGCAAAGCGGTGTATGTGATAGATCGTTCATAATTTCGTTCATTAAAACATATTATGAAAATTATTAGATGTTGATGTGATTCATGTTCACTTGCTTTGGAATCCAACGTTAGTATGGTGAAGCAATGACATGTTGATCAATCATATTGAATTTCGGTCATGATAAGTTTTGACGGCATGAAATTATTGCATTAGGGTTCGCGACAACACAAGGGTTGTGCCGTCAAAAGGCGAAAAACAAGGACTCGCTGCGTACCTGCGCTGGGCGCAGGGTATATTGCGCTGGGCGAAATAGCCGAGACTGAACAAGATTCAGCACTGCAGGTCCTGCGCTGGGCGCGGGGCAGGCTGCGCTGGGCGCAATAAAGGCAGAGAGCAAATTTCGATCCGGCTGCAGAATTGCGCTGGGCGCAATTAAAAACAGAAAACAACTGAATCTTGATTGTTCGCCAAAATTTTAATTTTTATTTTAATTTATCTACAGGACTTAAACTGATTATAATAATAAAATATATGTTTATTATTATGCTTTTGTGATGATCGGTTATGGCTTTAGTTTACTTTTGTTTTGTTTTGGGATTTTAAATACGGCCTGCGTGTCGTGCCTTATCTCTTAATCTCTTGATGTAAAGTTCTCCTCTCATCTTACTCCCTCGTATGTAAAACGAGTATTCTTTTATGTAATGTAATTTCATGAAGAAGAAAGGGAGCACAATAACATGAAGGAGATCATGCTTGGAGAAGTATAGATCGTTATTAAGCTAGCTTAGGTTCTCTCATTGGCTTGAGAGAACAATTGCGCTAGGGGCCATAACTGTTTCATTTTATGTATGTTGATGCATGTGTATGTTTGTATGTTGATGCATGTGAGAGACGATTTATACGATAAATAAGCCGGTGAGATCAAACTAATTAAAATTCCCTCAAGGTTAATATTAAGTTTTAAGCTTTTCGAAAAATAGCACCCTTCAAGATCAATATCGATTAATGTAGGTTTTACCAACGTAAAGTGCATTGTCAATACTGATAAGTTGCGGTGAGATAACTTGTTTATCCGATTGCTATTTACTGGGTTTAACTTAACTAAAGAAAATATAATACGATTATATTACTTTAGAAGCAAATGTTGGGTTATTCATATGATGGATTAGAATAAGTGTTATTCACCCAATGGAAAATATATGAGAATTGTATGAGATGCAATTGGAAAGAGTTTCCTACCTAAATAGCTGCGTTTTGTGTAATCAGCCTAACGCTGATTTAAACAAAGTGAAATATGGATCTCATTCCCACTAGAAAATCTTCCAACGGGGTTTTCCGAATCAAATGTCGAGGGTCATTTGTTTTGAGTAAAATAGTGGGAGCGCATATTTAATTGAAGTCCTAATTAAATATGTTTTAAAATTATTTAATACTTATATCTTCAATTTTATTAATGTAGATCACCATGACAAACAACAACAGTTCAAACAGTATTATGCGAAGCATTCTTGACAAAGAAAAATTGTTTGGGACAAATTTTCTTGACTGGCATCGTAACTTGAGGATAGTCCTCATACACGAGAAAAAGTTGTATGCTATTGAGGAACCCCATCCTGACCCGAATGATGAACCTGCTGCCAATGCACCTAAGGCTTAAAAGGATGCTTATCAGAATCATCTAGATGATGCCATGGATGCAAAATGTCTCATGCTGGCTACCATGACCTCTGAGCTTCAGAAGCAACATGAGGAAATGAATGCATTCGATATGATCGAACACTTGAAAACGCTCTACCAAGAGCAAGCCAGAATTGAGAGGTTTGAGGTTTCCAGAGCCCTGTTTCAGGCCAAGCTAGCTGAGGGATCTCCTGTTAGTCCACATGTACTCAAAATGATTGGGTACGTGGGGAACCTGACAAGATTGGGATTTCCGCTCGGGAATGAGCTTGCAACTGATCTCATCCTGCAATCGTTGCCGGAAAGCTTTAATCAGTTTGTGCTGAATTTCACCATGTCCGACATGGAGAAAACTCTGCCACAACTGTTGAGCATGTTGAGACAAGCTGAACAGAACATGAAATCAAAAGGAAAGTCCAATCATGTTCTAATGATCGGTAATGGAAATCACAAGAAAGGTAACAAAGGGAAGGGCAAGAAAGGGAAGGGCAAGGCATTTGCCAAACCCAAATCTACCCCTCAAGCTTTGAAGCCTACTGGTGGCATTGCAAAGGAGGGTAAGTGCTTCCACTGTAACAAGAGTGGACATTGGAAGAGGAACTGCCCAAAATACTTGGAAGATAAGAAGAATGGAATAGAGAGTTCCAATTCAGCAGGTATCTTTGTTATTGAAATTAATTTATCTACTTCTTCTACATGGGTATTGGATACCAGATGTGGTTCTCACATTTGTACTAATGTGCAGGGGCTGCAAAGGAGTAGAGAATTGGCTAAAGGTGAAGTCGACCTACGAGTGGGAAATGGAGCAAGAGTTGCCGCATTAGCTGTAGGAATTTATGATTTGACTTTACCTAGTGGTTTAATAATTCAGTTAAAGAACTGTTTTCATGTACCTGCCATTAGCAAGAATATTATTTATGTTTCTTGTTTGGATAAACTTGGCTTTTCATTTATAATAAAGAACAATTGTTGCTCCATTTATTTAAATGATATCTTTTATGCCACTGCACAAATGAGTAATGGATTATATATTCTTGATCTTGAAATGCCAATTTATAACATAGATACTAAGAGGATGAAACCTAATGAGTTAAATCCCACATACCTATGGCATTGTCGTTTAGGCCATATAAATGAGAAACGCATTTCCAAGCTCCATAAAGATGGGCTCTTGGATTCATTTGATTATGAATCATTTGAAACATGCAGATCTTGCTTATTGGGAAAAATGACAAAGGTCCCATTCACTGGTAAAGGTGAAAGGGCAAGTGACCTCTTGGCTCTCATAGATACTGATGTATGTGGACCATTGAACACACCTGCCAGAGGAGGTTTTCAAGACTTCATCACATTTACTGATGACTACAGTAGATATGGATATGTGTATCTAATGAAGCATAAATCCGAATCCTTTGAAAAGTTCAAAGAATTTAAAAATGAAGTACAAAACCAGCTAGGAAAGAAAATCAAAACCCTTCGATCAGATCGAGGAGGTGAGTATTTAAGCCTAGAATTTGATGACCATCTAAAAGAGTGTGGGATCCTATCCCAACTCACTCCTCCTGGAACACCACAATGGAATGGTGTATCTAAGAGAAGGAACCGAACCCTTTTGGACATGGTGCGTTCTATGATGAGTCACGCTGATCTTCCAAACTCCTTTTGGGGACATGCTCTATTAACAGCAGCTTATACACTTAACCGCGTTCCTTCTAAAATGGTTGAAAAGACACCATATGAGATATGGAGTGGTAAGAAACCACATATGTCCTACTTAAAGATTTGGGGTTGCGAAGTTTATGTAAAACGTCAAATTTCTACTAAACTTGAACCTAAATCTGACAAATGTTTCTTTGTGGGATATCCTAAAGAGACGAAAGGATATCGCTTCTACAATCCTTCTGAGGGCAAAGTGTTTGTCGCTCGGACAGGAGTATTCCTAGAAAAGGACTTTGTTTCCAAAGGAATTCATGATCCACAAAGTAATGACACACCAATGGAGGAACATGAGCAGGACGCACAACATGTTGTGACAGAGAAACCTACTCAAGTAACACAAGAATCACGTAGGTCCAACAGGATACGTCAAGAACCTGAAAGATATGGATATCTCATATCAGAGCAAGGTGACGTGTTACTCATGGATCAAGATGAGCCTGTGACTTACCAAGAGGCCATTACTGGTCCTGAGTCTGAGAAGTGGCTTGAAACCATGAAATCTGAAATGGATTCCATGTACACAAACCAAGTTTGGAACTTGGTGGAAGCTCCTGATGGGATCAAACCCATAAGATGCAAATGGGTCTTCAAGAAGAAGACTGACATGGATGGAAAGGTACATACCTACAAAGCGCGATTGGTTGCTAAAGGCTTCAAACAAATTCATGGTGTGGACTATGATGAAACCTTTTCACCAGTTACGATGATTAAATCCATTCGGATCTTACTTGCCATCGTTGCATATTATGATTATGAAATTTGGCAGATGAATGTAAAGACTGCCTTCCTTAATGGGAGTCTCCTTGAGGATGTATACATGATACAACCTAAAGGGTTTTGCATTCCAGGCGAAGCCAAAAAGATATGCAAACTACAGCGATCAATCTACGGATTGAAGCAAGCTTCCAGAAGTTGGAATCTTCGTTTTGATGAAACTGCAAAACAGTTTGGATTCATTAAGAATGAAGATGAACCTTGTGTTTACAAGAAGGTTAGTGGGAGCATAGTCGTGTTCCTGGTATTATATGTAGATGACATATTACTTATAGGAAACGACATCCCTACCTTGCAACAAGTTAAAAATTGGTTAGGGAATTGCTTTTCTATGAAAGATCTGGGTGAAGCGGCCTATATATTAGGAATAAGAATCTATAGAGATAGATCACAGAAACTGCTTGGCCTAAGTCAGAGTACATACATAGATAAAGTGTTGAAACGCTTTAATATGCATGATTCCAAGAAAGGATTCATTCCTATGCAACATGGCTTGTGTCTTTCAAAAACACAATCCCCTTCATCTAAGGAAGAAAGGGACCGCATGAGTAAGATCCCTTATGCATCAGCTATAGGATCTATCATGTATGCCATGATATGTACTCGTCCAGATGTTTCATATGCCTTAAGCGCAATGAGTCGATATCAGTCTGATCCTGGTGAGGCTCATTGGGTGGTTGTCAAGAACATCCTTAAGTACTTAAGAAGGACTAAGGAGTCATTCCTAATATATGGAGGTCAAGAAGAGCTAAGTGTAATTGGTTACACTAATGCTAGCTTCCAGACAGATAGGGATGATTTTAGATCACAGTCTGGCTATGTGTTTTGCATAAATGATGGCGCTGTGAGCTGGAAAAGTTCAAAGCAAGATACAGTTGCTGATTCTACAACCGAAGCTGAGTACATTGCCGCATCAAATGCAGCAAAGGAAGCTGTTTGGATAAAGAAGTTCATTACCGAACTTGGCATATTCCCTAGCATTGTGGATCCCATTGATCTATTCTGTGATAACAATGGCGCAATCGCACAAGCTAAGGAACCTAGATCTCACCAAAAGTCCAAACACATACTCAGGCGCTATCACCTTATTCGAGAAATAATTGATAGAGGAGATGTGAAGATATGTAGAGTACCAACACTCGACAATACTGCCGACCCACTTACGAAACCTCTTGCTCAGCCGAAGCATGAGGGCCAGACTAGGAGCATGGGTATTAGAAGTATGCATGATTGGCTCTAGTGCTAGTGGGAGATTGTTGGTGTAAGCCCTAGAGGCCAATTATTTATAATTGCATGGAACTTGTATTGAATAATTTAGTTAATAAATAAAGGCTTTTTCTTTATTATGTTTATGTGTTAAAGTAATAAAGTCCCTAGAATAGTTGGTTCGTTTAATGGAACGTTAAGTATGACTTAATCGTTAGAATCCATCAAACATAAGAACACTATTCTTAAATATTCGTAGTCAAGCTTTATTGTGAATTGGGATAATATTAAAGCATAGAGACTATTATGTTGGTAGACTGATGATCACATCTCACGGATCATAGATAAGTAGTTATCAAGTCTTCACATAGATATGAATGTTAAGGGTAACATTTATATCAGATTGACCCACCATGAGAATACTACATAGTATGTTATGAAGTGTCATAAGATATTCTCATAGTGATAAGTGGTGTATTCCACCCTTCGATCTGAAACCACTATGGACCCTAGATGTGGAGTCAAGTGCTTTATTGCTGATCAAACGTTGTCCGTAACAGGATGATCATAAAGACAGTTGATGGGTGCTTCACAAAGCATACTGAGGGACATGAGTGACCTAGATGGAATTTACCCCTCCTACATAACAGGAGATATGTCTAAGGGCCTAATATTGAACTTAACAAGGGTGACGTACTATGCCTTGTGTTCAATATAGACATAAGGGTAAAAGGGTAATTGTACACAAGATATTTATCACGGAAAAAGGTTTGTCAGATCACATGACATTTCCGTGACTTGGGTAGCAGTGATGTGTTGCTAGATACCGCTCACTGTTTGTTATAATTAAATGTATGATTTAATGTAACTGCCAACGTTACGGAAACCTACAAGGGTCACACACAAGGACAGTCTAGTGTAGGATTGGAACACTGTAAGGTACGGTGTACCTCAGAGGAATATGAAAATATGATAAGGGTATCAAGGTAATTAAATAAGCAGTACACCATAAGGAATGGTGAGGGAGCGCTCATATGTACATGACACATTGGGCATGCGCCCCCTTTATGCTTGCTTAATGAAAATGGCATTAGCGTAAATGTAGCCCAATGACAAGAATTTGTCTTGGTGCACAAGACAAGTGGTTCTATAAATAGAACCCTTGTGGCAAAGAAAATCACTTGTTGAAAAACTCTATTGCTAAAACCCTAATCCTTATTCCTCCCTCCTCTCACTAGAAACCTTCATCCTTTGGAGCTAGCACTCATCCTTGAAGGTAACTGTTCGTGTGGACTAGTTAGAGGCGTTGCTATTCAACCATCAATGCTCGTGATCAAGTTTGATTGTGAATCAAAGTTCTTCCGTTACGTTCGTGATCGAGTTTGATTGTGAATCAAAGCTCCTCCACTACGAGAGGTAAAAGTTCTTAACACATATCATGCTCATTCGTAAGGATCCTTAAAGGAAAATTTTAATATTCTGCTGCGTTTACAATCGCTATTTTCCTTCACGTACCTCCAGTGATGGTCTTGCACACTGTATTGTCAGACACATTCAGTGCTGCAACTTCTTCAACCTCCCTTTCCAAGTATTCATTCACAGCAGTGGGGGAGAAATCAATTTCAAATCCTCTAACAAATACCTTCCTGTACTCATCACTTCCAGGGTCATCATAGTTTTCTCCAATGTTCATAATAAATTCCTTGACAAGCCTGTCATAGCAATTTCCTAGTCCAGCAACTGTCTTCATCAATCCTGCTGCCTCAATCACTTCAGTGATTTTACCAAACTCCAGAATGTCTTTGCTCACATTTCTTTCTAGAGCAAGTCTTTTGTGATAGACATACCTCCATCTTGATGCTCCATCTTCATTGTGGAAGGAAACATTATCCAGTTCCCTTTCAAAGTCAGAGTCACTCTCTGCTCTTTCCTTTCTCTTCAAGTCTTTCTTCTTTGCCTCAGTTTGAGGCACCACTTTACTCCATCTTTTTCTTGGTCCATAGGACTTTATCTGCCTAGTTGTGACAGATGGTGCAGCATCAACCACTGGTGTAGAAACAGTGTTCTTCCCAGTCCTACTCCTTAACCTCCTAGCAATGCTAGGTGCAAGATCTTCCTCAGCAGTCCTCTTCTCAAAATCAAGGGCATCAAGATCAATTGCCTCAATCACTTTGTCATCTTCTTCTTCATTTTCTTCAATTGTCATATCATCATCTGGTTTAGAATCACTAACTACCTTCTTTTCTGAATTCTGATGGACGTTGTCTTCAGTTTCATTCTCCTGAACTCTGTCATCTTTGCTCAGATCTACTTCAGGATTATCAGCATCCTGAGTAGGTGTGTCAGAAGTGTCATCATGTGGCACCCTGTCTTCTTCAACATCACTTACTTTAGAAACATCTCCATCAGTACCAATTTTCGGATCTGATGAATCTTTCTCAATTGCATCCGCTGTTCCTTTTGTATCTGGGTCACTATCCCCCAGTTTCTCAGTCGGATTCTCATTTCCCATTTATAGGGTTTCATTAACAACTTCTTGAACCTCTTTCTCAGGTGACTTGTTGACAGAGGTGTCAACATTGCTGGTGTCAAAAGGATTTTCAGTCACGTAAAGATCAGTCATAGTCAAGGCTCTCTTAGTACCCTTGCTCATCTTGGATTTCTTACGCTTTGTCTTCATAGACTTGATCGAAGCAGATGGAGAGTCGGATACACTTACTTTTGAGGATTTACTCTTCTTAGGTTTCGACTTCTTGCTTTTCTTCTTCTTTCCTGATGTTGAAGGAATAGCAGTGAGAGGTACAGCATGACTGATGTTATCTCCCTTCATTTTGATCGGAGAGGTTTCTCTTTGTTCATCAGTAACAGGGGAAGTTTCTCTGGAACTTGCCATGGTAATGTTTGAGTTTGTTTGAGAATTTTGAAAGAGGATCGGTTGAGAAAAGGTAGGATCAGAACGATCGATGTTGGAGGAATGAGAGGAGCGTATTGATGTTGTAGGAACAAATGAGGATGAATGATTAAACAGATGCCCGTTATGGGAAGTTTTTGATTTGTTTCTTGCGAGATCGTGAATATGACCGTTGGGGATAGCCGTTGTATGATCAGCGTGTGACAACTGCTGCAAGTAACCGCCTTGGCAAATTTCCAAACTACCCCTTAATTGTCTTAATTGATTAACACAACTAGAATTTGAGGAGTCACGAACGGATTATGTATTTTGAACTAACCGTTTGACACAGCACATCTTTCTTCCATCTTGAGGTGTTTTAGTTAGTGATTGCGTGTGGTAAGAAGATTTGTTCTTTCTTAATTGAGCTTTGTTTCCAAGGGTAACTTTATTACCTGTGATGTTGTTCCCAGGTCCTACTACATGTGTCTGACATAGATGTTGTTGTATTGTAACTTCATCAATTTTGACATTAGCCATCATATTTACCTCTGTTTGGTTCTTTGAATCAAGCTTGTCTATCCAATCTCTTAACTCAACTAGCAGCATGTAAGGATCCATTAGGTAGTGACTTTCACTCACCATTATGGGAACTCTACCTTCTCTTGAGGTAGACAGATGGTGCACCGACTGCTTCCACATCTTGAATTGTTCATGATTACTCTGTTGTCTAGTGAGAGTTTCATGAGTAAATTCTTCAACTTTCCTTCGTTTACGGTCTTCTCCAGTAGTGGTAGTTGATTCCTTATCCTCAGATGTGATCCAAACATAGGTGTTGGCCCTAGCTCTTTTTCCATTCATTATCACATCTCCATTTTCATTTTCTACAAGGCATTCAGATTTTGTGAATGTCACTTTGAGGCCTTGGTCACAGAGTTGACTAATGCTGATCAAATTTGCACGAAGTCTTTTGGCTAGTAAGACATCATCAAGTCTAGGTATCCCATCTTCTGTTAGGTTACCTCTTCCTTTAATTTCTCCTTTTTCTCCTCCACCATAAATAACAAATTTTGCAATGTGAGGTTGCAAATTGGTTAGAAGATTTTCCTGACCTGTCATGTGTCTAGAGCAACCACTGTCAAAATACCAGTCACTTTTAGAAGCTCCTTCAAATGTATGAGTCATCATGCACATATTCTCTGTTTTTGTGTTTTTAGACCTTGATTTAGACTTCATGAACTTTTTAGGGTATCCATATAGTTTGTAGCAAAACGGTCTTATGTGTCCTTTTATTCCATAGTGGTGACACACCCATGTGCGCTTTTTATTGTGTGGTTTTGATTTCTGCGTTGGCATGGGATGTTGCAACATCTGGCTCCTCATAGTGGGTTCATGATTGTTTATTGCTGGGACAAACTTCCTAACAGTGACAGGTTGTTGCTTATTCAGGAAGCTTTGTTTGTATCCAATCCCTCGACAGTTCCCTGGTTTCTGACCTACTCCAGGTATTTCTTCCAGCATATCCGTACCTGTGTTGAGAGATCTGAGTTTTTTGTCCCAAGCATATAGCTTAGAATTAGCAAGAGTCTCCTCTTCAGTTAGTTTAGATATCTGAACTAAGTGTTCATTTCTTTCAACTTGGAGTTGCAGTATGAGATTCTTCTGTTCTTCTTGAATCTTCTTCATCTCACTATTTTTGATACGCAGTTTCTTAAAGAGCCCAGCTAGCTGATCATATTCATTATCTTCAGGTTTCTCATTTGGTGAACATATTCCAGTCATGGCTGTGATTATCTTGCCTTCTTCTACACCAAAGTCTCCTTTGCCATCTAAGCTGTTCATTTTGCTTCTCTGTCTCTTGGCGTATGTAGGACATTCAGATATGTGATGTCCAGATCCCTTACATTCATCACATTGATTGAGATTCTCTTGACCTGAATCTTTTATACCACATGAGATGTGTGGCACATCTGTCCTCTCCCTATGCTTCTTCATTTTTTTGAACTGTCTTCCAATGAAAGCAAGGGTGTTTGGGATGTCATGTCCCTCTTCCTCTTCTGAGTCCACATAGGTCGATATGAGACTACTTTTCTTAATTAGTACTTCTTTTTGCTCTCTCATTTATACCAATTTCAAAGGTTAGCAATGACCCTACTAGCTCATCCATCTTTAATTTGGATATATCATGAGCTTCTTCAATGGTTGTGACCTTCATGTCAAATTTCTTTGGCAAAGACCTGAGCATCTTTCTTACTAGTTTTTCTTCACTGATTTTTTCTCCTAGGGCTTCAAATGAGTTAGCAAAGTCAAGTATATTCATGTGAAAGACATGTACACTCTCATCTTCCAACATATGTAGGTTCTCAAACTTAGTAGTCAGCAGTTGCAATCTTGACATTTTGACCTTAGAATTACCTTCATGAGTTGTTTTCAGTACCTCCCACGCTTTCTTGGCCTCAGTGCACTGCTTGATGAGTCTAAACATGTTCTTGTCCACACCATTAAATATGGCATTCAAGGCTTTAAGCTATTTCCTATAGACAAGTTATCTTCTGTTTCAGACCAATCTGCTTCTGAATTCAGTATAGTAGTCTCTTTTCCATCTTTGTCACACACCATAAGATGTTTCCATCCAGTAACAACCGCCTTCCAAGTTCTCCCATCCAAGGACTTGAGAAAAGCACACATCCTTGCTTTCCAATAGTCATAATTGGTACCATCCAATAGAGGTGGGCTATTTACCATACATCCTTCCTTATCCATCTAACCAGAATTTATACCCTGGATCTCACTCAAGTTCAAGCAGGGTGCCTGCTCTGATGCCAATTGAAATTCCGGCACTACCAGTAGACAGATGTGATAGCAGATGTGCTAACACCTGTCGCAACTATGTTGGACTTGGAGACAGATGTTCCCACTTTTGTCTCCACGAGAGATGACAGAACAATGAATAAAGCAAATAAAATACAGAAAGTAAATTGCACGCTTGGTTTGTTAACCCAGTTCGGACGTAACTGCTCCTAATCTGGGGGATACCAATTCAGGAATGAATCCACTATAATAGTATTGATTCAGAGTCTAACTACCCGTTAACCCTCCTCACTCAATCACTATCTGTGCAAACTCTACCTAGGCCTAACCTAGATATGACTAGCCCAGGTCACTTCCTTAAAAACGATGCTCCTCCACACCGTCGTAAACCTACCGGGGTATAAAACACAATTCAACTGAATGGTTGTTGGAGACACCCTCCTAGACACCTATGCACTTTTACCTAAAGGCTTCAAGTGCTTAGACTAACTAACTATTTGCTTCAATGCTGCAGAGAAAGTAACATTACAACTCAATAAACGCAGTCCTAAGCATGCATCAATGGAATGCACGAAAGGCTCACAAAGAGACTCGATTTTGACACACTAAACCCTAAAACCAAATACGACTTGACTCTCTTAGAGAACTAGGTCTTGGTCTTCATATATTTATAATCCTGAGCTGCTTGGACTGCAAGTAATACTTGGGCTTCTGAATCCTTGTAGAAAAAGGCGTGTCTTGATCTCTTCCAAATATATTCCTTGAACCTAAAGATTTTATTTAAAATTATATTGTCACATATTTTAAAAATAAATCTTTCCATTTATATCTTCAGCAAGTTGGCTGATTCCCTTTGTCTTGGCGCGCAAGCTAAACCTGAAACAAAGAAATTAGGGTTCAAAGAATAACGGCGCGCTGAAAGGCGCGTACTAGGGTTCCAAGTCCAGCTGGCAGTGTTGCTGACAAATGTTACCACATCTGTCACCACCTTTAGACTAACATCTTGTTTTTGCAAAATGCAGCCAACATTAAAAACCCAACAATAGCAATTAGAAGCTGAATAGCCCGAAACTAAGATCTAGGGGCATTGGATGGTCGATGGTCATAATGCATGTATGTAAATAACTCTGTGTAGTAATTAGGGTATGTGACACAGCGAGGTTAGCCTGTCATAGGTACTTTAGTTGCGAACATAGGGAGACTTTGCTTACATAGTGTAGCAGTAAGGTGCTACTAAAATAAGGATAAAATCGACGCCCAATAATAATACGAATGACTATGTTATACACCGATTATGCCAAGTATGAAGAAGGGAGTAAGTTCAACTACCATACATATCTTCTATGTTTCTGAATCAAAACATTTATTTTTCCGCAACGCATATCACTCGTTTTATAAATTAAAAAACTTTTTTCCAAAAACCAAAGCGAAGGCAAAAACTCACGAACTAGAATAGCACTAGCGAAGGTTTGACACAATCTCTGTGGATACGAACTCATTCTAGACATCTAGAGCGTGAATTATTGTTCGACGACAAACTGGTCCACTTACCAGAATCGTATTCATGCTTTTTGATGACACTCTATTATTTGCTAATTTTTATTATCTTTTTATAGTTTTTAGTTAGTTATTAAGAATAATTCATGGTCAAAGAGAAGAATATTTGAAGAAATTGACATAGTAAAGAGTTTGAAGACAAAAAGTGAAAAAAATAAAAATACTTAGAAGAAAATGAAGTCTTGCAACATGTTCACGCCTGTATGTATCCACTGTTTTTCTCGCGCCCCCAGCAACATTAGATCGCAGCATGATCTGAAGACCAATACAAGAGTGACACGTCATGTATTCTTCTTGGTGTTGAAAGCATGACATCAGCAGATGGATTGGAAGAAATTTGTTGCATCACGTGTTGTTAGCTAGCAAGCAGCAACTAAGACCCAAATCCAAATGAATTAGAATGGCACGCTGGCCCACACTTAAAAGAAGGAAATATTAGGTTTTAAGATATATAAGAAATCAAAAACCCAGGAAGACGCATCACGAGAAGACGGAAGCAAGCAGGTGGAACGGCAGCGCAATTCATCAATCAAGGTTTATAATGTTTATTTTCATGAACATGAGTAACTAATTTTATATTATATGATTAGGAATTATAGATGAATTTTTTTGGAACTATGTGTTTTAGTTTATTCAATAAAAACTTATAATTATTCAGTTAATTTTGTGTTTATTGCTTTTCTTTATCTGGCCAATATTGAATTAAATTTAAGGGATAAATCACCACTGACCAAAGGTTTTATAACTGGATCTAAATTAACTGTTTGCCAATCGTAATTGCTTTAGGAATAAAGAATTAGTTGGTATGATTAATAATTTAACGTTCATTAATGTTTTTGATAATATTAGTTTCACCTAAGGAATTAGGGTGCGAGTACCAGATAGGAACAAAGAGAAGATTCGAAATAATTCCTGATCGCCTTTCTCTCATATAAAGTTTCCGTTTATTTTCTTGCATTTTAAGAATTGTTACCATTAAATTTGAAAACTCCCCCCTTTGCATTTACATCCTAAATACGATACAATTGTCATGTCTAGATTGAAACAATCCCTGTGGAAACAAATTTAATTTATTACTTAACGACGAATTTAGTTCACTTGCTAATTTTGTCATCAAGTTTTTGGCACCGCTGTCGGGGATTGTTGATTAATTTCAACAAGGCAATTTCTTTCTATTTAGGATTTTTTAAAATTTATTTACTTTTCGTTGATAAAAAAAAAAAAAAAAAAAACCCAAACAAAAAAAATATTTATTTTCCATTTAGTTTTTATTATTACCTTTATTGTGCAGTGCTATTGATGTATTTTCTGGTTGTTTATGCGAGGTAAATCAGTACTACGAGAGCTGCTCTTCGATTCTGAAATCGAAAAGACCGCAAGGGCAAACAGAAAAGTCATGAAATTAGCACGATTAGCTGAAGCATCTACACAAGCTATTTCAGACACAGATTCTCAGTCTGAAGAAGAGGTAATTATGGCCGAAGATCCACCACCGCCACCTAGGTGCACCATGGGAGATTATTGTCGCAGAACCGATGCAGGACAAATTTCTATGTGATTCCAACCGGCGAATCCTGTAACTTTCGACATCAAGAACACAGTTCTCTTCGGTCTGAGGGATAAACAATTTGATGGGAATGCAATTAGAGATCCGTGGGCACATCTAGAGCAATTTTATGAGACATGTATTATGTGTCGTCCTGAAGGGTTCACTGATAGTCAGATTAAACTCAGACTATTTGGGTTTACTCTGATTGGTAGAGCTAAAGACTGGTTGCAGTGTATTCCGAGTGGTACCATCAACACTTGGAAAGAACTTGAAGATAAATTTTTGGAGCGTTTCTTTACTACTGATCAATTCTTGGCAAGAAGGGCTGACATTAATGGGTTCGAACAAGGAGAATCAGAATCCTTGTATGAGGCCTACGAACGTTTCAAAATGTTATTAAGAAAGTGTCCGAATCACAGTTTTGACGATATGGAGCAAATGCAGATATTCATCAGAGGTTTGAGAATGCAATCCAGGATGTTGATAGATGCCTCAGCTGGAGGTACAACTAGAAACAAGAATGACGATGAAGACATAAAATTGGTGGAAAACATGTGCATGAATGAATACCGTTCCAAGAGTGAAAGGGACCCTAAAAAGAAAGGTATGATTGAAGTTAGCACTCACACAACTCTATTAGCTCAGATAGAGTTGTTAAATAAGCAATTGGCTACAAAACGTCTAGCAGAGGCAAATGTCAACCAAGTCCAAGACGTCAAATGTGATTTTTGTCAAGGACCGCATGCTAATGGAATGTGTTCAGCTGAATCAGATGTTGAAAAAGCGAATTATGCTGGTGGCTATCCGAAAAATAATCCTTTCTCCAACACATACAACCCAGGTTGGAAGGACCACCCAAGTCTAAGGTGTGGTAATCAAGGAAATTCTTCTCAAGGCAACTCTTAAAACCAACCACCTAGAAAACCATCCCCTCTAGAAGAAACTATGAACAAATTCATGCAGATGACTGAGACAAATTTGGAAGGCATGAAAGCAAGTCAAGAACTCGCCCAAAAGAACAACGAAGCCTCTATAAAGAATTTGGAAACTCAAATTGGGCAATTGTCAAGGCAATTTGCAGCAACACAAAGTGGGGGTTTCGCGGGGAACACGGTAGATAATCCGAAAAATGAGACTTGTAAGGCTATTGAGTTGAGAAATAGAGTTGTACCTTCCGTAGTAGACACAAAAAAAAAAAAAAAAAAAAAAAAAAGAAGTAAAAGTAGAGAAAAAGAGTCAGGGTGAGGGAGAAGTCGAAAATGAGTGGTTGATTGTAGATAAGGATGTAGTCGAAAAGAAGAAAATTAAGGGAGAAAAAAAATGAGAATGGGGTTAAAGGTACTATTGAGGGAGAAGTCGAAAAGAAAGAAAAATTGATTGATGCAGATTCTATTCTGCGAAGAACCAAGAAGCAAATTCTTGAAGACGGGGACAAAGAGCAAGTCATCCCCCTTATGTTAAATTAGTGTACCCCCATTTGAAGAAAAAGAAAAATAAAGACGAGGGGCAATTTAAAAATTTCACGGAGCTCTTCACAAAGTTGCAAGTCAATATTCCTTTTGGTGATGCTTTGGAGCAGATGCCAGTGTACGCAAAATTTATGAAAGATCTCTTGTCAGAAAAAAGGAGGTTGCGGGATGATGAAAACATTTCCTTATCAGAAGAGTGTAGTGCTATCCTCCAAAGAAAGCTGCCACCGAAGTTGAAAGATCCTGGTAGTTTTACTATTCCTTGTTCCATTGGTGAATTAAAAATTGGAAAAGCTCTATGTGACTTGGGGGCAAGCATCAACCTGATGCCATTATCCATGATGAAAAAATTAAATTGTGGAGAGCCAAAGCCGACAAGAATGACTTTAACGTTGGCTGACAGTTCTGTTACTTATCCTTACGGAGTGTTAGAAGACGTGTTGGTCAAGGTGAATGATTTGCTTTTCCCGGCTGATTTTTTCACACTTGATATGGATGAAGACTCTAAGGTACCTCTTTTGTTGGGAAGACCCTTCTTGGCTACTGGTAGGGCACTTATTGATATTGAGCTAGGAGAGTTAATGTCGAGATTTCAAGATGAACAGGTTATTTTCAATGTGTTTTAAGCTATGTGCCATCAAAACGAGAATCTTCAATATTAATGGGTTGATGTGATTGAAGACATGGTTGAAGAAAATTCCCGAATTGAAACACCAACGCTCCCCATTGAAAATGTGATTGTCAACTCAATTACCACAGATGAAAAAATTCAGGAAGAAAGCATGACATCAGCAGATGGATTGGAAGAAATTTGTTGCATCACGTGTTGTTAGCTAGCAAGCAGCAACTAAGGCCCAAATCCAAATGAATTAGAATGTCACGCTGGCCCACACTTAAAAGAAGGAAATATTAGGTTTTAAGATATATAAGAAATCAAAAACCCAGGAGGACGCATCACGAGAAGACGTAAGCAAGCAGGTGGAACGGCAGAGCAATTCATCGATCAAGGTTTATAATGTTTATTTTCATGAACATGAGTAACTAATTTTTTATGATTAGAAATTATAGATGAATTTCTTTGGAACTATCTGAACCATGTAACTACGTGTTTTAGTTTATTTAATAAAAACTTATAATTATCCAGTTACTTTTGTGTTTATTGCTTTTCTTCATCTGTCCAATATTGAATTGAATTTAATGGATAAATCACTAGTGACCCTAGGTTTTATAACTGGATCTAAATTAACTGTTTGCCAATCGTAATTGCTTTAGGAATAAAGAATTAGTTGGTATGATCAAGAATTTAACGTTCATTGATGCTTTTGATAATATTAGTTTCACCTAAGGAATTAGGGTGCTGTATTAGATAAACGAGACTGATGAGCCAAGGAATTGGACTCGGTCTATTTTGTTAAATTATCGTAATTATAAGAGTTTTATTGTTGAGAGCTTGAACCTAGAGTACCAGATAGGAACAAAGAGAGGATTCGAAATAATTCCTGATCGCCTTTCTCTCATAAAAAGTTTCCGTTTATTTTCCTGCATTTTAAGAATTGTTACCATTAAATTTGAAAACTCCCCCCTTTGCATTTACATCCAAAATACGATACAATTGTCATGTCGAGATTGAAACAATCCCTATGGAAATGAATTTAATTTATTATTTAACGACGAATTTAGTTCACTTGCTAATTTTGTCATCACTTTTGGCGGCGCTGCCAGAGATTGTGTTCACAAAACTTTGTTAGAATTATTCTAGTTTGTCAAAAAAATTTCAAAATACAAAAAAATCAAAAAAATTTATTAATGATTGTGAATTTTGATCTGTGAAATTCTGGCTAAGGCAAAGTCAAGGTATTTAAGCGATCCTAGTGATCCACCTCACTTACCTGTGAATTTTCATGGTGACAAAGACACATAAAATAAAAACAAAAATATTTAACACTATTCTTTTCCAGTGCTACTGATGGTATTCATTTGTGCTTGATAACAGATATCCTGGAGTTTGAGTACTTCAACGAACCAGAGAAAGAGCTAAGGAAAAGACTGAGAGCTCTAAAGCTAGCAGAATCCAGTAATCTCGAGAAAGAAGAAGAGCCTACCACCAAAGCCATGGGGGACGAACAACGAATCACTTTGGGAGATTACTACAGAAAGAACAGTGCCATGATGGAACTAGAGTGGTCATCACCAAGCACACCAGACAGCTCTAATGGGATACATTGGGATGACTTAGTGGATGCAGATGTTGAGTCAATAGGGGAAAACTCCCCTGAGATCACAGTAACATCACCAGCTTGTAACTTGGAAGTACACACCTACAAAGACATCTTAAACTTTCTCGATCAACCACGCAGTGAGAAGTGGAAAGAGCATGAGAAATGGATGAAAAGATGGAATAGGCTGGCACCCAAGGGTATATCCAAGTTCTATAAGAAGAGACCATTTTCGTGAAAATTACGCCGAAGGCTTGAGTACCAACAGAATGTCATCCGAGAATGGATGTATAGCTCTGGAACAATTTTCGTAGAGGATTATACTGGATTGGTATGTGATAACTGTGATCAAGAAGAATATGAAGCAATGATTGCAGGTGATACAGAATATCGTCGAAAGCACGAGTGCAAAGCGTTAAAAGAGCGAAAGACAAAACGCGAGCACGAGGAAGAAGAGCTGATGGAGTTCAAAAAGCATATCAATGTGCTAGGAATGACGTTAGTGGAAGCATATGATGCATTCGCTGATGAGCTTGAAGAATTTGAAGGAAGCCTTGAAAAAAGAACAAAGTTGCCAGCCAAGAAGAGAGATCCTGGAAGCGTCACCATGGTCTGTAAGATTGGGGAAGAATGAGTAAATGCGTTATGTGATGTGGGCTCAAGTGTGAATGTCATACCATTATCTTTGGCAAACAAATTCAAGCTCAGATTACCAACTGCAGGTACAGCTAAAGAACTCATATTAGCTAACCAATCAACCATTCGCTCAGCAGGTACAGTAGAAGATGTCCTGGTGAAAGTCCAAGACCTGCATTTTCCATTAGACTTCATGATCCTAGACATTGGAGAAGATGAAGAACATCCCATCATTCTAGGAAGACCTTTCTTAGCAACTAGCAGGGCCATCATTGACATGGATCTTGCTGAGATGACACTAAGAAGTGAAGAACAGGTAATCACCATTCCAACTTCCAAGACGATCAGGGACGAATGCTGCAAGCTCGAATGGAAGAACAAGAAGCTACACCATCGACTCCAGCTCGAGTGAAATTAAAGATAGAGATAGAGGAGCTGGGGAATGAAATGGCGCAGCTGTAGGTAGAAGCAAAGGCCGAGGAGGAACCCGAGGGGCTAACTAACAAAATGAAGAGGCAGACTATTGAGGTAGAAATCCAAGTACCATGGGTCAAAGCATGGGGAAGAAACCAAAAAGCGGCCAAAATATCAAAGTTTGGGGTTAACAGGCTACCTTTGAAGAAGCCAGCTGCTACAGGAAGAAAGATACAGTTCCATAAGGTAGAAGAGAACTACTCGGTCAGCATACCACATGAAGAAGAGAAGGAAAGTCCACCAAAAGGCAAATGCAAATCCATTATCAAACCAGTTGCTTCAGATGATGATGGGAGGTTCTGCTTTGCCACCTTCAAAGAACAACAGGACCTAGAGAAGTACGAGAAGAACACCAAGAAGGGAGGAGCTAAGGCGGAAGCTCCTAAGGAAGAGAAAGACATGCAAACCTATCCTCTGTAATGGAGGAAATGCGTCAAGCTAATGAGACGCTAAAAAAGCGCTGCTTGGGAGGCAACCCAGGGTTTATTATTTAAGTATTTTTAATTCAGTATTTCAATTCAGTAATTTGTTTCCGTATTTTCAATTCAATAACATGTACTCATAATTCCAGCATGTCATATTCATCTGTTAACAGCCCCTGCCAAACTTATAAAAAATTAAATAATTGTTGCTGTTTATTATCTTGTGCATTACAAACTGTTATAGGTAAGGTTGCAGCGAAGTGAGTTATGAATTTTGATGATCAGAATTTCACGCTTTCACATAAATACCAAAGGTGAATGCTCCGAAAAGCGGAAGTTCGGGAGACAATGAGACGAGTGAAGAAGCAGTGTCTGCAGATAAATGTTCAAACCTTCAGATACCTAAGCCATGTGAGAATTTGAGCCAAATATTTCCAACAGGTATTACCAATTTCTTTCGATCTATAGAGTTCCGTACTCCTGTTTATTTTTCAGAACTTGCTCCAATTCTCTGTAACTGGTTGATTTTTTAAATTATGCATTGAGACAATTGTTTGTTATAACCCAGAGCCTTTTCAAGCCACCCTTTATATTATTATATCCTTTGCTAACCAAATTTGAGTCGTAAAAAAATAATATCCCTTTTCTTTCGGTGACAAACCACGATATAAGCCTATACACCAGAAAAATAAATTTTTTCCCTCTTTGGAGTTAGGTAGAAAATAGTTCTCTGATCATAGCAACGATCAAAGATTGGGGTTGCTCATGGAACTAGCAACAATTCAAGTTAGGGGTGGGTATACAGAGAACTATCACTACAAAAAAAAATAATAATAATAATTAAAAGAGACGGCAGAACATAAAAAATCCCTAAAAAAATAGTCTCTTAAAAAAACAGTGATAGAAAAAGAACCAGAGAGACATACAGAAAAAGGCAAAAATAGCCTTAGGTTCTATTCTCTGATACCAAAATCAAAAAGGTACCCTATGGAATAAGGTTGCGTACACAAAAAGGAAACAAAGTAGAACTTAACTCCAATGTTAGCCTACTTATCCCAAAAATGTCCTACCTTGACCCTAGCCACGTTATAACCCTTAAAGACCTCAAAAAATGCATATTTATTAAATTTTGACAGGTTGCTTAGAACTTTTGCAAGCCTATGGAAAAATGGCAGGTTGTGCGATGATTGAGAGTAACCCTTTCAAATTCGAGCGAAAATGTGAGAGAGAGAAAAGGTTGAACACAGACTCTTGCAAACACTTGTCTGACTCGCTACTATCAATGTCTCCTGAACCAAGCAGGACTGAGCATTGCACGCTGCGGTAAGAATCAGCGGTACCATTGCTGAACAAGTAAGGGTGTGAAATTCCTATCATCTTTATTTATTTCTTAACTCGCTAACGATCTTGTCTAACAGCATGTTACTTGAGGACAAGCAACAGTTTAAGTTTAGGGTTGTGATGACAAGAATTTCTGCAGTATTTTAGGTAGTATTATTAGTAGTAAATTGACCAACACATGCCCAAATATCAATAAAAACCTGAAGAATTGAGAAAAAGCGTCAAGACAAAGCGAAGACACGCAAAAGACAAGAAAAAGCCCAAGAATGAAGAAAAACAGCTCATCGTGTCACGATGGCTTCCATCATGCCACGATGAGAGCTGCTTGTTCGCCAAGACATCAGAAATTATATTTTAGAAGAAAATCTCAGCATCGTGTTGCGATGGACCTCAAGGCAGTACGATGACATTACTTGGTGACCACTTTGATGAAATGCAAAGGATCAATTATATTTTTAAACTGAATCTTCCCATCATGCCACGATGGACCTATCGTGTCACGATGGCTTGCTGAGGCCCATTACGAAAAGTATAAATAGAGCCTCCATTCCTCATTATTTTTTATTCATAAATAAAAGAACTTTCTATTCCTTTTGGAGAGAAGTTCGGAGGAGCTCTAAGGGCATAGTTTTCTCCCCTTACGGGAAAACTAACTCAGCAAGGTATGAATTCTTTAGACTTTTCTATTAGATTCTTGTAATTTAATTATATAAGTCTTTTGTAATAAATTCCTTAGGTTGTGGTGGAGATGATGAACTCCCCGATGAATACTTGGGTCATGTAATTGAGTCAAAGTTATAATAAATGAAATTCAATATATTATTGTTATTTATTTTCTTGCTTTAACAACATTGCTCGAAGTCTGGTCAGATAAACGGTAACGCCTTTAGAATAAATAATTATGGTTTACTTTAATAGTAGCATATTAGGGTTCTCTTTAATATTTGTCCGGAACTAGTAATAAATAACACTAGATGAGTAGATACGGTAAACATCCTGAACTAGTTGTGACTTAACAATTAGAGGAGGAATCAGGCACTATTTGCGACATAGCAATTAGAAGCTGAATAGCCCGAAACTAAGATCTAGGGGAATTGGATGGTCGATGGTCATAATGCATGTATGTAAATAACTGTCTAGTAATTAGGGTATGTGACATAGCGAGGTTAGGCTCTCGTAGGTACTTTATTTGCGAACATAGGGAGACTTTGCTTACATAGTGTAGCAGTAAGGTGCTACTAAAACAAGGATAAAATAATAATATGAATGACTATGTTATACACCGATTATGCCAAGTATAAAGAAGGGAGTAAGTTCAACTACCATACCTATCCTCTATGTTTCTGAATCAAAACATTTATTTTTCCGTAACGCATATCGCTCTTTTTATAAATTAAAAACTTTTTTTCCAAAAAACAAAACGAATGCAAAAACTCACGAACTAGAAAAGAACTAGCGAAGGTTTGACACGATCCCTGTGGATACGAACTCATTCTAGACACCTAGAGTGTGAATTATTGCTCGACGACAAACTGGTCCACTTGCCAGAATCGTAGTCAACTCCTCAGTGATGAGGAGTATTTATAACCCCTAGGTTTCTGCGTGGATGCAGGAGAAACCGTTATGGCTCTCACCTGGGGTTTATCCACTACGCATGAATAGCATAACAAATAGAAGTGAACGAGGCAATGTGGAGCACGTGCTCGTGGAAGGTGCATAACCGTCGAACAGGCATGCTCGACAGATGGCGTGGCATGCTAGTCTAAGAACTGCCGTGCTCGACATGGCGGACAGGAGCTGGCGTTTTGCGCTACATGCTAGGAGGAGACTCTGCTCGGAGAACCTCCTCGACACTAGCGAGGGGACCTGTGCGGAAGTGTAGGTTCAGTCCAAAACAGTTGTGTTAAGAGGATACACAAACTATAAGATGTATGAATCGGAGTAATGGATGTAAAGGAATGGAGACAATGGTTGGAGTAATGTATATGGTTTCAGATATCAGATACATTAACAAAATATAGTATTCTTATAGTACAAAATCATTAACCAAGTTGCTTGGGCTCAAGTGGCAAGGAGCTCCTTCCAAAGACGTATTTGAGGAATACCGAGTTCGATTTACAAAGGGAACAACATTTGGCCAGTGCACATTACTCTACGCACGAATCGAATTAGTCGTCCACCTTTGATGGGTCGAAAACCGATGTGAAAGAAAAAAAAAATCATTGTAATTACCGGTGGAGAAGTTGATCTTGATCATTTGGCCGCCAAAAGAGAAATAAAAAAAATAAAAAAATCATTGTGAATGGTTTATAGCGTTACATTATGAATGGTTATCATTTCGCTGTTTTGACTTATGGCACCATCTTTTCGTCATCTTCACCGTTTCTTAGTGTCTTTCCTTCCTTGTAAATGAAAATGTAAAACTATAAGAATTTAGAATTTATATACTAAAATATCGTGATTATTGAAAGATCTTAGAAAATAGCATAAAATTGTATTTCTTTATACACAAAGAAATTTGCAGTTGTGACTTGGAAGGGTAAAAAGGAAAAGAAAAAAAGCCAGACCAAATGCTTGTCCCCTTTACTACCTCTTGTTAAGATTTCAATCCATTTCTCAGGCAAGGCATATACGATCTAAATTTCAACAATAATTTCATTAGATTAAATTGGAAGTCATATTTTATTTTATATTCCTTATATGAGATGTCATTTGATGCATTGCAATATAAACCTTACACATTGTGAATCTAAAAGCCTTCCTTCATGCATTGCTGAGGAAGATATCTTAAAGTAAAAGGTTTTTCTTCTAAGCATATGTATATGAATGAACCTATATATTAGAGATAGTAGTAGACAAAAATATAGAAAAGGTGAAATCCCTATGTTAAAAAATTAGAGAGTGTTTAAAAATTGGACCGAATCGGCTGATCGAACTGGTTGAACTGGGAATCAAAGGATGAATCGGTCTGGTATGACTATCGGACCGGCCATGCTAATGAACCGGTGGAAATCGACATAAACCGAAAAAACCAACGAACAGACAGTTTTATAAACCAATCAGTTAAATATGCACGTCTGATTTTTTTTAACACTTGGGTTTTTTTAACGCACTCTTTTTTTGTAGTGAGGATTTTAGTGGTTTTTTTTAGACGCGCTCGTTTTTTGTTTAATAAGGATTTTTTTCAGTACATAATGAGGATTTTAAATGTGTAAAAGTATAACAAAGTTGCAATCAAAAAATTTTGAACTGTTGACCTCTCCATAATTGTTAATGCACGCTGCCACTATGCTACATGGCTCTTGTATATTTTTTCTTTGTATTCTATATTATTTTTGTATGAAAACAAACTTTGTCAAGTTTGATCTTTTTCAAAATTAAAGCACATTTTTCTTTTATTTTTTATGGACTTTAGATTTTATTTATTGTTTACCTAATGTTTGATTTACTATTTCTTGAACTCCCATTTTAACTTATACTAATGCTTTTGCGGTAAAACAAAATTAATGAATCTAATTTTTAATATTTACAATTAAATACATTGTAAACAATTGTATTACAATTAAAACACACATGCTAATATCCTATATTTTTTAAAAAATAAAAATAAATAGATGCCAAGTCACTGATTCAATCCAATCAAATACATATAATTATTTTTTATATAGACCGGGTCATATGACTGGGTCATCCGGTTTAGCCATGCACTTCAACCAGTAACCTAGTGGTTCGACCAATAAATCAATACTTTCACAGGGTTGATGACTGGTCCAATTTTTAAAACACTGCATAAGAAGATGAAGGGAATTGCTAGAGGAAGATGAACTAACTGCATGATTTTTGTGCTTTGTGTATTTTTCTTTGTTTTTATGAATATATTAAGACAGTGGTTTTGTCATTAGAAAGTGGCTTAGTGAGAGAGGGAGTTAGTTTGAGTGAAAAAAGAAATAAAGAAAGAAAATGAGAGGCAGTTAGAGGGTAAAGGAAATTGTGCGGTTGAGGGTAATTATGGAAAGGGAAAAAGACAACCCAAAATCATATATGCTCTTTATATATGGGTATTGATTCATCCTTTCGTTCAGTAGTCTAAATAGAGAGAGAGGGGATCAAAACCAGAAAAGAATGGAAAAATTTTCTATTGAAAACTCACACTTTGATTGATTCTTAATTTTTGGATGCGCTACAAGAAATAAGATTTTTCGCAACGACTTTTTTGCAGCGACATTCAAATTGTTGACAAAAATATAAATATACCAGCAACTAATTTAAGTCGTTGTTGTAAGTTAGTTTTTTTCTCAACAATTATGTTATCTGAAATTCTGGTGGCAAGTGTCAGATGTGCAGCACAATGTGTACACCTTAGGAATAGTATGATGTGTAGCCTAATGTGCCAACATCGTGGACATACTGAATTTGATGAGCAAGGAAACAATATAAAGTGCAGAAAACAATAAACACACAGAGTTTGTTAACCCAGTTCGGCACTTATAACAAGCCCTATTCTGGAGGATACCAATCCAGGGATGAATCCACTATGGTAGTATCAATTCAAAACTAAACTCCCCCGTTTACAACTTATCACTTAATCACTACCCGTGCTAATCTTACCTAGGAACTCCTAGATATGAGAACCTCTGCTCACTCCCCCTCAACCTTACCCAGTAAGGATTTTGTAACAAACTCAATTGGAGACACACTCCTAGACAACTAAAGCACTCATACCTAATGGCTTAGAGTGTTGCAATCTAACTTCTTGCTTCAAAGCTTTGGAGAAAGACAACTAGAGATTACAACTCTATCAAACTCAGTCCTTACTTGTATCAAAACTATGATCCAAGTGAAGGCTCACAAATAACAAAGAACAGACTAAAAACCTAAGACTCAATATCTTCAATACTTGGTTTCGTAAATAATAATGTCTTCAGTCTTCCTTTATATAGAACAAGCTTCATGGGCTTTGACAAGTTGGCCTTCAATAAATTTGCCTTGAGATTTATTTGATCATAATCTTTTAATTGTTTGTTTCAAATCTTTTTGATCAAAGTCGGCCAATAAAATAAAACAGAACCATGAAAGATTATATTTTTCCTTGGCGCGCAAGCTGGCATGATTTTATTTGAAAAACAAATCTTTTCAAAAGATCACGCGTAAAACAATGAAAGGCGCGTCCAACTAGGGCGTCCAGATGTGAATCCTGATGTGCCACATATCATGTTCCACATCATGGAATTAGGCTTATTTTACCAAATGAAGCCAACACCCTAAAATCCTCAACAATCTCCCCCTTTGGCAAATTTTGGCTAAAATAATCTTTGAGTCAGCCAATAAGACTTGGAGAGATGTGTAGGCACATCAGAGGCATGCAGCAGCGGATATGAGCCTCACAGATTTGGAGAGAAATAAACTCTCACACAATAGGAAAAATAAATTCCTAAAGACTGAGAAAAATATATTCTCAGACACACATAAGCATGAGATTCCATGCACACATGAGGGAGGGTAGGAAATACAGCTATGCATAGATTCATGCAAACATGTAGTAGTTTACTCCCCTTGTACTAGAGCACTTTCCAAGTACTCCCCTTAAATATCACATCTGTCACGACCCAAACTCACATCGTGACCGGCGCACGAATTAATACTAGTCCGGCAAGCCTAATGATCAAAATTAATAAACAAAATATAAAATTTCTAAAATAACCCTTTACTTTAAATCTATTGAAAAAGAGAATATTTCAAAAAAAATCGAATGTCATAAAGAGGTAAAAATCAAATCAAAATTTTATAGAAAATATAAAAATCGAGTATAATTAAAAAGAATCAAAATTGAAGAAAGTATATAAATCCGATACAATTTAATGAAATCCAAATAATCAACTTTAGATAAAATATAGAAATTTAGTAAAATAAAATAAAACAAAAATCGTTGTGAGAGAATCGAGGGATGACTCCATCTCGTTGATAGCCCTTTCCTCCTAAGAGTGGCCTCTCACTTAGTGGCGGCTCCATCTAACGGATAGCCCTTTTCTCCTCGATTAAAACATCAAATCTATCGATCAGGGAGTCTACATCTCGTTGATAGCCCTCTCCTCCTAATGGCGGCCTTTCCACAGAGGTGGCTCCATCTAACGGGTAATTCTCCCTAACCGAAATCACATTACTAGGTGCACCTAGATCGTTGTCATTATAACCGTGATTATGAAAATACATCTCTTAAAACCATGTTTCATAACATTTCCAAAAATTTAGTCGAAATGTATACAATTCAAACGGAATTAAAAATATCTCACTTTATAAAAATAATTAAAGTCAAATACAAAAGGAGAATTTCAACATTTTCAATAAAGATATATCTCAAACTATATTCTTCAACATATCAAATTTATTTAAAACATAGAAACTGAAATTATAGCTCGACAGGGAGGATCCCTGGTCCTACGTATCTCTAAACTATTAGGGAATCAGAGCTACGTAGTTCTCTAAGCGTTGGTTAACTATCTGCAGAGTATATAAAAACTATCACATTTCAATTCCTTCCATTTATCCTTAAATCATTCAAAATCTAATCCAAATAATTTAGAATCTTCGCATCTAGACCAAATCCAAATTTGACTTCTCCAAACAAAATCACTAAGTAATCACCAAGCTAATTCATAACTTCATAGAATTGATTATAACCCCAACATTATTATGTATCTATATGATGCATAGACCTTTAAAATAACTCTATACCTACATGTATATATTCAACTTATTACCTCCTCCAAATTTCAACAATTTACCTTAATATTGAACAAAAAATAGCTTAATATATATCATAAGCCTCCTTCCAAAAACGTGAAGCCAATTCCATCTATACCTATCTAAAACTCTTCTCTTATTTTACATCAACATTAATTGTTTCAAGCAAATTATCCTTTGAAAGCTACTACAATATAGGGAAATAAAAGTTCAAAAGTTGAATTAACACTTTTAGTATGCAAAATTTTCTAAACCAAGTCTTTCGAACCTATATGCTTCACAGTCTCTAGTCTTAGTTCAATACTAGCATTCAATGGAAACCATGTCAAAAGGATTCACTTTAACTTCCAGTCACTCTTATATATAACCACCAGTTACAATTTCTTTAAACAATACTAATTTATCAAAGTAAACATTTACCTGGGAAAAATATAGGTTCGGCATAGCAATAAAAGAGAGTGTCACAACAATCCAAACTCCAAAGACTCCGACACGGCGACAAAATAGATCTGATAGCAATTTAAGTAACGGAGACGTTTTTCCGAGTCAATTTCCGACACGGTACTCGCTAGAGAAAGTGTGTCGATCATGAAATAAGTTTGGGGTTTTTATTGAGGATAACAAGTAGAGTTTAATGGTGATAATTTCATGGCTAAATAGAATCATATGGTGAATTAGTGATGCTTCAAAGATGATGTTGTAGGTGGGTTGTGAAGAAGATGAAAAAATGCATTAAAAAAAACCATAAGAGATACCATAAAAAATGTTGTGTGTGTAGAAGGGAGAAGAACATATTCTGATTTTTGTGTGAGAGACAAGTGGTAATCAAAGTGGTCCACGTGGCCACATTGGGGAAAAGAGAAAATTTGTGGCTAACAATTCATAATAATAAAAAAAAAAAATAATCTTATACCAAAATATTTTATTCTACTAATTACTAACATATCTATATAGAAAAATTTATTTCCATCTTAATTACTAGTTGTTCACCGGCTTAATATATTGTCTAATGATAATACTAATTAAGATTTATAAAGCAAATTATCTTAACTTTTAATTAATTATTCAGGATATTACATACTACCCCCCTTATAAAAATTTCGTCCTCGAAATTTCGCACTACTTAACAACCCGACCTTCCGCTGCGTACTCTGATCAACTAATAGCACTACTCTTATTTTGAGTGTTGACAACTTTCTTCCAAATCTCTATACACATGAGAGTAACTCCCCCTGCCTAGTTCCCATATACACCTTCAAAGCTTAAATAATCCATTTCAACAAAAAAAACTTTGACTCATAATTCACAACTTTATATAGATATCACTCACTTAATTAATAATAGCACACCCGTTTTTTTTTTTTTTGTCAAGTCAAATTCCTCTACTATTACAAATACTCCATATGTTTTATACTATGGCTGTCTTGCTTTTCATTATTACCAATGCAATAAGTACTCATAATCAAAATTCTTTTTTAACCCACATAAACCACTCTAATAAAAATTATTTGGCTCTACAACCGGGCTCTGATACCAACTTTGTCACGACCCAAACTCACATCGTGACCGGCGCACGAACTAATACTAGTCCGGCAAGCCTAATGATCAAAATTAATAAACAAAATATAAAATTTCTAAAACAACCCTTTACTTTAAATCTATTGAAAAAGATAATATTTCAAAAAAAAATCGAATGTCATAAAGAGGTAAAAATCAAATCAAAATTTTATAGAAAATATAAAAATCGAGTATAATTAAAAAGAATCAAAATTGAAGAAAATATATAAATCCGATACAATTTAATGAAATCCAAATAATCAACTTTAGATAAAATATAGAAATTTAGTAAAATAAAATAAAACAAAAATCGTTGTGAGAGAATCGAGGGATGGCTCCATCTCGTTGATAGCCCTTTCCTCCTAAGAGTGGCCTCTCACTTAGTGGCGGCTCCATCTAACGGATAGCCCTTTTCTCCTCGATTAAAACATCAAATCTATCGATCAGGGAGTTTACATCTCGTTGATAGCCCTCTCCTCCTAATGGCGGCCTTTCCACAGGGGTGACTCCATCTAACGGGTAATTCTCCCTAACCGAAATCACATTACTAGGTGCACTTAGATCGTTGTCATTATAACCGTGATTATGAAAATACATCTCTTAAAACCATGTTTCATAACATTTCCAAAAATTTAGTCGAAATGTATACAATTCAAATGGAATTAAAAATATCTCACTTTATAAAAATAATTAAAGTCAAATACAAAAGGGGAATTTCAACATTTTCAATAAAGATATATCTCAAACTATATTCTTCAACAAATCAAATTTATTTAAAACATAGTAACTGAAATTATAGCTCGACAGGGAGGAACCCGGGTCCTACGTATCCCTAAACCATTAGGAAATCAGAGCTACGTAGTTCTCTAAGCGTTGGTTAACTATCTACAGAGTATATAAAAACTATCACATTTCAATTCCTTCCATTTATCCTTAAACCATTCAAAATCTAATCCAAATAATTTAGAATCTTCGCATCTAGACCAAATCCAAATTTGACTTCTCCAAACAAAATCACTAAGTAATCACCAAGCTAATTCATAACTTCATAGAATTGATTATAACCCCAACATTATTATGTATCTATATGATGCATAGACCTTTAAAATAACTCTATACCTACATGTATATATTCAACTTATTACCTCCTCCAAATTTCAACAATTTACCTTAATATTGAACAAAAAATAGCTTAATATATATCATAAGCCTCCTTCCAAAAACGTGAAGCCAATTCCATCTATACCTATCTAAAACTATTCACTCTTATTTTACATCAACAATAATTGTTTCAAGCAAATTATCCTTTGAAAGCTACTACAATATAGGGAAATAAAAGTTCAAAAGTTGAATTAACACTTTTAGTATGCAAAATTTTCTAAACCAAGTATTTCGAAACTATATGCTTCACAGTCTCTAGTCTTAGTTCAATACTAGCATTCAATGGAAACCATGTCAAAAGGATTCACTTTAACTTCCAGTCACTCTTATATATAACCACCAGTTACAATTTCTTTAAACAATACTAATTTATCAAAGTAAACATTTACCTAGGAAAAATATAGGTTCGGCATAGCAATAAAAGAGAGTGTCACAACAATCCAAACTCCAAAGACTCCGACACGGCGACAAAATAGCTCTGATAGCAATTTAAGTAACGGAGATGTTTTTCCGAGTCAATTTCCGACACGGTACTCGCTAGAGAAAGTGTGTCGATCATGAAATAAGTTTGGGGTTTTTATTGAGGATAACAAGTAGAGTTTAATGGTGATAATTTCATGGCTAAATAGAATCATATGGTGAATTAGTGATGCTTCAAAGATGATGTTGTAGGTGGGTTGTGAAGAAGATGAAAAAATGCATTAAAAAAACCCAGAAGAGATACCATAAAAAATGTTGTGTGTGTAGAAGGGAGAAGAACATATTCTGATTTTTGTGTGAGAGACAAGTGGTAATCAAAGTGGTCCACGTGGCCACATTGGGGAAAAGAGAAAATTTGTGGCTAACAATTCATAATAATAAAAAAAATAATAATCTTATACCAAAATATTTTATTCTACTAATTACTAACATATCTATATAGAAAAATTTATTTCCATCTTAATTACTAGTTGTTCACCGGCTTAATATATTGTCTAATGATAATACTAATTAAGATTTATAAAGCAAATTATCTTAACTTTTAATTAATTATTCAGGATATTACAACATCTTCTATAGGCTTCTTCAGAATGCATGACCTAGTAGAGAGACGTACAAATGTTTTTAATCCTGGCTTCTTCAGAATGCATGACCAAGTTAAAAACCTCACAGATGTATCAAACATCACACAAATAGCAATTTATACAGGCTTCTTGAGAATTCATCACCATGTAGAAATCATACAAATGTGTCAAACATTACACAAACTAACATCTTCAAATAGGCTTCTTAAGAATGCATCACCTATAGGGATGGCAAAGCGGGCCAACCCGCCCCGTACCGCCCCGCCCCATCATTAACCCGTCTAAAAAGGGGCGGAGCGGATCGGGCTAACTAGTGATGGTGGGTTGAAAAACTCAAACCGCCCCGTTTCATGGCGGATGGCGGGAGTGCCCCGTCAATAAAGTTTTAATTTTTTTTATTTATAAATTCCCAAAAATATCATAAAAAATTATAAAAAAAGTAAAATAAAAAACCACTCGAGGAAATCAAAATATAAACTAACAAGGCGATAAGAAAAATAAAATTATCATTCAAACTTCAAAACATCCATGATTATAAAACCAAACAAACCGTACTTATAATAAAACCTGAAGAAGTGCTTTGTTTAAATCTAAAACAAATAAAACTTGGATTCCATTTAAATCCACAAAAATGCTAAGGTTTAGTAGTCCATCAACACAAACAAAACTTGGATTTAATGTTTAAATCCACACCCACAAAATTAAGCAATAAAAAATAATTAATCTTCAATCCAAATTAACAACGTCATTGATTGATGGTTGCTTCGATGTTGACAGTGAAGCTTCCTTTTCATCATCCTCATCATCAATATATATATTAACCCTATTAGGTTAATTGAGTTGAGTTTCTATTTTATAATATGAGTCAAAAAAAGAGAACTCATTAATAATGGGCTAAGATTTTTTTAAAAATAAAAAATTGGTTTGACCCGACGGGCCAACCCGCCCCACCCCGTCGTTGTCCCGTGTTTTTGCGGGTTAGGCGGGACGGGCCCCGCTCTTTTTGCAGATTGAAAATCTCAACCCATCCCGCCAAAAATGGCCGGTTAAATGGGCCGACCCGATGGACTTGGCCTGTTTTGCCATCCCTAATCACCCAGTTGAAAATGTACAGATTAAGTCTTCAGAAAAACATGCTTTAGAAAACTAATTCTTCAAAAATTTGTTGGGAAAGAATTTGAAGAAAAATAAGCATGTATGCCAGATGTGTAGTCAGATGGGCACACATCACAATTTGCTGCAGTTAAGACTTCAAAGAATTGTTCATTTTAATTTTTACTCCCCCTTTTTAGCCAGAATTTTGACAAATAAAGTCAAAACATAGAGAGTAAATGAAAACACCATAGAATGCAGATAGCATAGATATAGAGATGATGGTGCATGAACAGTAAAGGGAACTCAGGCCATTATTACTGCAGCAAGTACAGATTAAGCACACATAGGTGCAACAGAAATCCAGGGCACATCCCACAAAATACAAGCAAAACAAAGGAAATACTGATTACAGGGAAATATCAATGAATTACAAAATTCAAATATCCTTGCTCCCATCAGTTTCCTCAGCCTCAGAGTCATTGGGCTCATCCTCCTCCAATTCCTCGTCCTCAGCCATTGTTTGCTCATCCTCAAGCTCCAATCCAGCAATGACTGCTTCCAGCTTGGTCTTCTTCTCATCCAGAGCCTTACAAGTCTCCTTTAAAGCAGCAATCATGTCTTTCATAGACATTACACCAGTTGAGCTGGATGTGCCCACATCAGGAGTCACATCAGACTGCTTGAGACTAAAAGAAATAGCAGACTCTCTTCTGCAAGACAAATCATCCTTGCCTAGAACATCAGGTCTCTGGCTCAATATGATTCCACACAATACAGAGGGAAAAGCAATGGGCAACTTAACAGCTAAGGTTTTTGCATGCTTGACAGTCTGGTCAAAAATATAAGTACCAAAATCATAGTTAATTTTGCTACCTACAGTATAGATAAACCTAGCCAAACCTGTAGCCACATCACAGTTTTCTTAGGCCAGGTCTTGACCTTTCCACCAGTAATAGCCTTGATGATGTAGTTGTCATTGGCTTCCATCTCAGCATAGGGCTCTTCACTTCTACCCAAAAACTTGTTGATGATGGCAGGAGAAAATATGATTTCCTTGCCCCTCACAAAGACTTTCTAGTACTCCTTGTCCAAACGATTATCACAGCCAGCAGGGATGTTGACAAGAAATTCCTTGACCACCTTCTCATAGCAGTCACTCAGCCCAGAAACAGTCTTCATCAAGCCAGAATGCTTGATCAGCTTCATAACCTCCTTGCATTGCAAGGCTTCAACACTAAGCTCTCTCTCCAGAGCTAGTCTTCTGTGAGCAATGTACTTCCACTTAGCAGCATTGTCAGAGTTGTGGAAGAAATAAGATCAATGGGGACATCAGGTATTCCCTGTGGAATTTTCTTCTTACCATAGCTCTTCTTCACAGCAGTCTCAATGTGGACCACATCGAGCTCCACATTCCGCTCATCAGCAGATTCTTCTTCAGACTCACTGATGTAAGCTACATCCCGCTCCACATCGTACTCTGAGTCACTTGTGGGTGCCTCTTTTCTTTTCTGAGTCTTTTTCTTGGTGGGTGGTACCACAGCTTTACTGTATCCCTTCTTGGGACCATACATAAGTAACATAACTTGCCTCTTGACAGGCTTCTTCTTCTCCTTAGCAGCTATAGGAGAACCACTAGCAGTAGCAGGAACTTTACCACTTCTTGTCCTACTAGCAATGCTGTCCTCAGCAACCTTATTCAAAGGGATGTCAGAATCATAATCCTCCACATTCACAACAACTGTATCTCCATCAACATCTCTGTCAGCATCATTGGAGTCATCTTCATGATCTGAACCTTCAGTTTCTTCACCCTTGTTAGACTGGGTGTCATCTTTAGGTTCTTCAACCTCAGCAGGTTGATCTTCTTCAAATATTTCCTGTTCTGGAGAATCAGGAATAACAAGAGTCTCTTCAGCAATAGCAGGGGCATCTTCTTCTCCTTGTGACAACGATGTGCCAACATCTGTCACAACATTAGGCTCTTGCAGGGCCTTGAACAAAGAATCAATAACCTTCTGAGTCATAGGGTGTCTTCTGCCCTCAGAGGTTTCTTCAACAACCTTGTCAGATACAAGCTTTGATTGTTCTTGAACAATAGATGCTTCAGCAGCAGCACCAACAATCACAAAGGGAAGAGGGTCAATGTGTAGGCTTGACATGGAATGAGCCCTCTTGGGTTATCCAATCTTGGGCTTCTTGCTCTTCTTCTTCTTCTTCTTCTTCTTCTTTGATTTCTCAGTAGAAGGAGATTGAATAGCAGCTTCCTCTGCAACAATGGGGGAAGATTCACTCTTTGATCGTTTGGACTTCCTTTTCTTGGATCCTGATGGTTTGATCATTGAAACAGGGGTTGCATCAACGATCATAGCACTTTGATCACCTTCTTGATGTGGTATGGGGGAATTAGGTTTAGGTGATGATGGAGAAGTGTTTGATTTTATGGAAGGGAATGTTTGAGTTGCAATAGACATGGTGATGAGTGTTTGTGAGATGAAGGTTCAAAGAAAATTGCAGAGAGATGAATGAGGTTTGCAGAGAAATTTTCTAGGTCGTTTGAGTGTGTGAGAGACGAATGTAATAAACAATGTGATAAAATCTTGACAAACGGATTTCTTGGAGATATGATTGCGAAATAGCCGTTGGAAAATATTTGATATGATTGCCTTTGGATTGCGTGCAACTATGGATGGAGGGAAAGACAAGTAACCGTTGCACGCCGGAATAGCTATAATGTCTATTAATCCTCAAAGAGCAAATACCAAGTTTGCCCCTTAACACCTCAAACCTATTTGTATCTAAAGCCTTTGTGAAAATATCTGCCAGTTGATTCTTAGTGGCAACATGCTCTAGAATCACAACATTGTCTTCCACAAGATCTCTAATAAAATGGTGATGAATATCAATGTGCTTTGTCCTACTATGTTGGATAGGATTTTTGGAAATATTTATAGCACTCAGATTGTCACAGTATAATGTGAGCACATCTTGCTTCACATTGTACCCACCCAACATCTGCTTCATCCAAAGTAGCTGAGAGCAACTGCTTCCTGCTGCAATGTACTCAGCCTCAGCTGTAGAAAGAGAAACACAATTTTGTTTCTTGTTGAACCATGATATAAAGTTGCTTCCCAAGAAGAAACATCCACCAGAAGTGCTCTTCCTATCATCTGCACTACCTGCCTGAAGGTTGAAAAACACACAAGAAGGGGGGGGGGGGGGTTGAATTGTGTGAGACTTTTTCTAAGTTAAAACAAATTGCAGCGGATAAGGTATAACACACACAATATATGAGGATAGGGTTAGAGAGAGATGCTCAGAATTTTTATACTGGTTCCTCCCACTAATAGGAGTAGTCCAGTCCTCTTGTCCTTCACAAGAGATTTCACTATAATCACTCAGATTACAAATGCTCAAGCACTAAGCAAGAGACTTCAAACTGCTCAAGCACAAAGCAAGAGACTTCTAACTGCTCAAGCACAAAGCAAGAGACTTCCAATGCTCAAGCACAAAGCAAGAGACTTCCAATGCTCAAGCACAAAGCAAGAGACTTCCAATGCTCAAGCACAAAGCAAGAGACTTCCAATGCTCAAGCACAAAGCAAGAGACTTCCAATGCTCAAGCACAAAGCAAGAGACTTCCAATGCTCAAGCACAAAGCAAGAGACTTCTAACTGGTTTTAATGTTAATAAAGATAAGAGATTAACACTTGATATACAATCAGAGGTGTTTACAAAATACAACTCAGTTACAAGACTAACTTAGAAAATTATCACAAAGTTTCTAAGTGTTTGATAGCTTCAGAATTTGACAGAGTTTCAGCATATTCAGAAGCTTAAGTCTTGATTCCATTTCTTCACAAATCTTCTTCCTTTTATAGATGATAAAATGAACGTTGAAGATTATAGCCGTTTGAAGAATTGAGACGCTCCTTTGTATAGATCAGTGAGCTTATTAGCTGTTTTGATTTGCAGTAGCTTAGGAGCTTAACGTTTACTACAAAATGAGAGATTCCTTTTGGCTTTTGATATTTGAACCTTGGTGAAAGCCAAATAAGGAAATAGTCGTTTCTGAAGCCTGACTTGAAAAGGACCTTTCCATGGTCAAACCTTTTCATTCTTGGTTTCTGCGTTTGGACTTAGTCAGGCACAGTCTTCAATAAAATTGTACTCTCAAATGTAGCTTAACACTTATATCTGACGAGCCTTCAGATTTTGATAGGCTCAGAATTACTTGTTTCAGATCTGGTGAGCTCAGATATTCTTCAGATTTTGATAGGCTCAGAATTACTTGTTTCAGATCTGGTGAGCTCAGATGTTCTTCAGATTTTGATAGGCTCAGAATTACTTGTTTCAGATCTGGTGAGCTCAGATGTTCTTCAGATTTTGATAGGCTCAGAATTACTTGTTTCAGATCTGGTGAGCTCAGATGTTCTTCAGAAATTCTAAGGTTCAGATAATAACTTCAGAGTTTCACAGGCTCAGAAATACTTGCTTCAGATCTGGTGAGCTCAGAAGTAATTCCTTCAGAAATTCTAAGGTTCAGATAATAACTTCAGAGTTTCACTTGCTTCAGATCTGGTGAGCTCAGAAGTAATTCCTTCAGAAATTCTAAGGTTCTTTAGTACGCAAATTTTAACTTTTAATCCTGCACACTGAATTAAATTATTAGTATTCCAATTTAACCTTAAATACATTGTTATCATCAAAATCAATTAAGGAGATACAAAATCATAATTTTGTTCCAACAATCTCCCCCTTTTTGATGATGACAACTATATGTATTTAAAATCAATTGTTGTTGTTTTTATTTAACATCTTGACTTCAGGTTCTGAGGTTTGCAAGCTCCCCCTGAGTCTGATAAGCTTCAAAAGTTTATCAATGATAAATATAAAACAGTCTAAGAGTAATATTTAATGTCAAATATAATTTCATATATTCTACCTTCAGAATTAGAGGTTTGCAAGCTCTATTTCTTCAGATTGACAAATATAAGATATGGTTTGCAAGCGTATCTTATATTATATGAATTTATGTTGGACAAAATTTATTACTCCCCCTCATTAAAAGTTTAAAAGACTTTAATATAACTTAACAAGAGTAGAGTTCAGAAAATGTGATCTTTAGAGCTTCAGAAATAATTTCACTGCCATAGGAAATGAAATAATATTTTCTCCCCCTTTGTCATTATCAAAAACGGGTCAGTCAAAGCACAAGTTACAGGGTAGTAAATGCACACAGCAAACAACCACCAGCAGTAAATGCATTCAACGGTAAAAGGGAATTGTTAAGTACCATGGTGAAACAGGGAATTGTTTCAGAATGAAGACGAGTTTCTTCAAGATCTGAATCAGTTCCAGGAAAAGGTGGAGTGGTTTGAATGGATGAGGGGTTTGGTTCAGAAGTGGTTGGCTTAGGAGATGAAGTCTGAAGGGGTTCAGTTTGGGATTCAGCAGGGACTTCAGAATTTTGAACATTTGAGGGTTCAGATTGGTCTACGTTCATTGCTATTGGGGTAGACTCAGAATCTTTAATAGGAGATTTCTGAGGGGATTTAGGAGTGTCAGAAATGGTTATAGTGGAAGTTTCAAAATATTGAAAACGTGAGAAGTGATAGTGACTAGTGTGTAGTTAAGTGATTATAGTGGAAGTTTCAAAATATTGGGGAAACAAGATAGTGACGTAATGGGGGCTTGGCAGTTACTTTTAATAAAATCATCATTAGCTCTCCTTCATTACCCAGCGGTTACTAGACATGATGGGAAGTTACACAGATAAGTAGTGTTTTCAGAAGCCAGCTGTCAGTTAGAGAAACTGAGTGGTCAACTAACACTTAGAGTAGGTATCTGAGTCACAAGAAATCATATTTAATAATAAATAATTCTGATTGCTTCAGATGAGAGAGTGCTTCAGAACCTATATAATAGTTTATGAGCCGTCCAAACTTCTGAGGCCCTTCAGAACCAGTTTATTCATTCAGAGTTAACAGCATTCAGAGATATCATTCAGAAATAAAAACCATGTTCAGATTTTTCTTGATAAAATCGAAACGATCAATAGCAAGAGGTTTGGTAAAGATATCAGCCCATTGATGCTCAGTATCAATGAATTGAATCTTAATTACTCCCTTCTGAACATAGTCTCTAATGAAGTGATGTTTGATCTCAATGTGTTTAGCTCTTGAATGCAAAATAGGATTCTTAGACAAACAGATAGCAGCAGTATTATCACAGAGAAGTGGTATACTACTTATCCTTATCTGATAGTCCTCCAACTGATGTTTCATCCAGAGCAATTGCGTGCAACACTTAGCAGCTGAGATGTACTCTGCTTCTGCTGTAGATAGAGCAATAGTTGCTTGTCTCTTACTAGCCCATGATATAAGGTTTTCACCTAGAAATTGACAGTTTCCACTAGTGGACTTCCTTTCAATTTTATCACCAGCATAGTCAGCATCACAGAATCCAATAAGCTGATAATCTAAGGATTTCTTATAAAGTAATCCAAGATTAGTGGTTCCTTTCAGATATCTAAAGATTCTCTTAACAGCAGTTAGATGAGACTCTCTAGGATCTGATTGAAATCTAGCACAGAAGCATACACTGAACAAGATATCTGGTCTAGATGCAGTGAGATAAAGGAGGGAACCAATCATACCTCTGTATAATTTCTGATCTACTTTGGCTTCAGATTCTTCCTTCAGAAGACAGCTAGAGGGATGCATAGGAGTTGACATTGGTTTACAATCTTCAAGACCAAATTTCTTCAGTAAATCCTTTGTGTATTTGGTTTGATGCACATATACTCCTTCTTTTCTTTGATTGATTTGAATTCCCAAGAAGAATGTTAGTTCTCCCATCATACTCATTTCAAATTCATCCTGCATAAGCTTAGAGAAATTCTTGCAAAGAGAAGCATTAGTTGAACCAAAGATAATATCATCAACATAAATCTGAACAATCAAAATATCAGTTTTTAAGGTTTTTCTAAAGAGAGTGTTATCAACATGTCCTTTTTCAAAACCATTTTCTAGAAGAAATATACTTAACCTTTCATACCAAGCTCTTGGAGCTTGTTTCAAACCATACAGAGATTTCTTCAATTTGTAAACATGATCAGGACACTTTATATCTTCAAAGCCAGGAGGTTGTTTAACATAGACTTCTTCATAAATTACTCCATTCAGAAATGCACTCTTAACATCCATTTGAAATAGAGTGATGTCATGATTAACTGCATAGGACAAGAGAAGTCTAATTGCCTCAAGTCTTGCTACTGGTGCAAAGGTTTCAGTGAAATCTATGCCTTCTTGCTGACTATAACCTTGTGCAACCAGTCTAGCTTTATTTCTGACAACTTCTCCCTTTTCATTTGACTTGTTTCTGAATACCCATTTTGTTCCAATAATGTTCTTGTGTTTGGGTTTTGGTACCAGATCCCAAACATCATTTCTTTCAAATTGATTGAGTTCTTCTTGCATTGCAACAATCCACCCATCATCTGAGAGTGCTTCTTCTATGTTTGTGGGTTCAATTAATGAAATTAACCCAACTAGGGATTCATCCTCTTTGAAAGCAGATCTGGTCTTTCTTGGGCTATCCTTGTTACCAACAATTAGCTCTTCAGGATGAGATGATCTATACTTGAATTTACTCTTAGGTGGAGCAGGTGTCTGAGAGGGTTCAGTTTCTGAAGGGTCTTCAGTTTCAAGGCCTTCAGAGATATCTTCATTTTGAGTCTCAGATGGATATACAGCAATGGAGAGATCTTCACACTCAGAATTTGAGGAAACTTGAAATTCTGCAAAAGTCTCAGCTTGCTCTGACATTTTATCGTCAGGCTCTTTATCATCAAATCTAACATGTATAGATTCTTCAACTGTGTGAGTTTCAGAATTATACAATCTGTATGCTTTTGAGCGTTCAGAGTAGCCTATAAAGATACCCTTATAAGCTCTAGCATCAAATTTCTTTCGATAGACCTTGTTGTCTAGAATATAACAAGTACATCCAAACTGATGAAAATAAGAAATATTTGGTTTTCTTCCTTTGAACAGTTCATAAGCTGTTTTGTTCAGAATAGGTCTGATGTAGATTCTATTCTGAACATAGCAAGCAGTACTCACGGCTTCTGCCCACAAGAACTTAGCTAGGTTAGACTCAAGCATCATGGTACGAGCCATTTCTTGCAAAGATCTATTCTTTCTTTCTACAACACCATTCTGCTGTGGTGTTCTAGGAGAAGAGAATTCATGGATTACTCCATGCTCTGAGCAGAAAGATTCGAAAGAGTCATTTTCGAACTCTCCCCCATGGTCGCTTCTAACCTTCAGAATCCGAAGATCCTTTTCACTTTGTATTTGTGTGCAGAAGTCACTGAACACCACAAGTGCTTCACTCTTAGAACGTAGGAATTTCACCCAAGTCCATCTACTGAAATCCTCAACCATGACCAATCCATATTTTTTACCATTGATAGAGGCTGTCGAAACAGGACCAAACAGATCAATGTGAAGCAATTCTAAGGGTCTGGAAGTAGAGACAATGTTTTTAGACTTGAATGAAGTCTTAGCAAATTTTCCTTTTTGACATGAGCCACAAAGTGCATCTGAGTGATAATCAATGTCAGGCAAACCACTAACAAGCTTTTGTTTGCTAAGCTTAGAGATCAACCTCCAGTTAGCATGACCAAGACGCTTGTGCCATAGCCATTTCTCATCACTCAGAGACAAAAGACATATAATCTTTTGGTCAACCAAATCAGAAAAGTTTACTTTATAAACATTGCCAACTCTCATTCCCTTGAATACTACAGATTTGTCAGAGTCTTTTGATACAGTACATGATTCCTTATTAAATGTAACAACACACCCATTATCACAAAATTGACTAATGCTCAATAGATTGTGTTTAAGTCCATCAACTAACCAAACATCTTTAATGGAAAGAGAAGAATTACCAACTGTACCTGTACCAATGATCTTCCCTTTTTGTTTTCCTCCAAATCCCACAGAGCCTCCCTCTTTCAGAGTTAGGGTTTGGAACATATGCTTTTCTCCCGTCATATGTCGTGAGCAACCACTGTCCAGGTACCAGGGCTGCTGTTTTACCTTTCCTTGCATGAGCATCTGAAGCAAACATTATTTCAGATTTTGGTACCCATATTCTGATGGGTCCTTTAGAGTTAGTCTTCTGAATAGTATTCCTTCTTTGTTTTCTATGATCAACACAAGATCTAGAATTAATTAAGCTTTGACAAGAATGTTTAGGCTTAATTTGATTCTTGGATTTTGATCTGGAGTATATCACAGTTCCAAAGGTCAAGCAAGGATCTGAAGTAACTTTACCTTGATTTCTCAGAGGTTCAGATGACTTCTGAGCCTTAACTTGAGAACTTTTGGACTCAGAAATTTTAGGTTCAGAAGAACTTGGAACTTCTGAGTCTTTGGGTTCAGGTTCAGAACCTCCTTCAGAGTTGGATGCCTTCAGATCAAGTGTACCACTTTTAACAAAGGTAGAGAATAATTCAGGTGGAGTATCATCCTCACTATATGATTTCAGAGGTTTATCCCAGTTCTTAAACCGAGAATAACCAATGCCTTCACCATAGTTACGAGTCATATGATAAATCATGGAAGCCATTTTACTCCTATTGAAGGTACAACGAATAAATTCGTGAAGAGCATCTTCATGATCATCATTGAGCTTGTCTGCCAAGACATAGTTAGATTCAACATGACAAATACGAATGTTTAACGATTCATTTTCATCATAAAGAATCTTGGCATCCTTTTTCAATGATTCATGAACATTCTTCAGAATTTTGTGTTGACTTACTATACGAGAGTAATGTTTCACGGCAATCTTAAGAGAATCAATTAATTCAGATTTAGTCATGTTAGAGTATACCTCATTTTCATCATCTGAGTCATCTTCAGAATCTCTATCAGAGTTGTTACCTTCAGAAGTTCTTGCCATTAAAGCCAGATTGCCTTCTTCATCATCTTCTCCTTCAGAGTCATTTTCAATGGTCTCCCAAGTGGCTAACAAACTCTTCTTTACCTTTTCTTTGTACTTTTCTTTCCCAAAGCTCTTATTCTTTCCTTTGTCCTTGGATGACATTTCTGGACAGTCCGCAATGAAGTGTCCAGATTTCTTGCAGTTATAGCAGTTGTTCAGTTCTTCCTTTTTGTCCTTTGAAAAGGAACTTCTTGAGTTGTTTCCTTTGTTTGGAAACCTTTTGTATTTCTTGTTCCATTTCTGAAACCTTCTAACCATTAGTGCCATTTCTTCATTCTCAGAATTTTCATCCATCATATCATCAGAAGTTTCTTCCTCTTGTTCAGACACTTTGATCTTTGCAGCTTTTGAGGAAGTCTGAACAGAGCTTAGAGCCAAGGACTTCATCTTCTTGACAGGTTCATCTGACATAAGTTCTAGCTCATGACTTCTGAGTGAGCTTATTAAATCTTCAAGAGTCACATTGTCCAAATCCTTGGATTCCTGAAAAGCTGTAACTTTTGGTCTCCATTTGGAAGGTAAGCTCCTCAGAATTTTCTTCACGTGATCAGATGCAGTGTAGCTTTTCTTCAGAACTTGAAGACCAGAGACAAGGGTTTGAAACCTTGAATACATGGTTTCAATATCTTCATCTTCCTTCATTCTGAACAGCTCATATTGATGAACTAATAAGTTTGCCTTAGCTTCTTTGACTTGCTTATTTCCTTCATAGGTGGAACATAGAGAGTCCCAGATAGTTTTGGCACATGACTTGTTGGATATTTTTAAATACTCAGCATGAGATATTGCACCAATAAGCATATTCTTAACAGTATGATGCTTCTTATACTGTTTCTTCTTTTCAGCATCAAAGAACTTTCTGTAGGTATTTCTTACAACACCTTCATCATCCATGTGTTCAAAATGTATACCATCTTCAATGATATCCCATAACTCATCATCGGTCCCAATGATGTAACTATACATCTTGGTTTTCCAGAAAGGAAAAGTAGTAGGATCACTGTTGAAGTAAGGTGGTTTGTCTCTGTGATTATCACTGTTCCTTTCCCTATCATAGTTGTGAGGAGGTGGAACAGCAGAGTGATCAGGTCCAGAGGAAGCAGAAGGAGAGGTAACACCAGACATGTTTTTCAACTAAGTACCCCTAGATCTTTTACTGTTTCACTGTTAAGTGAAGAGCAACAGACCGGAGCTCTGATGCCAATTGAAGGTTGAAAAACACACAAGAAGGGGGGGGGGTTGAATTGTGTGAGACTTTTTCTAAGTTAAAACAAATTGCAGCGGATAAGGTATAACACACACAATATATGAGGATAGGGTTAGAGAGAGATGCTCAGAATTTTTATACTGGTTCCTCCTACTAACAGGAGTAGTCCAGTCCTCTTGTCCTTCACAAGAGATTTCACTATAATCACTCAGATTACAAATGCTCAAGCACTAAGCAAGAGACTTCAAACTGCTCAAGCACAAAGCAAGAGACTTCTAACTGCTCAAGCACAAAGCAAGGGACTTCCAATGCTCAAGCACAAAGCAAGAGACTTCCAATGCTCAAGCACAAAGCAAGAGACTTCCAATGCTCAAGCACAAAGCAAGAGACTTCCAATGCTCAAGCACAAAGCAAGAGACTTCCAATGCTCAAGCACAAAGCAAGAGACTTCCAATGCTCAAGCACAAAGCAAGAGACTTCCAATGCTCAAGCACAAAGCAAGAGACTTCCAATGCTCAAGCACAAAGCAAGAGACTTCTAACTGGTTTTAATGTTAATAAAGATAAGAGATTAACACTTGATATACAATCAGAGGTGTTTACAAAATACAACTCAGTTACAAGACTAACTTAGAAAATTATCACAAAGTTTCTAAGTGTTTGATAGCTTCAGAATTTGACAGAGTTTCAGCACGTTCAGAAGCTTAAGTCTTGATTCCATTTCTTCACAAATCTTCTTCCTTTTATAGATGATAAAATGAACGTTGAAGATTATAGCCGTTTGAAGAATTGAGACGCTCCTTTGTATAGATCAGTGAGCTTATTAGCTGTTCTGATTTGCAGTAGCTTAGGAGCTTAACGTTTACTACAAAATGAGAGATTCCTTTTGGCTTTTGATATTTGAACCTTGGTGAAAGCCAAATAAGGAAATAGTCGTTTCTGAAGCCTGACTTGAAAAGGACCTTTCCATGGTCAAACCTTTTCATTCTTGGTTTCTGCGTTTGGACTTAGTCAGGCACAGTCTTCAATAAAATTGTACTCTCAAATGTAGCTTAACACTTATATCTGACGAGCCTTCAGATTTTGATAGGCTCAGAATTACTTGTTTCAGATCTGGTGAGCTCAGATATTCTTCAGATTTTGATAGGCTCAGAATTACTTGTTTCAGATCTGGTGAGCTCAGATGTTCTTCAGATTTTGATAGGCTCAGAATTACTTGTTTCAGATCTGGTGAGCTCAGATGTTCTTCAGATTTTGATAGGCTCAGAATTACTTGTTTCAGATCTGGTGAGCTCAGATGTTCTTCAGAAATTCTAAGGTTCAGATAATAACTTCAGAGTTTCACAGGCTCAGAAATACTTGCTTCAGATCTGGTGAGCTCAGAAGTAATTCCTTCAGATATTCTAAGGTTCAGATAATAACTTCAGAGTTTCACTTGCTTCAGATCTGGTGAGCTCAGAAGTAATTCCTTCAGAAATTCTAAGGTTCTTTAGTACGCAAATTTTAACTTTTAATCCTGCACACTGAATTAAATTATTAGTATTCCAATTTAACCTTAAATACATTGTTATCATCAAAATCAATTAAGGAGATACAAAATCATAATTTTGTTCCAACACTGCCCAGTCAGCATCACAATAACCCAACAATCTTGTGTCTTAACCATGAGAGTAGAGAATCCCATAATCACTAGTACCACTAACATACTTCAGAATCCTTTTGACTTGATTCAAATGACTCATCTTAGGCTCAGCTTGTTACCTTGCACATATACCAATAGCAAAGCTTATGTCAGGTCTACTTGCAGTGAGATAGAGTAGACTGCCAATCATGCTTCTGTATAGACTTTGATCAACACTGACACCATTCTCATCTTTAGAAAGTTTGAGATGAGTTGCTGCAGGAGTTCTCTTGTGATTTGCATTCTCCATTCCAAATTTCTTCACAATGTTCTTGGCATACTTGCTTTGGGAGATGAAAATTGTGTCTTCCATCTGTCTTACTTGCAGACCAAGAAAATAGGTAAGTTCACCTACAAGGCTCATCTCAAACTCAGATTGCATCTGATTCACAAACATCTTGACCATGGGGTCAGACATTCCTCCAAACACAATGTCAACTACATAGATTTGTGCTATCATGAGCTTGCCTTTTTCTTCTCTTACAAACAGGGTTTTGTCAGTTTCTCCTTTTCTATAACCTTGCTGCACAAGAAATTTGGTCAGCCTATCATACCATGCCCTAGGAGCTTGCTTTAATCCATAAATGCCTTCTTCAATCTGTAGACATGATCTGGAAAATTTGGATCAACAAATACCTTGGGCTGCTCCACATATACCTCCTCATTCAAGTAGCCACTGAGGAAAGCACTCTTCACATCCATCTGAAATAGCTTGAACTTCAAGATACATGCTACTCCTAAAAGTAACCTTATGGATTCAAGCCGTGCCACAGGAGCAAATGTTTCATCAAAGTCTACTCCTTCAATCTGAGAGTAACCTTGAGCCACAAGCCTAGCCTTGTTTCTAGTGACAACACCACTTTCATCAGATTTATTCCTATAAACCCATTTAGTACCAATGATGTTGACTTCTTCAGGCCTAGGAACTAAATCCCACACTTCATTCCTCTTGAACTGGTTCAGCTCCTCTTGCATAGCTTCAATCCAAAACTCATCTGTCAAGGCTTCTTTCACATTCTTTGGTTCTACCTTTGACACAAAACAAGCATTGGATACAACCTCTCTTGACCTTGTCATAACACCTGAATCAGGACTCCCTATTATGAGTTCTTTTGGATGGTTCTTTTGAACTCTAACAGAGGGACCCTTATTCACCTGAGTCACATTCTCTTGATGATCAGTCTTCTCAGAAATCTCTTTAACTTCAGAGTCTTCAGGCTGGGGGTGAGATGTGTCCACATCAGGCACATTGTCAGAACAGTCATCTATGACTACATTGATAGATTCCATCATAGTCCTTGTTCTGTTGTTGAAGACTCTATAGGCTCTGCTGGTTAAGGAATAGCCTAGAAAGATTCCTTCATCACTCTTGGGATCCATCTTCCTCCTTTGCTCTCTGTCAGCTAGGATATAGCACTTGCTACCAATGACATGGAAGTATTTGACAGTTGGTTTTCTTCCCTTCCATATCTCATACAGTGTGGTTGATGTACCTTTTCTCAGAGTCACCCTATTGTATACATAGCATGCAGTACTCATGGCCTCTGCCCAACAGTAGTAAGGTAGCTTCTTGGCATGTAGCATAACTCTTGCAGCCTCTTGCAAGGTTCAGTTCTTTCTTTCAACTACACCATTTTGTTGGGGTGTAATTGGAGATGAGAACTCATGCCCAATCCCTTCATCAGAGCAAAACTCAGAAAATCTTGAATTTTGAAACTCTTTCTCATGATCACTTCTGATTCTAACAATGGCACTATCCTTTTCTCTTTGCAGTCTAAGGCATAAGTCTTTGAAAGCATCAAAAGTATCAGACTTCTCTCTGATGAAGCTAACCCAAGTGAATCTTGAGAAATCATCTACAACCACAAAGGCATATCTTTTGCCACCAATACTCTCTACCTGCATTGGTCCCATCAAGTCCATATGTAGCAGCTCTAGAACTCTGGATGTCACCTGATGTTGCAACATTGGATGTGACATCTGGACCTGCTTTCCAACCTGACATTCACCACAGATATTGCCTTCAACAATTTTGAGCTTTGGTAATCCTCTGATTGCTTCCTTGGACACAATCTTCTTCATTCCTTTCAGATTCAGATGACCAAATCTTTGGTGCCAAAGCTTTACTTCTTCTTCCTGACTGATAAGACATGTAGTTGAATGAGCTGTTTCTTCAGGAACCCATAAGTAGCAGTTGTCTCTTGATCTAGATCCTTTCATCAACAATTCTCCCTTGTCAGAAGTAACAAGACATTCATTCTTTGTGAAGTTGACTTTAAGACCTTGATCACACAATTGGCTTATGCTGATAAGATTAGCCTTCAAACCTTTGACAAGCAATACATCATCTAGATCAGGCAAACCTTTGTTGTTGAGCTTACCTATTCCTTTGATTTCACGTTTTGCTCCATCACCAAAGGTTACAAAACTGGTGGTATGAGACTTGATATTTGTCATACCCCATTTTTTGACCTTCCTATTCCTTTCCTGTTTTTTCTCATTTTTAGAGTATTTTGATTTTTATTATTATTATTATTATTATTATTATTATTATTTTATTTTTATTAATTTAAAAGTTTCAAAAAATGGTTTTATGTCATTTACGCTGCTTAACTGTTTCATTTTTAGATAGTTAACCACTTAGCTTTTTGAATTTATTTTTTCACTATACATTTTCAAATGTACTCTTATATCAAATAATTACACATAAATAATTTTCTATTCCCATTTTACTCTTTTCAAAAATTACAAAAAAAAAATTGATTACTTCCTCTGCAAGTAACATTAGTTTTCCCATTTTTATGATTTTGGCATATAATCTTATTTTCATTCTCTTTATATTTTATAAATATATCAAAAACATTTTAATTCTAATTTTTATTTATATTATTTTATTCATATTATTTTCATATTTAAATTCAAAAATAGATTTCTTCCACTACAAGTAACCTTTTTTATTCAAACTTTTTTCACTTGTTTTCAAATTAATTCCTACACCTCATAAACGTCAAAAATGACATTTTTGCCCTTTGCTCATGGATATTTCATTTTTCACATATTTATTTATTTACAATAATTCTTCTAATTTGTTTTAATTCATTTTTCATCACAAATAAATTCCAAAAATTCTCTAAGCTCTTATCTCTTCATTTGATCCTAGAATATTCCTTCTCATCACAACACACAATAGCATAACATGTGTCCCCTTTTTTTGATCAAAAATCACAAAAATCTCATAAGCAAAAATTCAAAACTACCCTTTCTTTCTCTCCAATTCAACTCTATCATAACCTAATCTTTCCTTATAAATAGAACACTTAATTTCAGAGGCAAGGGTTCCAAAAAATCTCAAAAAATCACTCTCCCACGAAATCAAAAATTGTTCATTTTTTTCAACATTCCAAAAATCTCAAACAAGCTTTATATCTTGAAATTGATACATCAAATACCTTCTATAAGCCTCCAGAAACAAAAACACATCCTAAGATCAAAGTTCCAGCACCATTTTCAAGCTCATTTCGAAGGAGGAAGTTCGTGGAAAAGTCAAGCTCCCAACTCACGTTTTTGGTAGCTTTCTTCTCCCTTTTTGTTTTGTTTCACCTAGTTATAATGTGTAGGAACATTCTGGATCATTATTTTTGTTAGACTACTTGGCTACCACTTAGAAGGGGTGGTTGAATAAGTGGGACTTTTAAACAATGTTGATTTTAAAAAATTTAGTTCAAAAGGTACGCGCAGAAGCACCACCGGATCGGTAGTCTCTTTGCACCCGATTGATCACTGGAAAGGTAGCATAGCCTTGAACGAGATGATAAAGAACAAGGAATGATCGTGTGCAAAATATTCGAATTAAACAATCAATAACACAGTCCAAGCAAGTTATGAATATAGAACCAACCAAATCACAATCAAGATAAATGTCAATTGAATTTTGGTGCACACGTACGAACACAAAATTCAATTGAATCGGAAAATTAAAGCGATTGCGTAAAGTAAGATATTAAGGAAGAAAGACACAAACAATTGATTAGGGAGTTCCCAACGGCTTTCGTGTCGTCCTCGCGGTCGGGCGGGTACGTCTCCCCCCAAATAACCAAACGGGTTATTTGAGCGTTTATTGATTAAAAATGTTTGAACAGTTGTGCACAATTTACAAAGACTCCAATAACCCTATATCGAATCTAATGCAAACTATGCGTAATAACCTCAACAAGTACCGAAGCTTCTCCCTCTGATTCCAACGATTCTACCCGTGCGCAATCCTCGCACAATCGTCCAGCTGAGTACCTCGCTTCTACGTTGTTGATCCTTCAAGATATCGCACAATCTTGAATCCTTGAGAAAAACCCAAACCTTCTCCACAAATCAACTCGATCACGCCTCTGATTCACCGCAAGCCGTATCGAACGTTATCGACCAAATGTACAACCTTTATCCGAATGATCCCATACTCATTCTTCAATGAATTGCAATTTGATGGAAGATAATGATCTTGTGAAGAATAACTCCTTGATCCAAATCCTTTACCCAATTTGAATCCCAAAGAGTTTATCAAAGCTATTTCATTTTCTCACAGGTTTTCCTCTCTTTACAATGACAAAGCACATTGCTATTTATAGAGAAAATAGGATTGAGCTAATTTAGGCAAAACTTAACAGACATGTATCGATACAAATGATGGTTTGTATCGATACAAACCCTTTGACCAGCGTACAAATTTGAAATATTGATCTATGTATCGATACAAACACGAATATGTATCGATACATATAGCAGTTTCTTGAAATCTTGACTGATATGTATCAAATCGTGCAAGCATGATTCGATACATCATGAGTTCTCTGGTCTATTGAGAGATATAGGCTTGTATCGATACATGCAAGCATGATTCGATACACAAGTGACTCTCTGTCTCAGATAGACCAGTTTTGTATCGATACAAGTGATGTATGTATCGATACAAAAAGCACAAAATCAGTCAGAAGTAATTTCAGGACATTTGTATCGATACAAGTGATTATGTATCGATACAGAGTACCTAAAAATCAATTTTCCAAAGTTTAAATATAGTTTTTCGCTGTCAAGTCATTTGTAATGTTGCCAAAATATGTTCTACTCTATTTTCATGTGTTTTGACAATTATTAAAACATGAGGATGAACTGGTGCACTTACATTCTTCCCCTTTTTGATAATTGTCAAAACTTTGCATAAGCTAACTAAGCCTATACCTAATATGCAATAAAATAGCAATGTATACAGACGCAATTACACCAAGGCTAACAATAAGCACGCTCCCCCTGAGTTGATGCCATAATGCGTTGTTGATAATATTCAAGACTTCTTTAGCTATTCATCCTTAGCTTGTGCAATCCAAATCTCTTCCCCTTTGACAATATCAAAAAGAAGAAGAGAACTCATTAGAAGTATCAAGTTCAAACAATTTTAATCATAGTCATATCGTGCACTTACATTTGTCGAAATGCACTATATGATGAAATTTCCTAATCAAATAATTACATACAAAGATATGCCAAAATATATCAATGACGAATACCAAATATCATGACAAACATGGAATGTAGAACAACAAACCAAAACCAACGCATGAATATCGTAACACATCGACATTTTAATCAAGTAACATATCCAAATATGGGACGAAATAAACAAAGCAATGCAACACATGCATAAACATAACATGATTATCCATACAAACAAAATTATCCAAAATAACATGTATGTATGAAACACATATAATCAACAAGGTACATACTTATGTATGTGAGCAACAAACAATACCAAAGCACATTATAACATGAGAACACATGTTAAACCATATATGCATGATAATACATTCACATAAATGAATCAAAGTACCAAAGATTAATCATATGAGAGTATATATGTGTATGTATGCACACAAAGTCACATATAAGAGAAAAACAAGCATATACAAACCAAGTATGAACTTAATATGGCATTTGTAATGATCTTTGTCAAATCCCCATTATAAACATATGAGACTCAAAAACTTATAAATATTTTTGAGCGAAATTCTTGGAAATGGAGGATTGGACAACTATCAATGCGAATATTATATTAAGGTGAAAGTTATATGTATATGAAACCAATGTACAAATGCTAAGTAAAAAAAAATATAAAGGTAAAAGTAGAGAATAGAATCTTCCCTTGAGTGTTAAGTGGAGGAAGTGATCAATTTCCACAACTTTGTAAGTATCGAGTTGAAGCTTTTCTCATCATTTACCTTGTTCGTAAGTCTTGAACTCCATTGTTGTCGGTGTCTTTCGTCAATGGTTCAAGACGTTTTCCTACATACTTAGACATTTGAAATAGGTCCCCAACTCATGTTGGGTCCTAGTTGGTTAGTAGCACCATTATTGCCTAACTTAGGTAACCATTGCAACTTGCCTTTTGGTACCAAGGTTTTTCGAGTATGACATTTTGCAATAGTATGACCCTTGTCACAACAATAATGACAAACGATATGAGGATTACTTTTCTTAGAATCCTTTTCAACAAACTTATACTTTTTATTTCTAGGTTTTAACGATTTGTTGAATTTAGATGGATCAACCGCAAAAGTAATCTCCGGCTTGGATGGTTCTTTTAGCTTATCTTGCAACTTTTGCAAGTCTCTATATAAGTAAAAGCATCCATCACATCCATATCTATCGTTACCGTAACTATCAATAGTCACAAGAGGTTTTTGAATCATAGATTCTTTGAGAGCTTTCAACTCAAGCTCCGTTGCCGAAACTTTTGCCTCAAGATATTTATTAACTTGCATTAAACCTTTTAGTCGTTGAAAAGCCTCTTTAGTTTCTTTGTGTAACTTTTCAAAAGCGACTTGCAACTCATGATATTCTAAAAGCGTATATGAGCTAGAGGGATTTTGGTTTACCTTTTTAGGAGCAAGTTTCTTACGATCATAGGATGTCAAGCACACATTTGCCAATACATCTTCATCACTTGAGCTAGAGCTTGATGATGAAGAAGAAGATGAGCCTCCGCTCTCCCATGCAACATACGCTTTCTTTCCCTTGTCCTTGCTTCCCTTTTTGAATGAAGGTGACTCCTTCTCTTTTCTCTTGAGCTTAGGGCAATCCGGCTTGAAGTGACCAACTTGGCCGCATTCATAGCATGCCCCTTTCTTGGAGTACCTACCACTATCACTCTTCCGACGGTAACCACTATCTTTTCGAAACTTCTTAAGATTGTCATCGGAGTGCCTTATCCCATTCTTTCTCACATATCTATTATAGCGTCGAACGAAGAGCCCCATTTCCTCATCATCGAAATTGTCTTCGCTTGAGCTACTTTCCATTTGCTCAACCTTTTTGGACTTGGATATGGAGGCCTTTAGAGCAATGGACCTCTTATCGTTTTCTTTTTCCTTTTCGTTGTGTTTTTCCTTTTTCTCACCTTTCTCATGCTTTTCCAACAAATTCAGCACTTGTTCATGTTCCGTTAGCTTACCGAATAAGGTTGTGAGACTCAAAGTTGTAAGATCATTCGCTTCTTTGATTGCGGTGACCTTTGGTTGCCATGACCTATTGAGACATCTCAAAATCTTATTAGTAGCATCTTGATTAGTGATTGGTTTACCTAAACCATGTAACTTGTTGGTAATTTTTACAAACCTTTGTTGCATATCCGCAATGGTTTCACCATCTTGCATATGAAACAATTCGAACTCTTGAGTTAAGGTGTTTATTTTGGATATTTTGACCTCATTAGTACCCTCAAAATGAGTAACTAATGTATCCCACATTTCTTTGGCCGATAAGCAATGCGACACATGATAAAATTGTTCAATCCCAAGGGATGAAATAAGTATGTTTTGTGCCTTTGCATCGTAATTGACCTTTTTCTTATCATCGTCCGTCCATTGTGCCATAGGCTTATTGGTGACAATGCCATTAGGATCGGTGATTGTCGGAACAAACGGACCGTTCTCAATAGCATTCCACACTTCACCATCAAAAGAATTGATGTGTATGCGCATAATACTTTTCCCATAATCAAAATGATCTCCATTAAATATAGGTGCCCGATTATAAGCCCCTTTAAGTGCAAAAGCCATGTTTTCTAATAATTGGCACAATCCACCGAATTTTGTAAACAAAATTGAACCGGGATCGTGATACCACTTGTTAGACTACTTGGCTACCACTTAGAAGGGGGGGTTGAATAAGTGGGACTTTTAAACAATGTTGATTTTAAAAAATTTAGTTCAAAAAGGTACGAGCGGAAGCACCACCGGATCGGTAGTCTCTTTGCACCCGATTGATCACTGGAAAGGTAGTATAGCCTTGAACGAGATGATAAAGAACAAGGAATGATCGTGTGCAAAATTTTCGAATTAAACAATCAATAACACAGTCCAAGCAAGTTATGAATATAGAACCAACCAAATCACAATCAAGATAAATGTCAATTGAATTTTGGTGCACACGTACGAACACAAAATTCAATTGAATCGGAAAATTAAAGCGATTGCGTAAAGTAAGATATTAAGGAAGAAAGACACAAACAATTGATTAGGGAGTTCCCAACGGCTTTCGTGTCGTCCTCGCGGTCGGCCGGGTACGTCTCCCCCCAAATAACCAAACGGGTTATTTGAGCGTTTATTGATTAAACACGTTTGAACAGTTGTGCACAATTTACAAAGACTCCAATAACCCTATATCGAATCTAATGCAAACTATGCGTAATAACCTCAACAAGTACCGAAGCTTCTCCCTCTGATTCCAACGATTCTACCCGTGCGCAATCCTCGCACAATCGTCCAGCTGAGTACCTCACTTCTACGTTGTTGATCCTTCAAGATATCGCACAATCTTGATTCCTTGAGAAAAACCCAAACCTTCTCCACAAATCAACTCGATCACGCCTCTGATTCACCGCAAGCCGTATCGAACGTTATCGACCAAATGTACAACCTTTATCCGAATGATCCCATACTCATTCTTCAATGAATTGCAATTTGATGGAAGACGATGATCTTGTGAAGAATAACTCCTTGATCCAAATCCTTTACCCAATTTGAATCCCAAAGAGTTTATCAAACCTATTTCACTTTCTCACAGGTTTTCCTCTCTTTACAATGACAAAGCACATTGCTATTTATAGAGAAAATAGGATTGAGCAAATTTAGGCAAAACTTAACAGACATGTATCGATACAAATGATGGTTTGTATCGATACAAACCCTTTGACCAGCGTACAAATTTGAAATATTGACCTATGTATCGATACAAACACGAATATGTATCGATACATATAGCAGTTTCTTGAAATCTTGACTGATATGTATTAAATCGTGCAAGCATGATTCGATACATCATGAGTTCTCTGGTCTATTGAGAGATATAGGCTTGTATCGATACATGCAAGCATGATTCGATACACAAGTGACTCTCTGTCTCAGATAGACCAGTTTTGTATCGATACAAGTGATGTATGTATCGATACAAAAAGCACAAAATCAGTCAGAAGTAATTTCAGGACATTTGTATCGATACAAGTGATTATGTATCGATACAGAGTACCTAAAAATCAATTTTCCAAAGTTTAAAAATAGTTTTTCGCTGTCAAGTCATTTGTAATGTTGCCAAAATATGTTCTACTCTATTTTCATGTGTTTTGACAATTATTAAAACATGAGGATGAACTGGTGCACTTACATTCTTCCCCTTTTTGATAATTGTCAAAACTTTGCATAAGCTAACTAAGCCTATACCTAATATGCAATAAAATAGCAATGTATACAGACGCAATTACACCAAGGCTAACAATAAGCACGCTCCCCCTGAGTTGATGCCATAATGCTTTGTTGATAATATTCAAGACTTCTTTAGCTATTCATCCTTAGCTTGTGCAATCCAAATCTCTCCCCCTTTGACAATATCAAAAAGAAGAAGAGAACTCATTAGAAGTATCAAGTTCAAACAATTTTAATCATAGTCATATCGTGCACTTACATTTGTCGAAATGCACTATATGATGAAATTTCCTAATCAAATAATTACATACAAAGATATGCCAAAATATATCAATGACGAATACCAAATATCATGACAAACATGGAATGTAGAACAACAAACCAAAACCAACGCATGAATATCGTAACACATCGACATTTTAATCAAGTAACATATCCAAATATGGGACGAAATAAACAAAGCAATGCAACACATGCATAAACATAACATGATTATCCATACAAACAAAATTATCCAAAATAACATGTATGTATGAAACACATATAATCAACAAGGTACATACTTATGTATGTGAGCAACAAACAATACCAAAGCACATTATAACATGAGAACACATGTTAAACCATATATGCATGATAGTACATTCACATAAATGAATCAAAGTACCAAAGATTAATCATATGAGAGTATATATGTGTATGTATGCACACAAAGTCACATATAAGAGCAAAACAAGCATATACAAACCAAGTATGAACTTAATATGGCATTTGTAATGATCTTTGTCAAATCCACATTATAAACATATGAGACTCAAAAACTTATAAATATTTTTGAGCGAAATTCTTGGAAATGGAGGATTGGACAACTATCAATGCGAATATTATATTAAGGTGAAAGTTATATGTATATGAAACCAATGTACAAATGCTAAGTAAAAAAAAATATAAAGGTAAAAGTAGAGAATAGAATCTTCCCTTGAGTGTTAAGTGGAGGAAGTGATCAATTTCCACAACTTTGTAAGTATCGAGTTGAAGTTTTTCTCATCATTTACCTTGTTCGTAAGTCTTGAACTCCATTGTTGTCGGTGTCTTTCGTCAATGGTTCAAGACGTTTTCCTACATACTTAGACATTTGAAATAGGTCCCCAACTCATGTTGGGTCCTAGTTGGTTAGTAGCACCATTATTGCCTAACTTAGGTAACCATTGCAACTTGCCATTTGGTACCAAGGTTTTTCGAGCATGGCATTCTGCAATAGTATGACCCTTGTCACAACAATAATGACAAACGATATGAGGATTACTTTTCTTAGAATCCTTTTCAACAAACTTATACTTTTTATTTCTAGGTTTTAACGATTTGTTGAATTTAGATGGATCAACCGCAAAAGTAATCTCCGGCTTGGATGGTTCTTTTAGCTTATCTTGCAACTTTCGCAAGTCTCTATATAAGTAAAAGCATCCATCACATCCATATCTATCGTTACCGTAACTATCAACAGTCACAAGAGGTTTTTGAATCATAGATTCTTTGAGAGCTTTCAACTCAAGCTCCGTTGCCGAAACTTTTGCCTCAAGATATTTATTAACTTGCATTAAACCTTTTAGTCGTTGAAAAGCCTCTTTAGTTTCTTTGTGTAACTTTTCAAAAGCGACTTGCAACTCATGATATTCTAAAAGCGTATATGAGCTAGAGGGATTTTGGTTTACCTTTTTAGGAGCAAGTTTCTTACGATCATAGGATGTCAAGCACACATTTGCCAATACATCTTCATCACTTGAGCTAGAGCTTGATGATGAAGAAGAAGATGAGCTTCCGCTCTCCCATGCAACATACGCTTTCTTTCCCTTGTCCTTGCTTCCCTTTTTGAATGAAGGTGACTCCTTCTCTTTTCTCTTGAGCTTAGGGCAATCCGGCTTGAAGTGACCAACTTGGTCGCATTCATAGCATGCCCCTTTCTTGGAGTACCTACCACTATCACTCTTCCGACGGTAACCACTATCTTTTCAAAACTTCTTAAGATTGTCATCGGAGTGCTTTATCCCATTCTTTCTCACATATCTATTATAGCGTCGAACGAAGAGCCCGATTTCCTCATCATCGTAATCGTGTTCGCTTGAGCTACTTTCCACTTGCTCAACCTTTTTGGACTTGGATATGGAGGCCTTTAGAGCAATGGACCTCTTATCCTTTTCTTTTTCCTTTTCGTTGTGTTTCTCCTTTTTCTCACCTTTCTCATGCTTTTCCAACAAATTCAGCACTTGTTCATGTTCCGTTAGCTTACCGAATAAGGTTGTGAGACTCAAAGTTGTAAGATCATTCGCTTCTTTGATTGCGGTGACCTTTGGTTGCCATGACCTATTGAGACATCTCAAAATCTTATTAGTAGCATCTTGATTAGTGATTGGTTTACCTAAACCATGTAACTTATTGGTAATTTTTACAAACCTTTGTTGCATATCCGCAATGGTTTCACCATCTTGCATATGAAACAATTCGAACTCTTGAGTTAAGGTGTTTATTTTGGATATTTTGACCTCATTAGTACCCTCAAAATGAGTAACTAATGTATCCCACATTTCTTTGGCCGATAAGCAATGCGACACATGATAAAATTGTTCAATCCCAAGGGATGAAATAAGTATGTTTTGTGCCTTTGCATCGTAATTGACCTTTTTCTTATCATCGTCCGTCCATTGTACCATAGGCTTATTGGTGACAATGCCATTAGGATCGGTGATTGTCGGAACAAACGGACCATTCTCAATAGCATTCCACACTTCACCATCAAAAGAATTGATGTGTATGCGCATACTACTTTTCCAATAGTCAAAATGATCTCCATTGAATATAGGTGCCCGATTATATGCCCCTTTAGGTGCAAAAACCATGTTTTCTAATAATTGGCACAATCCACCGAATTTTGTAAACAAAATTGAACCGGGATCGTCATACCACTTGTTAGACTACTTGGCTACCACTTAGAAGGGGGGGTTGAATAAGTGGGATTTTTAAACAATGTTGATTTTAAAAAATTTAGTTCAAAAGGTACGCGCGGAAGCACCACCGGATCGGTAGTCTCTTTGCACCCGATTGATCACTGGAAAGGTAGTATAGCCTTGAACGAGATGATAAAGAACAAGGAATGATCGTGTGCAAAATATTCGAATTAAACAATCAATAACACAGTCCAAGCAAGTTATGAATATAGAACCAACCAAATCACAATCAAGATAAATGTCAATTGAATTTTGGTGCACACGTACGAACACAAAATTCAATTGAATCGGAAAATTAAAGCGATTGCGTAAAGTAAGATATTAAGGAAGAAAGACACAAACAATTGATTAGGGAGTTCCCAACGGCTTTCGTGTCGTCCTCGCGGTCGGCCGGGTACGTCTCCCCCCAAATAACCAAACGGGTTATTTGAGCGTTTATTGATTAAACACGTTTGAACAGTTGTGCACAATTTACAAAGACTCCAATAACCCTATATCGAATCTAATGCAAACTATGCGTAATAACCTCAACAAGTACCGAAGCTTCTCCCTCTGATTCCAACGATTCTACCCGTGCGCAATCCTCGCACAATCGTCCAGCTGAGTACCTCGCTTCTACGTTGTTGATCCTTCAAGATATCGCACAATCTTGAATCCTTGAGAAAAACCCAAACCTTCTCCACAAATCAACTCGATCACGCCTCTGATTCACCGCAAGCCGTATCGAACGTTATCGACCAAATGTACAACCTTTATCCGAATGATCCCATACTCATTCTTCAATGAATTGCAATTTGATGGAAGACGATGATCTTGTGAAGAATAACTCCTTGATCCAAATCCTTTACCCAATTTGAATCCCAAAGAGTTTATCAAACCTATTTCACTTTCTCACAGGTTTTCCTCTCTTTACAATGACAAAGCACATTGCTATTTATAGAGAAAATAGGATTGAGCAAATTTAGGCAAAACTTAACAGACATGTATCGATACAAATGATGGTTTGTATCGATACAAACCCTTTGACCAGCGTACAAATTTGAAATATTGACCTATGTATCGATACAAACACGAATATGTATCGATACATATAGCAGTTTCTTGAAATCTTGACTGATATGTATTAAATCGTGCAAGCATGATTCGATACATCATGAGTTCTCTGGTCTATTGAGAGATATAGGCTTGTATCGATACATGCAAGCATGATTCGATACACAAGTGACTCTCTGTCTCAGATAGACCGGTTTTGTATCGATACAAGTGATGTATGTATCGATACAAAAAGCACACAATCAGTCAGAAGTAATTTCAGGACATTTGTATCGATACAAGTGATTATGTATCGATACAGAGTACCTAAAAATCAATTTTCCAAAGTTTAAAAATAGTTTTTCGCTGTCAAGTCATTTGTAATGTTGCCAAAATATGTTCTACTCTATTTTCATGTGTTTTGACAATTATTAAAACATGAGGATGAACTGGTGCACTTACAATTTTAACTTAATACGTGCTAGATGATTAGTTTGAGTTTCAATTTTAAAAACTTTTTCTGTTCGTTTTTTACGATTTAAGTTTTGTTTCGTAAAACTAATATCATTTTTGGATTCCTTGTGAAAAAACGAGAAGAACTATATATGTTTTGTTGATTTCTGTGAACTTTTATGAACTCTGGTGTCGGAAACGGCGCCAGCGACAGTGAAGATCAAACGGAGATGATGATCCACGCGTGACCGTCAGATTGATCCAGCGGTGCGTGTGTTTCTTTGATCGTGACCGTCAGATCTCTTTAAATGAGGATCTGACGGTAGTAAGACGATAGAACCACAATACGCGTCCACGCTGGATCCGCGCTTGTGATTGATCCACGCGTGAGCCCTTTATTTACCAGTTTCAATCGGGTCCGTTGGATTGATCCAGTGGCGCGTGTGTAGACATGAGCATATCCGTTATATCCTCTTTAATGAGGATTAGACGGCTGTAAATCGTGATCTCACGCGTACGCGTCACACACGATCCGGACCCTATAGGCTTCAGTTTTTTTTTTTTTTTGCACAACTGTAGCGCGTCTGGGCTTGGGTTTTTCTGGGCTTTTTACTATTTCACACCCCCTTTTATTTTCGCTCACGAGATAATTATTATTGATATAATCATGTTTTAGGTCATTTTTGTCTGTTTTATCATAAAATTAATTTTTGACTTATTATTTTCTATTTTTTAATATTTATTTAATTATTTATCACTTAATAGTTTATTAATTAGTTAATTGTTCGTTTAGTTTGTTTTGTTTATGAACTAATGATACAAGTTGCTTGGCATATGCTTGTTTAAGCTATTTGAGCCTATTAAGCACAAAGTTGAAGCTTACCCTATTTTTATGTCTTTATTATTTATTTTATTTAATTTTTGTTAATGCCTTTTGGTGTTATTTGATTAGTAACTTTTTAATTACATCTTGCATTCATAATATAAACACTTAGGATGTTTAATTAGGGCTTTTACCCTCTGCCCCTTTATATTTTTATTACTACATGATTTAAAATTTTATTTATTAATTTTAATTATAGATTTAATATGCTTAGGATCATTTATTTAAGGCTTAAATATCATTTTGGTCCCTGTATGTTCCCAGTTTTTTGGTTTTAGTCCCTGTAAGCTTTTTTGTTTTAAATTAGTCCTTCAATGTGTTATTTTTTTTCGTTTTAGTCCCTGCCGTCCAAATCCGTTAAAAAAACGCTTAGGTGGCAAACAGAGGGACTAAAACCAAAAAATAAATTTGCAGTTAAGGAGGGACTAAAACCAAAAAACAATTTTTTTTTCTTTCTATTTTTAGTATTTACTAGCTCTACAAATGAAGAATGACTTCCACTCTGCACGCCTGGCTGCTTCAAAGGCAGTGAAGGAGCCTCCCAGTGGGAGTTTTGCAAACTTGGATCTAATGTAGATGCTGAAGTGCTGTATTCGTGCCCAAGAGATTTCTCATAAACAGTATGTTTCACAAGCTCTTCCCAAGGAGCTGGAGGGTTATAACTCTGATCACCTGATGTCCCTCTTAGAACATCAAATCGAAGTTGTTCATCACCGTGGTTTACGGTATTAAATCCAAGCTGATGATTACCATGGTTTAAATAACTGATACATAAATAAAAAAAAAAGAGAACATGTGAGAATGAGTAGCAATAGACGAAGTTGAATACATCAAAAGATGGAAACGGAAAAGAAAGTGCCTGACATCCGGAAACTGAACCAAAGAATCATCTACAACTGCAGATTTTATCTCAAAGCCACTTCTAGAAAGATTATTAGGTGCCAAATTTCCATAAGATGCAGAATTATTGCCACCCTTGTATGTACCAAAACTCAAATGTGAACACTCAGCAGCCAAGGCTTGTAAATGATTTGGAAGAACCACTGCATCCTCAGATGATGGCGCTTCTAGGTGAGATTCCTCCATACTTAATCGCTGGAGATCCAAAGCAACAGAGGACACACCTACAAGCTACAAGTACATCATTAGAAATTTAACATCAAAATAAAGGTGATTCATGATCTGCTCCTTAAGAGCAAAAGGGTTAAAGAAATCTATTGTACGTGAATTTTGAATTGCTTGCTCATTTGTGCTTTTGTATAAAATTATAAAAACAAATTATTAAAAAAAAAAGCTAAAAGAATTGACTATTTGCGAAAAGTATAAGCATGAAAAAACAGAAGCATATATGAAGATAGATGAGAATTTCACAATATTTAGCATAAATGGTAGCATCTCGCCATGATTCATTAAAATAAGATTTAATGCCATGTGATTATTATTTCACAGAAAAATAAAGATTGAGGTTATTCTGTATCTAAAGCTTGAGTCACAGGAAATTACCTTCATGATGCTTATGAGAACTACGAAAGTCAAAGGCAGTTGTATAATTGTATTCCCTAAATTAGAAGCAGAATCAATTTTTTCCGAAATAGCATTATCACTACCATTCTCCTCCCATGAAACTTGAGCTGCATCTAATTCATTGTTCCTGTGTAAACTTACTTCAGCAACATGCAAGTTAGGATGCTCAAAGGGATCATTTGCATTTGATGAAGACATATTTAGTGCTTGTGCATTTTCAGTGAATGGTTGTTCAGTTACAGGCCACTCATTGTGGAGATCCTGTTGCTCATAATTATTTTGACAGGGAAGAGAAATATGTTGAAGAGGAAGAGAAGAGAAAGATGAAGGAATTTGGGAATTTAGGATTGTAAATTCATTTTTTTGGTTTTAGTCCCTCCGTTTGCCACCTAAGCGTTTTTTTAACAGAATTGGACGGCAGGGACTAAAACAAAAAAAAATTAACACATTGAAGGACTAATTTAGAACAAAAAAACTTACAGGGACTAAAACCAAAAAATTGAGAACATACAGGGACTTAAATGATATTTAAGCCTTTATTTAACACTTAGACACTAGTTTCATGAATTCAAATTAATTAAACCAAGGTCCAAAAACTCCCTCTTGTGACACATCAACCATGAGTCATAGTTGCACTAGGATTAATTCTCTTTTATGCATGCAAATCACTCTTCTCTCATTCATTCATGCTTCAGCAAGAAAACTGAAGCCAATGCTCTCATTCTCTCCCCCTCTCACGTGTGTAACAACAACAACAAGCTAAGCTAACATCCAAAATTTTCAATTCAACCTTAACACCAAAGTTTGTCTCTATCCATCACAAGTTTCTTAACCCTAACATGCAGAGATTCCAACTGCAACCACCACAGCAAGAATCTCTGAGAACCACCTCTCCAAAAACATCACATGAAACTAAAATTCAACCTACATCGCTTCACCACATTTCTACCCAATAACATTGCATGCAAGCTTAAGCTAGGCCAAGCTAGACACTGTTTCAAACCCAGAAATCCAACTATAAATAGCCCTCCATTCCAACTCACTGATCATCAACTCATCTTCAAATTCGTAGTTCAAACTTGAGGGTTTTTCAAGTGTCTAGGAGCTCAAATTCTGGTTCTCTGTTCGTGGGTCTTGCTAGGAGTTGCAGTAGCTGTTGTAGAGCTTAGATAGGTTAAAGCTCAGTTAATAGGTGGGTTCTTAGGCTAGTTTAGTTAGAATTCCCTTAATTTATGTATTTGCATGTTAACTTAAGAAATTAGGAATTAAATTGTGTGAGGAGAACTAGCTCCCAAATTCTCTTCTATTCTGTTAAATATTGATTATATTATATATCTGCACTTTCTCAGAGTTTGATTGTAGGTGATTCCTTTGAAAAATGTTGAAATTCGTAAAACAGGGGCTTTACTGCATTAACTCGCCATAGCGAGTTGCTAGCGAGCACTCATGGCGAGCTCAAGGTTTTGGGCTGAAGAACTTCGCCATGGCGAGCTCTAGCTCGCCTAGCGAGTTGTTTAGGTCAGTACCTGTAAGTTCGCCATGGCGAGCTTGCTAACTCGCTGTAGCGAGCTAACCCAGAATTGCCTCACTTTTTCTGCTTTTAAAATGAATGATCACTCGTTTTATATTATTACCTGAGAAAGATAAATTGCAGTTGTATAATGTATTTAATATTGTACGGGAAGTCAGGCACAATTCTGAAATTAGGGATAACTTAGAATTAAGTTGTGTGCCCCCCGATTTTGGGAATTATTGGTAGTATGTTATGAACCTAGTGATCAGTCAAATAAAAACATGTTTATGTTATCAGTGTGGACTTCGTTTTAGATGTTCCATTAGAAAATTTATATGAGCTTTATGCCGGAGCGCTTTCTGCTCGCGGATAAGGCGAACCCCTGAGACGTGCTCACCTTAGAGGGTTTGCGGTTTAAAATGAACAAGATAAACTTTGTGTTACACCTTTACATTATTGTTTATGATAATTATGCTATGGATTTAGATTATGATATGATTGATTAGGATCCCCGGCTTTATAGCCTAGGAGGGTAGTAGAATTCACTGGGACGAAGTGACTGTCTCACCCCACTCCCTATTTGAAACAGGAAAACAGGTTGAATAGGTAAGCTTTGGTGTTGGAGTCGCTGTTGCTGTTGGAGGATCGCATTTAGTCTTTCTATGCTTTTCTCATTATCTGATCGTGTTGTCTTCGTTTCCGCTATGTTATTTGAACTCGTTTGTATTTCTGCACCTGCGCGTGCTTATTTGAATAATGTAATTGTAATGAACTCAGTACTATTTATAATATTCTGCATTATATTCTAGATAATAATGTGGGGTATTACAATCAGAGATTCTAAAAAAAAGTATTAGATTTTTTACAAAAAAATATACTCGCATAATATTAAAGTTTCTACAATAAAAAAATATTAGAGAATCTCTAATTGAGTGAACAAAAAAAAAATACAAACTCGATAAAAAAGAAAAAACTCTAGTTTAGTTGTATATATCCAACAATTTTGTTTTATAATAATGGGTTAGAGAGATATATCCGATTAATTTAATAGTATATATCCAAAAAATTGTTTTCTTAAAAAATAATGGGTTAGAGAAGATTAAAAAAATACAAAATAAAATAGAGAAACTCTAATTGAATGCCACCTAAGCAAAAACTCTAATAACTCTAATTAAATGCCACATAAGCAATTTTTCTTGAGAATGCACGAGAAGGCTCCGTGGGAATCTCGTTATGTATATAATAAAGATAGAGATAGAGATTATTATAATAGAGATAATTTATTTGTTAATATATCACCAATGTAAAACAATGTAAAAATTATATCACAATAAAAAAAAATCATATTGTTCCGGCGTGGAACTTAGGGGGGATATATTTAGTAATGATGAATAAAGTATCAATTGAATATCACGGCGTTTGATCGCTTTTTGATTTTACTCGCCCTTTTGTGGCTGTTTTCTATGTCATTGCTTTTGATTTCTTTCATATTTGCTTTGTTGTGTACGCCATATGACTGCATGACTTTGAGTTTGCTATTGATTGTTCTTTGATTTTCTTTGGCGATTACTGGGCTTAACCCTCTATGCATGGTGTGTTTGTTTCTAACATCGCCTGCGTCTTGCTATATGCGCCTTTTTTCTTTCCGTCGTATCCAACTTATAAGATTTAGGGATAACGCCGTTTCTATTTTAGACGTATCCAACTCGTAAGATTTACAGATAATGTCATGGTGTTTCAACGCATTTCCGTCGTATCCGGCTCGTAAGACTTAGGGATATCGCCGTTTCTATTTTAGACGTATCCAACTCGTAAGATTTACAGATAACGCCATGGTGTTTCAACGCTTTTCCGTCATACCCAGCTCATAAGACTTAGGGGTATCGCCGTTTCTATTTTAGACGTGTCCAACTCGTAAGATTTACAGATCATGCCATGGTGTTTCAACACTAATTTCTTTTTCTGACGATCACATGGCGCTTTGTCCTTTGACATCTTCTCTCAAGTGGTGTTTTATCAAATGGAGCTTTTGCGGTGACTTTATCAACTCGTACCTACAATAAAAATGAAAAGATGCACAATGTAATCTTAGCATGTGAAATTAATTGTGTAGTATCTTTTGAGTAAAGTTTGCCAAAAATTTGGAACGATATCAGCTGGTTATGAGCATTCAAGTGGCAAATGATCCTATATTGTTTCATATATTCCCTTTGTCCGCCTCGTTTTTTATGATCGCATCTTGAAAGAGTGTTGCGCTCCAAGTGTTTTGTACTTTAACTGGGAATTGAAGTCGCCTAGCAACAAAATTGAATGATGGCGAGACGATGATGTTGGGCAGTAGATTGGCGACAATAACTCGGTCGAGACAGCAAAATTAGATCCATGTCATTGAAAAGAAAATGAAACATGAGTGAATCAAATTAAAATAGAGAAAATAGATGAGTGAACCCAATTAAATTTACACAAACATCATGACATCCATCTTTAGTTATATATGTTAAATAGATTAAACATATGCTCGCACTTCATCACTTAATTATAATGCATGTACTCTTGCTAAAATCATGGGAGCTCTTGCTTAAATCATGGGAGGTTAAAGACATGCCAGTCACAGGAAGCAAGTGTTTAGAATTTTTATGAGGTTATCCATAGAACTTTCAGCATGTATCATATGTGTAGGGTTCAACATCTTTAGAGACTTAAAACTTGTATAAATTCCTACAACTAGAGAAGTAATGCAGGTGTTCTTATAAGAAGCAAAACACTTTGTCAGAAAAATGCTAATTTAGTTCTTAACTAAGAAAACGTAGAAACAGAAAATACTTTATACTTTCTTTGGTGGTTATATTGCCTTAGTCATCTTAATTTAATTGAAAATTTGTTGACTTATTCTACTCATAAATATCAAACCAGCACAAACATTTTTGAACCAAGCAAAACCATGTTTCTTTGTAAAGTGCCGCACCAAAAGAAAAACAAGTCCCACACTAGTAATTAATCTTGAAAAATCATCAAGTACCGATTTTCTTTCATTATAGATGATAAATATGATTCATGAACTATATATTAATCAATCATGTTAAAAATCGGTAACTATATACGCACAAATAACATGTTATCAAAAACGATACGATTAAATGATAAGTTACATGAAAAGAACGTTAACACCTCGATTGGGAGTCGCCCTGCGACAGAAACGATCTACGGCGAGATGAATATGTTGGACGGTAAGTCAGCGGTGATAGTTCGGCGAGTCGGAGGATTTAGATTCACAGCAACTACGGTTGTCTCCTTCTTCTTCTAATATAAATTTATAATATGATGCTAGTCGTCACCGCCGTCAAAATCATATTTCTCATGCCTGGAATCATTTGTACCGGCATCCAACAAAGGATGCTAACTTCAAGAAATTGAGTGTCTTCACTTTTATCATTTTGTTGAAAGAATTTCTCTTTTAACTTTTTGAGTTTTGTTCTCTGGTATATCTAGTACAATGCGGAACTCCCCACAAATAGAATAACAAAACTTGCACTTGCTCCTTGATCGCAGAAGGAATTGGTATGACTCCACCATTTATTGCCATCCTAATATTTTTACTGACTGGGTCCATTATGCTTCATTGTTGAAAACGATCGATGAAAAGCACATTTCTCCGTTGGAATATTGAAAGCATTCAAAAACTAATTCAGATACGACGTTGAGTCGATGAACGAGATGAAACTTGAGGCTTGGGAATCGTTTTACCGAGTCCCCACGGTGGGCGCCAATTGTTCCGGCGTGGAACTTAGGGGGGATATATTTAGTAATGATGAATAAAGTATCAATTGTACTTAGGCTAATTTTCGGTGCGTAAAGATAAAAATAAGGAAAGAGAAAGTAAAGAACACGCATTATTTGTTGACCCAGTTTGGTGAGAAGCACCTAGTCTGGAGGATACCAATTCAGGAGGGAGTTTACTATTGGTAGTGGATGATACAATAATTGTGTTCCGTCCAATTTTTTTGATCGATCCTTTCTCTCATGAAGAAACCTTGTATTTATAGGCTTTCTTCCACCATGATCATGCATTGCCATGTTCTCTCAACCGCCATGCCACTTCTTAATTATGTGGATCATGGATAGTTCATCATTTCTCCACCGTGTCATCATGGAGGTGGTGGGTGGTTTATTCTTCCTCCCCCGCGTCATCGTGGGGGTAATGGGTAGTTATTCTTCTTCCACCGTGTCCAGGAGGTGGTGATCGTGAATGATCTTTACTTCGCCGGTGAGTCAACCACGCCTGTGGGGCGACATAGTCTGTCATCACGTTGCCTATACTCTGCCTTTCCCGCCAAGGTATAATTTGAATTGCTTGGATCATTTGTTGGGCCACTTCGTTATTGGGCCCATAGAATTTCGCCCAGTACACATATAATTCAAGAATGTAATTGGTTGAAATTGAAACAAATGTAATCTTAATTCTAATAATCTTAAATATTACATCTAACGGGAGTGCACATATAGTGGATAAATATACACTACTAGAAAAACAACTTTTAGCGTCGGCCAAAATCCCACGCCAAAGGGCCAAAATCCCACGTTAAAGCATGTTTAGCGTCGGATTAGCGTCGGTGTCGGCTGAGCTAAAACGCTCGAAGCTAAACCTTAACATCGGCTTTTTGACTCCGACTCTTATATAGCGTCGGTTTGGTCGAGTCAACCTCCGACTCTACTTTTGTCCAGCCTCAAGTAGTCAACAAAATCATATAGCTTCGGCCTGGCCGACTCTAAAGTCAACTTTAAAAAGTCAATATTTAGACTATAGTCGGACTCTCCGACGCTAAATTGTAACAAAAAAATTTAAAAAAAATATCTCAAACCACCCTGATTTGTTACACAATTGCACATGAAACTAAGAAACAACAATAAAGCAACAAATCTGCCACAAAAAGTCATCATTAAACTACAAAATCATACTCCGAATAAATTAATTATTCACTTGTTACCTATTACCCTGTTTTGCACCTAATACTAAGAAGTATTACACATAAACTCTACTACAATCAAAATGCATAGAGTAACAAACATGTATAGAGTAACAAAGTTGTTATGATACTACAAAGCAGTTTGAAAATACAAAAATAACCAACTTACTAAAAGTAGAAGATTAATGTCAAAGCATAGATACAACGAAAAACTTATATAGGTAGACACCTCCCGACTATTAGCCCAAGCGCCAAATTTGCTTGCACCATGGGAAGACAAGCTTTCTATGTTGAAGTAATTTTGATGAAGACAAATATGTGAAAAGAAGTAAAAGATTGATTATGCTCAAGTGCTCAAGGTTGAAGAAATCCGAATTATCTCATGAAGATTTTGATCAAGATATGGGGAATAATCTTAGGTACAATATGCAAGTCATTATTATAAGCTTTAGGTGCTCATAAACTTTCATCTAAACCTTTCTAAAGTTACTATAATAATGTTGCATGATTCCCATTCAAAAGCCTTTTAACTTAGAATATTTTTCAAAATATTGGGCAGGTAAATCGATTTACCTCAACAGGTAAATTGATTTACCATTTCTCTGCTTGCTCAATTTTCCACAGGTAAATCGATTTACCTCATAGGTAAATCGATTTACATCTCTCTGCTTGCTGAATTTTCCACAGGTAAATCGATTTACCTCATAGGGAAATCAATTTACCCTGTGCAATTTTGCAAATTTTTTTAACGTTGAAAATGGAAATCGATTTACCTCTATTAGCATTTGAAAATTCTGAATTGTAACACACCTTTTCATTATTATACCTCTTCCAAATCATTACAATTTTATATTCAAAAAGGTATCATATTCTATATAAATTTATATCATAATTTTCACAAAAGAATCAATCACTTTCATTAATAATTTTCATAACAATTCTCTGTATATATTTTAACAAAACTATTTGAAACTTTCATGCATAATTTCATATCAAATAAAAGTTTCATGAGCACTTAGAGTTTATTATTCTGAATTGGTATATTGAAAGTGAAAACAAAATATTGGAATTTTGTTTTATCAAAATTCTCCTGTACTCAAATTTTGTATCCAAACTCTTGTATAAAATTCATATTAGTGTGAACACCTTGCTGTCTAGGATTATTGGAAGCAAGAGAGTGAAAAAGAGAGGATTGTTCTCTTGTTTCACTTTGTAAGGGAATCACCTTGCTGTCCAGTATTGTTGGAAGCAAGAGAGTGAAAAAGAGAGGATTGTTCTCTTGTTTCACTTTGTAACGGTCATAGTGAAATCATTCACATGGTGTGAAGATACTGGACGTACCCTTATGTTAGGACGGGAATCAGTATAAATCCTTTGTGTTCTTCTTCTCTTCCCTACACTTTCTATTTTCTGCATAACATTCATATATTTATCACAAACTTTCAAGGAAAATAAAAAGAATCCAAACATCTCTAAAATAATAAATAAAAAAAATCCTAAGAACCTAACTCACCCCCCCCCCCCCCCCCCCCCCTCCCTCTTAGGTTGCACTCTTAAATTTACAATTGGTATCAGAGCAAGTTATAGGTAACTTGTTCCTAAAAGATCAAGAATGGCTTCCGCAAATCCGACTTTTAGAGATGGTGGTAGTAGTAACAAGCCTCCATTGTTCAGTGGTGAATATTTTGATTTTTAGAAAATTCGTATGAAGGCACATTTAGAAGCACAAGGAGATGGTATATGGAAGGCTGTTGTAGAAGGACCATTTGTTCCTATGAGTGTTGTTAATGGAATAGGTACACCCAAAATGGAAAGTTCATGGGATGAAGATGATAAGAAAAATGTACTCTACAACAAAAAGACAATCAATATACTTCAAAGTGCGCTTAGCATGGATGAATTTTTCCGTATTTCTCAATGCCAAACGGCAAAGGAAATATGAGATACCTTGGTGGAAACTCATGAAGGAACCATTGAAGTTAAAAGGTCTAGATTAAACACTTTAAGTCATGAATACGAATTATTCAGAATGCAACCCGGAGAATCAATCCTCAACATGCAAAAAAAATTCGTGCACTTGACAAATCATCTAAAAGCACTTGGTAAGAATCTTACTAACGATGATCTTAATCTTAAAGTGCTTAGATCGTTAACCAGGGAGTGGCAACCAAAAGTGACGGCAATATCCGAGAAGAAAAGTCTATCCAAAATGTCTTCCGCAACGTTGTTCGGTAAACTTCAAGAATATGAGAAAAAACTTGGAATACTCGAAATGCATGAGAATCAAGATAAGAAATCCAAAAGCATTGCATTAAAGGTTGACTCCAAGGAAAATGAAGAAGAAGATGATCCGGAAGAAGACGATAACTTCATGCACCTTGTAAAAAGGTTAAGTGAATTGTTTATTAATAATGATAATTATTCTAACTTTGTGAAAAAGCAGTAATTTTTTAACAAGAAGGAAACATCTACATCCACACAAAATATCACTTGTTATGAATGTGGGAAACAAGGAGACATAAAGACGGATTGTCCAAAACTTGCAAAAAAAAAGTAGTTTCAAAAGAAGAAAGGAGTCAAAGCCCAAAAGAGCATATATTGCATGAGATGATAATGAAGTAAGTTCATCATCCGACTCAGAAAGCGAAGAATATGCAAACCTTGCATTAATGGCATCATATCATTCCGATGATGAATATGAAGAGGTTAGTAGTAAATCTCCTTCTTGTGATAATGACTATCAAGGTGCTATAAATGAATCACTTAATGAATGTAAAATTCTAAATAGAACGGTGTAAACACAAAAGAAACAAATTTTATCTCTTGAAGAAAAAATTGACACTATGGAAAAGAATTTTGAAATTGAAAAACAAAGTTTTCTTGAAAAAGAAAATCATAATTTTACATGCAAAAAATGTGATTCACTTTCCTTCCAAATTGTTCAATTGAAAAGAGTTCTTGAAAGATATGAAAAAGGACAAGTTGGATTGGACAATATCCTTAGTCAACGAAGATATTCTAATGATAAAAGTGGACTTGGTTATTCTAAATTTGACAAACCAAGTATTAATAATAAAACTATCTTAGTTAAGGAAATTGATCCATCCACAAAAGAGAAAGTGAATAAAGCACAAAAAGTTCATTATCACCCTAAGAAGAGATCTCCTAAAAGAAATTCATATGTTTCTATATATAGAAGTAATTTTGTTCCTACTTTTTTTTATTGTGGTATAAGTGTCCATACACCTAATGCTTGTTATGTAAGAAATTTTAGTGTATCAAATGGGCATTATGTGTGGGTAAAGAAATGAACTAATTATGAAGGACCCAAAGCAACTTGGGTACCAAACAAAACTTAATTTGTTTTGTAGGTTTGCTTGAATACCACTACAAATCTATGGTATCTTGATAGTGGTTGTTTCAAGCATATGACGGGAGAAGTACACAAATTTTCAAATCTTTTTTGAAATAAGCAAATTTTCATATCTAGTGCTTAAAGCCAAGGGTTATGACACTTTTAAAGACAACAACAAAGGAAAAATTCTTGGCATAGGCAAAGTTGGAGTACCACATTTCATATCCATTGAAGATGTTCTTTATGTTGAAAGACTAAAATACAATCTTCTAAGTATAAGCCAACTTTGTGACAAAGGCTTCAAAATCAAGTTCTCCAAGGATGAATGCTTGCTTGAAGATGAAGTCAATCATGAGGTAATACTCATAGGTAAAAGAATTCATAAATTTTCAAGTCTTTTCCCATCCTTTTTGCTAATAATAAAGGGGAGAAGATGTTTGTGTATATGTATGTTTTTCTCTAACAATTGCAGCAAACAATATTTCAAAAATACTCTCATTCAAATATCAAGGGGGAGTTAACATTGTTAGGAGAAGCAAAACTTATCAAGGTTTCATCGGGTTGTCATCTCCAACAATTTGTTTTGATGAAATCAACTTAAAAGAGAATAATCATAGCCAAAGCATGTAAAAAGCATCATGGTAAAAACTAAAGCATCAAGCATTTCACCCATCTTTCCCTTCTTTTTGATAATGTCAAAAGGGGGAGAGAGATGTATATATGTATGTGTGTTTTCCTTGTCTTCTTGATATTCAGGTACATCATAAATTTTCAAATAAACTCAAGTCAAGGATTAAGGGGGAGACATTCTTCCTAGGGGGAGTATTTCGGAAAACTCATAAACATCAAAGAATGCATTTATCATCATAAAAAAGGGGAAGAATGTGAAGACAAGCTTCTATGTTGAAGTAATTTTGATGAAGACAAATATGTGAAAAGAAGTAAAAGATTGATTATGCTCAAGTGCTCAAGGTTGAAGAAATCCGAATTATCTCATGAAGATTTTGATCAAGATATGGGGAATAATCTTAGGTACAATATGCAAGTCATTATTATAAGCTTTAGGTGCTCATAAACTTTCATCTAAACCTTTCTAAAGTTACTATAATAATGTTGCATGATTCCCATTCAAAAGCCTTTTAACTTTGAATATTTTTCAAAATATTGGGCAGGTAAATCGATTTACCTCAACAGGTAAATTGATTTACCATTTCTCTGCTTGCTGAATTTTCCACAGGTAAATCGATTTACCTCATAGGAAATCGATTTACATCTCTCTGCTTGCTAAATTTTCCACAGGTAAATCGATTTACCTCATAGGGAAATCGATTTACCCTATGCAATTTTGCAAATTTTTTTAACGTTGAAAAGGAAAGGGAAATCGATTTCCCTGGTAATGGAAATCGATTTACCTCTGTTAGCATTTGAAAATTCTGAATTGTAACACACCTTTTCATTATTATACCTCTTCCAAATCATTACAATTTTACTTTCAAAGAGGTATCATATTCTATATAAATTTATATCAGAATTTTCTCAAAATAATCAATCACTTTCATTAATAATTTTCATAACAATTCTCTACATATATTTTCACAAAACTCTTTTGAAACTTTCATGCATAATTTCATATCAAATAAAAGTTTCATGAGCACTTAGAGTTTATTATTCTGAATTGGTATATTGAAAGTGGAAACAAAATATTGGAATTTTGTTGTATCAAAATTCTCATGTACTCAAATTTTGTATCCAAACTCTTGTATAAAATTCATATTAGTGTGAACACCTTGCTGTCCAGGATTCTTGGAAGCAAGAGCGTGAAAAAGAGAGGATTGTTCTCTTGTTTCAATTTGTAAGGGAATCACCTTGCTGTCCAGGATTGTTGGAAGCAAGAGAGTGAAAAAGAGAGGATTGTTGTCTTGTTTCACTTTGTAAAGGTCATAGTGAAATCCTTCACATGGTGTGAAGGTACTGGACGTACCCTTAGGTTAGGAGGGGAACCAGTATAAATCATTTGTGTTCTTCTTCTCTTCCCTACACTTTTTATTTTCTGCATAACATTCATACATTCAGCACAAACCTTCAAGGAAAATAAAAAAATCCAAACATCTCTAAAATAATAAAAAAAAAATCCTAAGAACCTAATTCACCCCCCCTATTAGGTTGCACTCTTAAATTTACACACTATACCGTGTCAAGTCATGTAATCTTGTCCCATGTCCAAAATACCTAAAGTTCAGTTCTTGTTTAACTATCATATATCATTCTTTTACCATAGCCTATGAAGCTCTGATACGTGACACGATACCGATACGATACGATATCGATACGCCAATACGTAAAATTTTTTAAAATTCACAATTTGATACTGCCGCGATACGTTATTTAAAAATTATATTTAAAATTAAATATATAAATACACAATATATAAATATGACTAAAATCAACAATATTAATAATTAAAAGCAGAAAAATAAAAACTCAAATGTTTAACAACCTGTTATATAGTAGGACACCATAGTTTTTCTTTTGAAAAGTAAAAAATATATTGGCAAAGGAAAACTACAAGAAGTGCTAAAGATACTGTCGCGGTGATTTTTGGATGTCAAGCTATAGGGAAGCGTTGAATCACAAAACATTTAAATACACCACCGAGCTTTTTATTTTTCCGAAGAAGGGAGAAAAGTCCGTTAAAACACCCTAAATAAAGAGATCGAGATAAGGGGGTTGGTTACGCAAAGGGAAGGTATTAGCACCCTAGGCGTCTATAGTACTCTATAGGAACCTCTTGTATTCTATCTTTAGCGCTTTGTTTTGATGTGTTTGAAAATATGTATAAGATTTAGGGCTAATTGAGTATTTTATTGGGAAAATGAGTTTTGAGTGACAAAATGCACTTGGCTTGAGTTCCAAGGTTTTTATCTAATGAAATGAGTTTTGAAGTTGAAAATAAGACTTGATTTGAAAAATCAAGTGTTTTCACCTAAAGAAAATAAAGTTTGATTGATTGAGGACTTGGTTTAAAATCCAAGTTGTTTTTTGAGAAAAAGTTTGATTAATGACTTGGTTTAAAATCCAAGTTGTTTTGAAAAAAGTTTTTGATAAGTGATATATTTTGGATATTTTTTAGAAGAGGTGTTGACCTCTATTTTTTGGCTAAAAAGGGTTAATGGTTCTAACGAGAGTTCTAACGCTTTAACTAAACAACCTAAAATATTTGAATCGCGCCTAGACTTTTTGCAACAACATATAGGTCGAGGTTTTTTCCTTTCTTCGGATTAACACATTAAATATACTAACGAGCAATAATGAGCGAGAATTTAAAGCATACAATACATCCGGGGGGGGTAGCATGCAAAGGGGATTGAATTAAATAAAATATAGCAATAAATAATGACTGAAAATAAATCGCGCCAATTATGCGCATTTAAAATTACAACCAGCGGGGAAACATGCGAAGGGGATTGAATAACAATAATAATGATAGCATAAATAAATGAATGAGATATAAAGACAAAGCATATAATATAATGTAAAGGCAAGAAAAATAAATATAAAGCATAATAATCATGAAACATAAAATGTATATAAAGCATATAACAAGTAGTAAGCATAATGCACGTGATAAGATATAAATGTTATGTATAGCGCAAATAACAATTAATGACAAGATTAAAACATGGGACATGAGGATAGAAACAACTAAATAACAATCAAAGGCAAGAATTTATCACATCATAATGGAATAAAGAAATAATTGAATAAATAATTAAGTAAAAATAATTTAAACAACATCAAACATATTTTCAATTCACACGCACACATATATGCATTTGTCTTAGTTAAATGAAAATATAAATTGAAAATTAATCAAGGTACTTAAGGCTAAGATATCATGTCATGGGAAATAACATCAAAAATAAATCAAGCATTTTCAAACTCATATACATGCATATTTATCTTTTAATTAAATGAAAAAGTATTTAACAATTAAATCACAATTATTAAAGATTAATCACATTAAATCAAGAGCATAGAGTTAAATCATGGAAACAAAAATTAAGCATGTTATCAAGTGTGGAACAAATTTAGTGGCAATTAAGAATTAAAATATCAAATAAATCATTTAAAACCCTAATATGTAAATCCTATAATTAATTAATGCAATTAAAATAAAATAAACAAGAAAAATCATGGGATCAAGGCAAAATGAACCAAAGTCAGAGGGTAACATTCAACAAAAGTTAATTAAAAGTTCAAAACATAATAAAAACATAGGAAAATAAATTTCATATTATCTAAGGTTAATTATTAACATTTAAACCTAATTAAATAGTGCCAAATGATAAAAAATTCAAAATAATACATGATTATATACACATCAAAATAAAAAGTTCCAAACATTAACATATTATTCATATCATATCATGATCAAGTAATAAAACATGTTATCAAAGATTAATCAATTTAAACCTAATTTGAACACTAATAAATAAAGAAAATGAGGAAAAAATAGTAAATAAATGATTTAAAAAAATAATTTCATAATATATCAATTAATAATAACCTAAAATATAATTAAAAAAATAATAATCATCGCAGAAATTAAAAAATAAAATTAAATAACAGAGAAGGTGTGAATATCAAAACGAATAGAAAGGGGGGTGCAGAAAGTAATACCTGGACTTTGGGCTTAAAGCCCAGTCTGCGTCAGAATCAGGTGTGGCACAGGTCCAAGGAACCACAGTACACGCGCGCAATCTGGTGCGTCTGATCAGATCTGAAGGCGTGAGATTCAAATCAGCAGGTGATGGATCCGGTGCTCCGCAGGAACCGGAGACCACGGTGCAACGCGTCCTTTGGGTTGTTGGATCTGGATGTAAAAGAATCGGACGCGCGCGATATGTTGGCTTGATCTGACGGCTGTGACCCACACGCGAGATCTAACGGCCTTCATGGGATATGGGGATCTGAGGGAACACCATGGGTCTTGTTCTTCCTCACGTCAAGCAAACGGCCGGAGCTTCACCGGCGCGGCGACGAACATCACCGGACGTCCAAACAGTAATAAAACTCGCTCCAAAATACTCTATACCACTCGAAAAATCACGAGGAACACGAATCCACAATTAGGTTCTTCAAAAGATGCTTCAGTTTTGAAAAACGATGAGAAAAAGTTCAAACTTAAATTTCAGAAAACGCGATTTGAACGAGAGTTGGGTTAAATTAAGCAATGGGAAAGCATCTTGAGGTTATTTGATGATGAATGGGGTTAAAAAACGACAGAAACAGAGCCTAGAAACTCGTATTCAAATCTCACATTTTTGAAGGTTTTTGAGGTTTCTATTCTCTCAAATTTATGGGTTAGAGCTTGTGTTTTGTGGTTGTTTTATGCTACTGGAAGTGTTTAGAGGCTTATTTGATGAAGAAATTGAGATTTGGATGAGGTTTATGAAGAAATTGAATTTTGAGAAAAAGGGTAAAAATGAGAGAATTTGAGATGAATTTTCTCTGAGTTTTGTGAATGAATTTCGTAGTCTCCTCTCTCCTCACTGAAGAGTGTTATTTGTAGTGGAAAATTAGGTTATGAGTTGGCTTCAATTGGATAAGAATCAAGGGTAATTTTGAGTTTTTGGTTATGAGATTTTTGTGGGTTTTTGATCAAGAGAAATGAGAATACTTGTTATGCTCATGAGCTGTGATGAAAGGAATATACTAGGATCAATTTGAGGAGATAAGGATCAAGAGAAAATTGTGGGATTTAAGTGTGATGGGAAAAATGGTGAAAAATCAATTAAAATGAATTAATGAAAATACATGAAAATATGGAAAATGAAATATAAATTGATAAAGGGCAAATATGTCATTTTTCAGGGTTTATACAATGCATGAGTTAAATTGGAAACAATTGAAAAAAAGTTTGAATAAAAAAGATTACTTGTTGATGAAGAAATGAATTTTTGAACTTAAAATGTAAATATGAATATAATAATATAATATAAAATAAAAATGCAAATGAAAATATAATTAAAATATTTTTATTATGCTCATAATATATGAAAATGATGGAGATGAAATTATAACTCAAAAATCATAAAGAATGGATGAAGAATGAGATTACTTGCAAAAGAAGTTACCTTAATATTTGAAATTTTTGAAAAGAGTAAAATGGGGATAAAATTAAATTTATGAGCAAATTTTGGTACAAGAGTATATTGGAAATTATATGGTGAAAGAAAAAGTTCAAAAAGTCACACAATCAATTATCTAAAAAATGAAACAGTTAAGCAGCGTAAACTGGATAAAATACTATTTTGACAATTTTAAATTAACAAATAATAATAATATGATGAAAATTAACATGCTTAAAAATGAACAAAAATTAAATGAAGAAATTAGGGGTGGTCAAAAAATGGGGTATGACAGATACAAACAAGCATCGGGTATTGGGACGTATGAGACATGTATCAGGTATTAATTCTTTATTTAAAAATAATAATTTAACCGATACTTTTTCGATACGAGTATCGAGATATATCGAAAGAGTATCAAGTATTATTTTTTTATTTAAAAATAATGATTTAACCAATACTTTATCGATACGAGTATCACAACGTATCGAAAAAGTATCGGTATCGAGTACGTATCGGACACGATACGTCACCATTTTTTGAATATCGAGGCTTCATAAACCATAAAAAAAAAAAAAACAGTCTCAAACATTGGCAGATAAAGATAAGGGTTAATAGGTCTTTACCCCCCTGCTAAGTGGGCGTGTTTTGCGTTACCCCCTGCTAAAATTTTCTTGAAGAATGCCCCCTTGCAAAGTTTTTTTTTTTGGTTTCCCCCCTTTTCCTCTCTTGGATGCAAGAAATTTGAACTTTTTAAATCGGTTGAACAAAATAACCGATTTAAAAAACATAACTTTTTAAATCGGTTGAACAAAATAACCGATGTAAAAAGTGCACTCAAGGGGGGAAACCAAAAAAAAAAAACTTTGCAAGGGGGCATTGTTCAAGAAATTTTTAGCGGGGGGAAACGCAAAACACGCCCACTTAGCAGGGGGTAAAGACCTATTAACCCTAAAGATAAAAATATTAACAAAATATCTTATTTCCTATAACATACTCCTTTCAAGCAACACATCAACAGAACTCCATCAGTCCACTAGCAGTGCAATAGCAGTACATGTCGTATCAGCAGAACTCCTCTATCAACTAATGAATCAAATGAAACATTGATACCCATTAATATAATTAAATATAGATTCCTAAAAGACCAAAAAATAAATATTGATTCCCTCGTATAAGACGTAGTTAAACTAGATTAGAGGGTGACTATGAGTGTTTCTTTGGCCATGGTTGTGGATAAATAATGGAAGATAAATTTTGTGAGATCTAGAGATTACAAATAATGTGGTGACAGCAGTGTCAAACTGGTGCAACATCTGCACGAGATAATGGAGAATATTAGTACTAATGGCGTGGATAAAATATCCTTGAAATATAATTTCTCAAATAGACAAATTAGTACAAATTCATATAAACTACATTATATAAAGGTTCATGCATAAGTATAAATTTATCATATTCAAAGAAAAATAATAACAAAAGCAAGATTTATTTCAACCACAGTTTGTTTTTTTGTTTCATCAAAGTTTCTTTCTCCACCAACACAATTTGTCATGTAGCTTTGTTCCTACTTATACTTAATGACATTGATCTAATAAATCACTCATTTATAGAGGAAACGATCCATATCATTACACAAGAAACATACTTATTCACTATAAAAACAAATATATATAATTGAAAAATATATATTTACTATACAAAATCCAAATCACTATGTTTGATGCATCAAGATTCATCTGTACCTATAAATAAATAAAAACTACATTTTAAAATAAGAAAACATTCTAGATCAGACACCCGAAATAAAATGCTAGAAACAGTTCACCTTGTTTCTAATTACGAAAAAAAACTTAGAGCAAAGAATACAAAATTTACCTCGATGAAGGAGGTAGTGATAGTAGCACGATGTCGCGTGACTCTCGAGAAAGACCGGAGCAAAACAGAGGTTACATACCCAGATTTCATGGGAATCGAAGGAAGCTAGAGATACCAGTTTTCAAAGTCGACAATGCATATGGATGGTTGGTGAGGATCGAAAGATATTTTCGATTGAATGAGGTGAGTGTCTGTGAGAAGTTAGATGCAGCAGTGATAGCATTGGAGGATAAGGCCTTGAATTGGTATGTGTGGTGGGAAGAACAAACTCCATCAAGGACTTGGAATGAGTTTAAAGTTGTCGTGATAAGAAGATTCCAGCCAGGATTTCTTCAAAATTCACTGGGTCCATTATTGAGTCTGAAGCAAAAAGGATCAGTTATGGAATATTGAGAACAATTTGAGTTGTTGGTAGTTCCCATACGAAGATGAAATTCCTGGCACGCTAAGCACGATGTGCGATACAATGTTCTAAGCACCTTAACACTAAACGTAATGTGCGATACAATGTTCTAAGCTTCTCAACACGTATATCACAAGATAAATGTAAACAAATAACTGAAAGCAAGTAAAAGGCACGGGATATTTGTTAACCCAGTTCGGCGCTTAAAACAAGCCCTAGTCTGGGGGATACCAATCCAGGAAGGAATATCACTATAATAGTCCTAGTTGTAAGTTCTCAGCAAACACCACGTTTACAACTCATAACCTAGGCAACTACCAATGACTCTTCAACCTAGGAACTCCTAAGTCTGAGATCCCATCTCACTCCCTTACAACCTTACAGACAGCAAGAATTTCAAAACACAAATACAAAATGTTTTGGAGACACACACTCCTAAAACTACACACTCGTACCTAAATGCTTAGAGTGCTAAAAACACACAAGGTCCTAACTCCGTACTTCAAAGCTTAGGAGAGGATCACACAGATTACAACACAAAGACACACGTCCTAACCTTGCATCAATGAGACACAAGAAAAGCTCACAATTAAACACACACGCAAAACCTAGAATGCTAGACACAAAACAATAACGGCGTGAACAACAACCAAATTAGGTTTAGCACAATCTTTAAATACTCCAGGCAAAAGTCCTTGATCCAGAATTAAACATGGGCTTGATTTGTTTGACCCAAGCAATTGACCACATTGATTAAAATAGATTCTTTCCAAAAATACACTTCAAAGAGATTCTTCATAAAAATGTTCTTGACAAGGATCTGAAGCATTAAATGATGATCCTCATAATAAGCCAGATAAAAAAGGCGCCATGCAAGATTCATGAAAGAGAAACAAACATTCCATAAATAAGAACACGGCGCGCACACTTCCAAAGGCGTGATACGATGTTGAGGCATCTTATCACACATCCTGCTACAAAGTTTATTTTACCAAAAATGCAGCCAATCACCAAAGACTCAACAAACTCCCCCTTTGGCAAATTTTTGGCTAAAACAAATTATGACCATACAGATACTTAAACAGATACTTCAACTACATTTCTTTTTCTCAACATAAGCACACAAGCATAAAGATCAGTAGAGACTATCCTTCAAAACAGTTTCCATACTACTCCTTCATGGAGAACAGTAGACAAGAATAAGATGTATCTTTCAAGTTTATCAGAGAGGCATGCAACAGCGGAACACACAAAACAACTTAGCCTTAAATGGTCAGGAAAATAAACATTGATAGGATGTTGTGGAGAATGCTTCAACATTTCACAACACATCTCCCCCTGCACATATGCATGGGATGTTGGAGCATCATATCCAACATCTCCCCTGCAAAGCACAAGTCATTACTCTAAACACTCATGCACACATATCAGGTATCAGATCATACAGGTCCACACATACATATACTTCATGCAACCTACTCTACAGATATAGCATAACCAGAGCAGTGCAGACTACCAGCAGAGACATAGATCATAATAAACACACCAAATAACCAATCCAGAATTATACTCCCCCTTTTTGCCACAAATTTGACAAATATATCATAACAGAGTGAAGAGGTCCAGGAGCATCATAGTTAATACAAAACAGGGGTCATCATAGTCTATGGCCATACAGCAGAAAAGGAATAAAAGTAACAGAAAACAAAAGAAACCAAAATAACAGGCCAATACATAGAAAATCCTCTAATCAGAATCACTGGAACCAGTCACCTCCAGTTCTTCTGTATCACCACCAGCATTTTCATTTAAAGTTGCGTCAGATGCTGCAGCATCATTACCAGCATCCATCATCTCTGCAGCATTTGCAGTCTCACCCTCAGCACCTACACCTTCTTCCTCAGCTTCCTCTTGTTTCAGGGCAGATATAACCAATTCAAGCCCTTTCTTTTGCTCATCCAGAGCTCTAACAGTAGCTTCCAAAGAGGCAATCATGTCTTTTCTATTTAGACTTGAAGATGGAACCTGCCTTGGTACAGATTTGCTCTTAACTGGCCCTGCTATGTCAGCAGCATGGGCTCCTTCAAACAACTTAAAATGGAGAGAAAGTGGTGCCTCTCTCTTGAGTGGTTCATCAGCAGCAGTCAAAATATTGGGGTATTGATCAAGAATAATTCCACAAATGAGGCTAGGGAAAGCTATTGGCATCTTCACAGCCCAAGACTTGCCATGAGCCATAGTTTGCTCAAAAATGTAGGTTCCATAGTCAGCTTCAGTCCCAGTCCCAACAGAGTAAATGAGTCTTGTCAAACCAGTGGCTATATGAGAAGTGTGGGTAGTGGGAACCCAGTTCACAGTGCCTATCTTATTCAAAACTGCATACTTAACAAAGAGCATGCATGAGGGAACTTTACCTTTAGAAGGCCACACCTTGACCTGATTGGCAGTGATGGTTTTGCAGACTTCATTGTTGGTGACATCAATTGCAGAGTACCCATCTTCTTGCCTACCAAGAAACCTGTTGATGATGATTGGAGAGAACTCCACACACTTGTTTCTCACATACACCTTTTGATATTCATTGCTGAGTAGGTTGTCACAATCCTCAGCTATGTTCACAATGAATTCCTTGACCAACTTGGCATAGCAGTTGCCCAAGCCACTAACTGTCTTCATCAGCCCAGCTTCATCCAACAGCTCAATGACCACTTTCCAGGCCAAAGTTTCATCAGATAACTCTCGTTCCAGCCCAATTCTTCTAGCAAACACATATTTCCACTTTTTGACACTGTCAATGAAATGGAAGGAGACACCATCAATGGGAACATCAGGAACATTGGGTGGTATGAATCTTCCACCAACTCTCTTCTTAGAGGCTGTGATGCTTGGAGCATCGTATTCAGCATCCTCATCAGACATAGCAGTAACATACTTTTTCTTCTTTAGAGCCCTCTTCTGAGGTGAGGGAGTGATGTTTGGAACATCTTCTGCAGCATCATAGTTTGAGTCACTCAGACTAATGGTCTTCCTCTTGGAGGACTTCTTCTTCTGTTGAGAGGGGATCTCAACCTTGCTTGAGCTCCTACTAGGACCAACAAACTTTTTCTTGGGAGACTTAGTTGGTGCACTCTTCTCTTTCTTCACAGACTTTGGTGCTTCAATTTTCACCTCAGTTTCTTTGCCTTTTCTTTCTCTAAGTCTCATACCAACACCAGTTTTTCCTGCTTGAGATGTACCAACAGATTTTACAACCACAACATCTTCTTCTTCACTAACATTCTCTTCAGCAGTCTTCTTAGAGTCACCTTTTTCTAGTTCAACTTCAGATGTTGTAACATCTTTACCAGCATCAGCGAGAGCTTCTCCTTGCGCCAGGGATGCTGAAGCATCCGGCGTCGCATCTTCTTGAGGAATACTCTTAGCCAACGATTGGAGAACATCTCCAACAATCTGAGCATCTTCATCGTGTCCATCATCCTTAGGAGAGTCATGAACAGTTGATTTTGTCTTTTCAGTTTCCAGAGCACTTTCCTCCTTTTCAGAATTAGGGATTTCAACAGTATTTTCTTCGATCTGCACATTTTGAGAAGTTGCTGCAGCATCGAATCCCACATTCACACTATCTGAGCCCTTATTTGCAAGAAGAAACGCTTGCATGTCGAAATCAGAAGAGTATCTGGATTTGGATTTCTTTGCTTTGGGTTTCTTAGTGGCAATCACTTTGGTTTTCTTTGAGGATTTTGGTTTGGATGATGATGAAGTTTTGTGAGGTTTGAGGTTGAGTGCAGAAGCAAAGGATGGGTGAATGGTGGAGAGAGGGATAGCATCGGTGATGATGTTAGTGGATGGATCAATGGGGGGGTTGTCTTGCGACAATGAGGAGTGGTTGGGAGAGACAGTTGCAGGAGAGTTGAGGGGAGAAGTCTGAGACATGGTGATGGCGAGGTTTTTGAGAAAATAGGATTGATAGTGGTGAAGGTTTGTAGGTTTGGTGGAGAGATTTGAGAGAGAAGTGGAGAGGTTGTAGTAGTATGCAAAGTAAATAAGGAAAGAAATAATGTGAGAAGATTTGAAAAGAAAATAACCAACCCTTGATAGTGGCGTGTTTAAGGGGAAATTGGAACCATGATTACCTTGATCAACGTGCAACACTTGATAGGAGAAATTAGAAATAACTGCTGCACGCGCCACTATCATAAACGGTAACTTCTACAATTCTTCATGGAGGCAAATTCCTAACTTGCCCCTTAACTTCTCAAACTGCACAGCATCAAGTGCCTTGGTGAAAATATCTGCTACTTGCTCCTTTGTACCAACATGCTCCAAAGTCACAATTTTATTCTCAACAAGATCTCTTATGAAGTGATGACGAATGTCAATGTGTTTGGTCTTGCTATGTTGAACTGGATTTTTTGAGATGTTTATTGCGCTCATGTTGTCACAGTACAATGTTAGAGCATCTTGTTCGACATCGTACTCCTTCAGCATCTGTTTCATCCAAATAAGTTGTGAGCAGCTACTCCCAGCAGCTATGTACTCAGTCTCAGCTGTAGATAATGCCACACAGTTTTGCTTCTTGCTAAACCAAGAAATCAAATTATTCCCTAGAAAGAAACATCCTCCTGAAGTGCTTTTTCTATCATCTGCACTTCCAGCCCAATCAGCATCACAATATCCATAGAGCACAAAGTCTTCTCAATGAGAGTACATTATTCCATAGTCACTAGTTCCGTTCACATATTTCAGAATCCTCTTGACTTGAGTCAAGTGGCTCACCTTAGGATCAGCTTGATGTCTGGCACATACTCCAACAGCATAAGTGATGTCAGGCATGCTTGCAGTCAGGTATAGCAAGCTCCCAATCATACTTCTATAGAGACTTTGATCCACACTTATTCCCTTTTCATCTTTAGTAAGTTTCAAATGAGTGGGTGCTGGTGTTCTCTTGGAGGTGGCACTTTCCATTCCAAACTTCTTGACTATGTTCCTTGTATACTTACTCTGAGATATGAAAATGGTATCATCCATTTGTTTAATTTGAAGTCCAAGAAAGTAAGTCAATTCTCCAACAAGGCTCATTTCAAACTCTGATTGCATTTGCTTGACAAAATGCTGGACCATCGTATCTGACATCCCACCAAACACTATGTCATCAACATAGATTTGGGCTATAATAAACGTACCTCCTTCTTCTTTAACAAATAGGGTTTTGTCTGAAACTCCCTTCCTGTAACCTTGGTCTTCCAAGAACTGAGTCAACCTTTCATACCATGCCCTGGGTGCTTGCTTCAACCCATACAGAGCTTTCTTCAGTTTGTAAACATGGCTAGGGTGTTCAGGGTCTACAAACCCTTTTGGTTGCTCAACATACACCTCTTCCTGTAGGTATCCATTTAGAAATGCACTTTTTACATCCATCTGGTAAAGCTTGAACTTAAGAATACATGCTACACCCAACAGAAGTCTGATGGATTCTAGTCTTGCAACAAGTGCAAATGTTTCTTCAAAGTCAAGGCCTTCAACCTGAGTATATCCCTGAGCTACAAGTCTTGCTTTATTTCTGGTAACAACACCATTCTCATCTGACTTGTTCTTATAAACCCATTTTGTTCCAATCACATTTACATCTTTTGGTCTTGGAACCAAATCACATACTTCACTTCTCTTGAACTGGTTTAATTCTTCTTGCATAGCCTCTATCCAGGCTTCATCAGTTAAAGCTTCTTTGACATTCTTAGGTTCAAATAGTGACACAAAGCAAGTGTTTGAGATCACATCATTTGATCTTCTAGTAGTTATCCCCTGTTCAGGATTACCAATGATCATATCTGTTGGATGATTTTTCTGGACACATACTGAGGGACCTTTCTTTTGAGCTTGTGCTTCAGCATTTGCCACACTTTCCTCTTCAGCTATTTCTTCATCAGATTGATTATCACACAGATGTTCAGCATCGTCAACAACAGGAATACCTTGATCTTCACCAACAAAATCTTCCAAGGGAGAATCTTGGACAACAACATTTATAGATTCCATCATTACTTGAGTCTTGGAATTATAAACTCTATAAGCTCTGCTGTTTGGAGAGTATCCCAGAAAAATTCCTTCATGACTCTTAGGATCAAGTTTTCTTCTAGGCTCTTTGTCAGCTAGGATGTAGCATTTGCTTCCAAACACATGAAAATGTTTAACAGTTGGCTTTCTATTTTTTCCATAGCTCATACAAGGTAGAAGAGGTACCTTTTCTTAGTGTGACTCTGTTGTGAATGTAACAGGCAGTGTTCATGGCTTCAGCCCAAAAGTAATAAGGAACATTTTTGGCATGAAGCATGACTCTAGCTGACTCTTGGATAGTCCTATTTTTTCTTTCAACTATTCCATTCTGCTGAGGGGTGATAGCAGATGAGTACTCATGCTTAATTCCTTCAGTAGCACAGAAGTCATTGAACCTGGAGTTCTCAAATTCCTTTCCATGATCTGTCCTAATTCTTACCACATTACTTGCTTTTTCCCTCTGAATTTGAAGACATAATTCCTTGAAAGCTTCAAAGGCATCTGACTTTTCTCTAATAAAATTTACCCAACTGTACCTTGAGTAATCATCCACCATCACAAAAGCATACCTTTTCCCTCCTAAGCTTTCAACCTGCATGGGTCCCATAAGGTCCATATGGAGTAACTCAAGAACTTTGGAAGTTGTCTGATGCTCCAGCATTGGATGCGACATCCTGACTTGCTTACCAATCTGACACTCACCACATTTGTTACCTTCAATAATCTTTAGTTTAGGTAAGCCCCTGATAGCTTCAGATGATATTGCTTTCTTCATTCCTTTCAAGTGAAGATGACCTAGCCTTTGATGCCACAGCTTCACTTCATCTGCTGCTGAACTAAGACAAGTGGTATTAAGGGCTTCTTCCTGAGATCTCCACAAGTAGCAATTATCTTTAGACCTGGTTCCCTTCATTAGCAGCTGGTCTTCCTCATTATTAACAAGGCACTCAGACTTGGTAAAGTTGACTTTTAAGCCTTGGTCACACAGCTAGCTTATACTAATCAGATTTGCTGTGAGTCCTTTAACCAAAAGCACATTCTCCAAGTTGGGCAATCCATGATTTACAAGATCTCCAATTCCTAGTATTTCCCCTTTTGCACCATCTCCAAAAGTCACAAAGCTGGTCTTGTAGGGTCTTACATTCATGAGATATTTTTCTTAACCAGTCATATGTCTGGAGCATCCACTGTCAAAATACCAATCTTCCCTTGATGAGGCTCTCAGAGATGTGTGAGCAATTAACCCAACACTTTCTGTTTTGGGCTTCCACTCCTTCTTGATAGGTACATCTTCCTTCACTTCATTAGCTTTAGGTTGTTGAACAGGATAGCCATGAAGTTTGTAGCAGAAAGGTCTAATGTGCCCTCTTTTTCCACAGTGATGACAAACCCATCTACGATACACTCTCTGAATCTTAGGCCTTTGATGACCACGAGGATTAGATTCAAGAGCAAACTTGGGAACTGGGTATGTTTTAGAATGTTGAGCAGGATGCTTCAACATCGTCTGTCCAGTGCAGGGATCAAAAACATCTTCAGCAGATTTGAACTTTGTCTCAAGATTCTGTGATATTGATTTAAATTTGAGTAGTTATAACCCACTGACTCGGCCTTCCCACTTGGTAGATTCTCCAAGATCTCTTCAAGTATGTTTGTCCCTGAGTTTAGTTGACTTACACGTTTCTTCAAGTCCTCCATTTGAGCATTGACAAGAGCAACTTTTTCTTGAGCTTCTGAAGTCTTCTCAGCTTGAGCTTTCACTTCAGCCTGAAGGAGATTAATGGTCTTTTTCTGCTTCTCAAGGAGCCTACACATTTCTTCAAACCTAGTGAGTAGCTCTTTGTAAGTACTAGCAAGTTCATCATAGGCCACATCACCATCTTCATCAGTGTCACTATCTGAGATACAAACTCCAGTCAAGGCAGTCACATGTTTAGCAGATTCATGCTCTTCCTCAGAATCTTCATCTGACCAAGAAACACTCAAACCCTTTTTCTGTCTTTTCTGATAGGTTCCACATTCTGATATTATATGTCCATATCCCTCACACTCATGACATTGAACACCCTTGCTTTGACTATTCTTCTCTTCAGGCTTGGGTTTCTTCAGACCATTTTGCTGTTTATTGATGTCGAATCTGATGCTTGGAGCATTCTGATGATTCCTGCGATCAACACTTTTCAGCACCTTGTTGAACTGTCTTCCAAGCATGGCATTGGCATCTGCAATGCTTTCTTCTTCTTCATCCTCATCTTGAGCATTGTCCTCATCAGTATTAGAAACAAAAGCAATGCTTTTGTTCTTTTTGTCACCACGTTCATCTAAGACAGTTTCAAAGGTTTGAAGAGAACCAACCAACTCATCCATCTTCATAGTAGAGATGTCATGTGCTTCCTCAATTGCTGTTACTTTCATGTCAAATCTTTTGGGAAGAGATCTGAGAAGTTTTCTTGACAGTTTCTCATCAGACACCTTCTTTCCCAAGGCTTCAAATGAGTTAGTAATATCCAAGAGTGTCATATGAAAGTCTTGAATGCTCTCATCATCCTTCATTTTCAGTGTTTCAAACCTGGATGTGAGATGTTGAATCTTTGATTGCTTCACCTTTGTGGTACCTTCATAACAAGTTTTCAAGATCTCCCATGCTTCTTTGGCTGACACACAGTTTTTGATCAGCTTAAAAACATTTGTATCCACCCCATTAAACAAGGCATATATTGCTTTGTTGTTGTAGAGAGTTGCAGCTTCCTCCTCTGTAGTCCACTCAACTTCTGGTTTCTTTACCCCCGTTGAGGTCCCTTCCTTGCTGGCAATAGTGAGATGATCCCATCCAGTCAAAACAGCCTTCCATACCTTGCTATCAATAGATCTTAGAAAAGCAGTCATTTTGGGTTTCCAGTAGTCATAGATATTTGATCCATTGAGCAGAGGTGGTCTATTCATGTATCCTCCATCTTTTTCCATGATGCCAGAGATTTTAGGTCCTGGATCTCACCCTAGAGACAGGCAGGGTGCCTGCTCTGATGCCAATTGAAATTCCTGGCACGCTAAGCACGATGTGCGATACAATGTTCTAAGCACCTTAACACTAAACGTGATGTGCGATACAATGTTCTAAGCTTCTCAACACGTATATCACAAGATAAATGTAAACAAATAACTGAAAGCAAGTAAAAGGCACGGGATATTTGTTAACCCAGTTCGGCGCTTAAAACAAGCCCTAGTCTGGGGGATACCAATCCAGGAAGGAATATCACTATAATAGTCCTAGTTGTAAGTTCTCAGCAAACACCACGTTTACAACTCATAACCTAGGCAACTACCAATGACTCTTCAACCTAGGAACTCCTAAGTCTGAGATCCCATCTCACTCCCTTACAACCTTACAGACAGCAAGGATTTCAAAACACAAATACAAAATGTTTTGGAGACACACACTCCTAAAACTACACACTCGTACCTAAAGGCTTAGAGTGCTAAAAACACACAAGGTCCTAACTCCGTACTTCAAAGCTTAGGAGAGGATCACACAGATTACAACACAAAGACACACGTCCTAACCTTGCATCAATGAGACACAAGAAAGGCTCACAATTAAACACACACGCAAAACCTAGAATGCTAGACACAAAACAATAACGACGTGAACAACAACCAAATTAGGTTTAGCACAATCTTTAAATACTCCAGGCAAAAGTCCTTGATCCAGAATTAAACATGGGCTTGATTTGTTTGACCCAAGCAATTGACCACATTGATTAAAATAGATTCTTTCCAAAAATACACTTCAAAGAGATTCTTCATAAAAATGTTCTTGACAAGGATCTGAAGCATTAAATGATGATCCTCATAATAAGCCAGATAAAAAAGGCGCTATGCAAGATTCATGAAAGAGAAACAAACATTCCATAAATAAGAACACGCGCGCGCACACTTCCAAAGGCGTGATACGATGTTGAGGCATCTTATCACACATCCTGCTACAAAGTTTATTTTACCAAAAATGCAGCCAATCACCAAAGACTCAACAGAAGAGAAGAGAGAGTAATGCTAGATAGCATATTCTTAAATGGCCTTAAGGAAGAGATCCAAGCTGAGTTGAAGCTCTATGATTGTCAAGACGTAGCTGAGATTATGGATCGTACTTTGTTGCTAGAGGAAAAGAATGAAGCCTTGCTGAAACGTGGATTTGGAGGAAAAGAAAAAGGAGAAGGGAAGGACATAAATAGTCTATCTGAGTTCAGAGACCCTGGTGATTTTGGTGCAGTCAAAAGAGACAATGATAAGGGGGGAACCATAAGTGGAGATAGATTCAAAGGCAAGAAATTAAAGACTCTGAAGCATAGTGAAGTTGAGGTGGAATTAAAGTCCCTGAAGCTATTATTGGATAGCAAGGAAGGACTTACTTCAAACAAGTCTTTCAAAGTGTGGGTGATGATTGGTAACATAAGGGTCCTCACATTGATTGATTCTGGTGCTACTAGCAACTTCATAACAACCAGATTGGTGGAGGAGTTAGGAGTGAATCTGAGGAACACACCTACTTATGTTATTGAAGTAGGCAATGGTGAGAAGGTGAGGAATAAAGGTGTATGTGAAGCGCTGCAATTCCATATTCAAGGGGTAGATTTCAAACAACATTTTTTCCTAATGGAGCTAAGTGGTTCATAAATGGTATTGGGAATGGATTGGTTGGCTAGTTTGGGAAACATAGAAGCTAATTTTGGAAACTTGTGCTTGAAGTGTGAAGTAGATGGGCAGAAGTACACCGTTCAAGGGGTCCAGCTATATGTAACAGTCAGGCGACTTGGAAGGCGATGATTAAGGCCCTTTCAAATGAGGGTATAGGATTCTATATCCAGTCCTTAACGGAGGCCAAAACAGTACCCTCAGCAAGTGGAGATATGTGTCTGAATAGGAGGAGATAATTGAGGAATTTGCTGGAGTGTTTAATATGTCCTCCGATTTACCACCAATAAGGGAACATGACCATGCTATTCTGCTCAAACCAGATGCTAATATTCCTAATTTGAGGCCATATAGGTACCCATACTACCAGAAGAATGAGATGAGAAGATTGTGAAGGAGATCATGCAAGCTAGGATTATAAGGCATAATACAAGTCCATTTTCAAGCCCAGTTTTATTGGTGAAAAAGAAAGATGGAGAGTGGAGATTTTGTACTGATTACAGAGCCTTGAACAAGGTAACTATCCCAAATAAATTCCCCATTCCAGTTATAGATGAACTGTTGGATGAACTAGGTGGTGCATTAATTTTTTCAAAGTTAGATCTTAAGTTTAGGTACCATCAAATTAGGATGAGGGATGAGGATATTGCCAAAACAACTTTTAGAACTCATGAAGGTCACTATGAGTATTTGGTTATGCTTTTTGGCCTTACTAATGCTCCTTCAACCTTCCAGGCTTTGATGAATGAAGTGTTAAGACCTTATTTGAGAAAATTTGTGTTGGTGTTTTTCGATGATATTCTAATATATAGTGCCAGCAGAGAGGAACATGTGAAGCATTTGAAATAAATTTTACAAGTTTTGCACACTCACAAACTGTTTGCCATAAAAAAAAAAGTGTTCCTTTGGTAAAGTAGAAATTGTGTATTTGGGCCATTTAATTTCTGGTAGAGGTGTATTTGGACCCCAAGAAGATTGAAGATATGTTGAGATGGCCTGCCCCTAAGGAACTTAAGAGTTTGAGGGGATTTTTATGCTTAACTGGATATTATAGAAAGTTTGTCAAGATAGCGTGGCCATTAACTCAGTTATTGAAGAAGGACAATTTTAAATGGGGTGAAGAAGCTCAACTGGCCTTTGACAAGCTGAAGCAGTCCATGACCACTATTCCAGTACTAGCCATGCCTATTTTAATAAGGAATTTATTGTGGAGACTGATGCATCAGGTAAGGGAATTGGGGCGGTACTGATGCAAGATGGCAGGCCCATAGCTTATATGAGTCAGGCGTTACCTAACAGAGCACAGCAAAAGTCAATTTATGAAAGGGAGCTGATAACTATAGTGGTGCCAATGCAAAAATGGAGGCCATATTTTCTTGGAAGACATTTTCAAATTCACACTGATCAAAAGAGTTTGAAATATATTACCGAGCAGAAGAGCATGGAGAAGACCAGCAGAAGTGGATTGCAAAGCTATTAGGCTTTGACTTTGACATTAAGTACAAACCAGGGAAAGAGAACAATGTGGCTGATGCTTTATCCAGACAGATGTCGTACCAGACCATCACAACAGTACAATGTGAGGCTTGGGAAGGTTTAGAAGAGGAAGTGCAGCAAGATGATAAACTGAAGGCGATAATACAAGCCTTGATTGCAGATCCTCTCAGTCATCCTGGATTTCAACTAAAAGGTGGAAGGTTATATCATGATGGTAGAGTAGTGATTCCTAAGCAATCTCCTAGAATTGCTTGGTTATTACATGAATTTCATGATACATCTCCTAGTGGACATTCTGGATATCTGAGAACTTATAAGAAAATAGCTAGCATTGTGTATTGGGAAGGCATGAGGAAAAGAATCCAAGACTATGTACAAGCTTGTGAGACCTATCAGAGAAACAAGTACCAAACACTGAGCCTAGTAGGACTTTTGCAACCCTTACCCATCCCTACACAGGTTTGGTCAGACATTTCCATAGATTTTATTGGAGGACTTCCTAAGGTACATGGTATTGATACTATTATGGTAGTGGTAGACAGATTGACTAAATATGCTCATTTCATTCCAGTGAGCCATCCTTATACTGCTAAGGAAATATCCGCATATCTGGGATCTTTATTAAAGAAGTTGTGAAATTGCATGGATTTCCAAAATTCATAGTGTCAGACAGAGACAAATTTTTCTTGATTACATTCTGGGCTGAATTATTTAAACATGCAGGTATAAAATTAAAGTACAGCAGTGCTTATCATCCTCAATCGGATGGTCAAACCGAGGTGGTGAATAGGTGTGTGGAAACCTATTTGAGATGCTTGAACGGGAGACATCCAAAGCAATGGCCTAAGTGGCAGGCCTGGGCAGACCCAATTGATAAATAAGGAAATCATTTTGAATCAAGAACAAAATGAAGATGATGAAGAAGTTGATTTGTGAAATCCATAAAATTAAACTCAGATCCACAAATATTAAACCCCAACTTCAACTTTTAATTGATGATGTTGTTTTTGTAATGTAAAAAATGAGCTCTTTTCTTTCCACTTTCTGTCGTTGTATTGACCGACCAAACCCCAGCAAATCGATTTATTGTAATAGTGAAGAATATGATATATAAAACCCACTTAGGTTGGTCTGGTATGAAATTTTGTTCTCTGGCATGACAGATGTCGTACACAATGTCTAGGACAATGTGTATGTAGTCCAGATGTCTTAGACAATGTGTCTAGGACAACTGGTTATGAGGAACACTCGTTATTGCAGTACTGAAGTAAATAAAAACAATAAACGACACCAGTAATTTGTTAACCCAGTTCGATGCTAAACAACCCTACTCTGGAGGATACCAATCCAGGAAGTGAACACTACTACTCCGAATTAATACTTAGTCTTACAACCACACCAAACTCCTTTTGGCATGTATGCCTTTTCTCAATCCTAGTAATCGTCTACCCAAGGGCTAACTGATAACTCACTTTATGTGAGTATTATTACAGCTTTTTACTTGCTCTGTTACCTGCTAATATGGTTTTGTATTCAATGTTTAGGTTTATTTGATGCCATTTATGAGTCTAGCATGTATTTAGGATTTTTATGTAATCTCTTCATATAAAGAGAGCTCTAGAGTCATTTGGTGTCAAGACAGACCACTGGACCATTGAAAAGGTTCAAGAGCCAAGGCAAATGATAATTACAGTCAAGACAACCATTCCGTACAACCACCAGAGGCGGCTGACCAGTCAATGCAGTCAAAAGCTGCCACGTCAGATGAAGAATACGAACGGGCGCTAACTCGAGGAAAGACAGCTGGCAGATTTCCTATGTGCTGATAGTGCTGTCATTATACTAATCATTGGGGAATATGCTTTATTCCTTTGGGCTGTCTTATCCTCGGATTTAGGGAGGCCCATGATCCAAGAGATTGTCCTATATAAAGGTGCCTTAAACCCTAAAGTTAGCATATGCTTAGAGAGCTCAGCCGTTGTGAAGAAAGAAGAACTCTAAGACGTTCATGGTGCGCCGCTGCTGCTGATAACTGAAGTCTAGTCTGCTGTTGGACTTGGAGCTTGAGACATCAACTCTAAGGCCATCTCAGTTGTAAGTTTACATTTAAGAATTCATTTTTATGTGTAATCTTATATCTTTGGTTGTTATGGTTTCTATGCTCATCATGAGCTAAACTCTTAATGTTGAAATTATGTGAAGTTTAATTGAAAGTTTAATATGTTTAAGTGATGTGATGTGTGTTTTTGTGCTCTTTTAGTTCATTTGTTATTTTGCTATATATTCATATCTAGGACTGATCAACTTAGGTTTGAATACAAGTTTGTTATTAAGACACATCTAATAATGAATGGATTGAATGAACTAATGTGGTTAAGTGAGGTATAGACATATATTCTCTACTTGAAGTCTTAGACATAAGCTTTAGGGCCATAGTAAGAATACAACCACGTGTTTTCTGAACTGTAATGAAGTAAGTTTGACCTAGACATAGGATTCATCTTATCACGCATTGCATTATCCAACGTTGTAGACATACACCATAAGGCAAAAGTTGCTTGCAGGAGTCTTGCCTACACTTATCTCATCATACACATATTAAGCTGCAAATTAAATGGATCATAAGTTCAACATGCTTTCACAACTATTTTCTCACACTCTTTTAATCAATTGTTCCTTTAATTTATTTGCAACCCTAAACTGTTATTTTGTTACTTTAATCACTCATAAGTGTAAAACTAATTGAACTAGTCTTGGAGCGAGATTTCCTTATCACAATCCCTGTGGGAACGATACTTTTTCTTATTACTTGTGCTATAGATAAGACTGTGTATACTTGCACATTGCGAACAATTATATCACATCTAACAAACGCAACAAGTTTTTGGCGCCGTTGCTGGGGATTGTGCGAAATTTAGTTCCATTTTTAGTTTATTAGTTTTTAGCTTATTTGAGATTTAATATGTTTTCTGTCAAGTGGTGTTAAGACAGGTGTACGAGAAAATTGTATGCACAGGTTTTGATCACCAGAATTCAGAGCAGATCCTGAAATTGAAAGAACATTCAGAATTCTAAGGCGTAATAGAAGAAGTAACCAAGAGGGAGTGAATCTAGTGGAGCAAAAAGATTTTCATAACTCAGAATCAGAATCAGAAGAAGAAATGGCAGATCTAGAACAGCCAGGAGACATGCCTGACATTATCGGTATTGCTAATGACCGAGGAAGGAATATAAGAGATTATGCCATTTTTGATCCAAATGCTATGAACACCGGGATAGTAAGACCTGAGATAACAGCTGTTCAGTTTGAATTCAAACCCATGATGTTCCAAATGCTTCAAACTGTCGGTCAATTCTCTGGTGCTGCTACTGAAGATCCTCACCTACACTTGAAGCAATTTCTTGAGGTAGCTAGTATCTTCAAAATACCTGGAATAACGGATGATGCTTTCAGATTAAGGCTTTTTCCCTACTCACTGAGGGATAGAGCTAAAGGTTGGCTAAACTCTCTAAAGCCTAATTCCATTGCTACTTGGAATGCTCTAGCTGAGAAGTTCTTAGCTAAATATTTCCCTCCTGTCAAGAATGCAAAGATGAGGAATGATATTACTTTTTTTAGACAAGGAGAGGATGAGACTTTGTTTGATGCTTGGGAAAGGTATAAGGAGATGCTAAGGCAGTGTCCACATCATGGTATTCCTGTGTGTATTTAGCTTGAAACTTTTTACAATGGTTGAGTGCCATCTTCAAGAAATATGTTGGATGCATAATCAGGAGGAGCCTTACTTTTCAAGTCCTACACAGAAGGTTTTGATGTCATAGAGAGTATCACTGCAAATACCTATCAATGGCCTACAGCCAGAGCAAATCCTGCTCCTACTCAATCAAGGAAGCCAGCTGGAGTCCATGAAGTTAGTGAAACAACAGCCCTTGCTGCTCAAGTTGCTCAAATGCACAACATGTTGAAGACTTTACTCACGCCACCTGCCTTTCCTGCAGTTGCCAATGAGTCTTTCAAAGTAGTTACAGACTTAGCTGAAGTAGCCTGTGTTTATTGTGGTGGGGCTCACCTCTATGAAGAATGCCCTGCAAACCCTGTGTCAGTCAACTATGTCAACAATTTCAACAAGAATAACAATCCTTACAGTGATCGTTGTAATCCAGGTTGAAGGAACCATCCTAATTTCTCTTGGGCAAATGCACAAAATCAACAAGTTCATCAAAAAGCACATGTTGTACCCCCAGGTTTTTCTCAACAGCCTGGTAGTCAACTGGAGACAATACTGAAGAATTTCATGCAAGAGACAAATAATTTCACTGTTGAAGTCAAGAATCAAATTTTAGCCCAAGGAGTTAGTATAAAAAATCTGGAGAGTCAAATGGGCCAAATAGCCACGACTCTTACTCAAAGACCAAGTGGAAGTTTGCCCAGCACTACTGAAACACCTGCTTCTACCTCAAAAGACAAAGGCAAAGAAACATGCAAGATGATAACTTTGAGGAGTGGAACAGAGTATGAAGGACCAAGCATGGGGACAATTCAAATTGAAGATGCTCAAGAAAGGTTGGCTGAAGACTCAACTGTCTCACAGTCAAATCAACAATTATCCCCTGCTGTCAGTTCAAAGAAGACAAGTCCTAAAAAAGCACCTGAGTCACCAAAAGACAAGACTCTGGTTGCCCCTGAAGCTACTACCAAGAGTAGTCCTGTTTTAGAAAGAGAAAGACCACCACCTCCGTTTCCTCAGAGACTAAGAAGAGCCATAGAAGAAAAGCAATTTCATAAGTTCATTGAGATCATGAAGCAATTGCATATTAACATTCCTCTCATTGAAGCTATTCAGCAGATGCCAAACTACTCTAAGTTTATTAAGGATGTGCTTACAAAGAGGAAGAGGATTTGTGAGTTTGAAACTGTAGCACTTACTCAAGAGTGCAGCCAAATGGTACAAGGGAAAATTCCACCCAAATTGAAGGATCCTGGTTCTTTTACCATCCCTTGCACCATTGGTGATGTTTATATTGGAAAGGCACTGTGTGACCTTGTAGCTAGTATCAATCTTATGCCACTTTCCATATTCAAGAAGTTGGGAATTGGAGCTACAAGACCTACCACAGTGACACTTCAGTTAGCAGATGGAAGTCTATGTTACCCTCAAGGCAAAATTGAAGATGTGTTAGTAAAGGTAGACAAGTTTGTTTTCCTTGCTAACTTTATCATAATGGATTTCAATGCTGATGATGATACCCTTATTTTATTGGGAAGGCCATTCCTTGCAACTGGCAGAACAATAATTGATGTAGAGAAAGGAGAACTCACAATGAGAGTCAATGCTCAAGAAGTCACATTCAATATTTTGAAAGCAATGAAGTACCCTGTTGAAGAGATAGAAGATGTTTCCTTACTGCAATGCTGGGATTCATTGGTTCAAAAACAATTGGAAAAGAGGCATGACCCATTGGAAAATGAGTTAGCTGTACTTGAAGACAAGGAATTGGCACAAGAAGTTAATGAAGATGAAGATCCAACTCAGCCCAAGGCACTTTGGGTTGACAAGTATGAAGTTTTAGAGATCTCTAAAGAAGACCCGAAGGTGAATATCCCCTCAGTTTTGAAGCCACTTGATCTGGAGCTGAAAGAATTACCAAGTCATTTGAAGTATGCATTCCTGGAGACTAGTCAGGAGTTACCTCTTACAAAGCTGCGGAATTGATAGAATAACAAGAGTCAAACCTGTTGGCCATGCTCAAGAAACACAAAAAGGCCATAGCTTGGCAAATGACAGATATTCAAGGGATTAGTCCAACTGTTTGTATGCATAGAATCCTGCTGGAAGACAATGCTAAGAATAGTGTGGAATGAAGGTTGAAAAACACACAAGAAGGGGGGGGGGGGTTGAATTGTGTGAGACTTTTTCTAAGTTAAAACAAATTGCAGCGGATAAGGTATAACACACACAATATATGAGGATAGGGTTAGAGAGAGATGCTCAGAATTTTTATACTGGTTCCTCCCACTAACAGGAGTAGTCCAGTCCTCTTGTCCTTCACAAGAGATTTCACTATAATCACTCAGATTACAAATGCTCAAGCACTAAGCAAGAGACTTCAAACTGCTCAAGCACAAAGCAAGAGACTTCTAACTGCTCAAGCACAAAGCAAGAGACTTCCAATGCTCAAGCACAAAGCAAGAGACTTCCAATGCTCAAGCACAAAGCAAGAGACTTCCAATGCTCAAGCACAAAGCAAGAGACTTCCAATGCTCAAGCACAAAGCAAGAGACTTCCAATGCTCAAGCACAAAGCAAGAGACTTCAAACTGGTTTTAATGTTAATAAAGATAAGAGATTAACACTTGATATACAATCAGAGGTGTTTACAAAATACAACGCAGTTACAAGACTAACTTAGAAAATTATCACAAAGTTTCTAAGTGTTTGATAGCTTCAGAATTTGACAGAGTTTCAGCACGTTCAGAAGCTTAAGTCTTGATTTCATTTCTTCACAAATCTTCTTCCTTTTATAGATGATAAAATGAACGTTGAAGATTATAGCCGTTTGAAGAATTGAGACGCTCCTTTGTATAGATCAGTGAGCTTATTAGCTGTTCTGATTTGCAGTAGCTTAGGAGCTTAACGTTTACTACAAAATGAGAGATTCCTTTTGGCTTTTGATATTTGAACCTTGGTGAAAGCCAAATAAGGAAATAATCGTTTCTGAAGCCTGACTTGAAAAGGACCTTTCCATGGTCAAACCTTTTCATTCTTGGTTTCTGCGTTTGGACTTAGTCAGGCACAGTCTTCAATAAAATTGTACTCTCAAATGTAGCTTAACACTTATATCTGACGAGCCTTCAGATTTTGATAGGCTCAGAATTACTTGTTTCAGATCTGGTGAGCTCAGATGTTCTTCAGATTTTGATAGGCTCAGAATTACTTGTTTCAGATCTGGTGAGCTCAGATGTTCTTCAGATTTTGATAGGCTCAGAATTACTTGTTTCAGATCTGGTGAGCTCAGATGTTCTTCAGATTTTGATAGGCTCAGAATTACTTGTTTCAGATCTGGTGAGCTCAGAAGTAATTCCTTCAGAAATTCTAAGGTTCAGATAATAACTTCAGAGTTTCACAGGCTCAGAATTACTTGCTTCAGATCTGGTGAGCTCAGAAGTAATTCCTTCAGAAATTCTAAGGTTCAGATAATAACTTCAGAGTTTCACTTGCTTCAGATCTGGTGAGCTTAGAAGTAATTCCTTCAGAAATTCTAAGGTTCTTTAGTACGCAAATTTTAACTTTTAATCCTGCACACTGAATTAAATTATTAGTACTCCAATTTAACCTTAAATACATTGTTATCATCAAAATCAATTAAGGAGATACAAAATCATAATTTTGTTCCAACAATCTCCCCCTTTTTGATGATGACAACTATATGTATTTAAAATCAATTGTTGTTGTTTTTATTTAACATCTTGACTTCAGGTTCTGAGGTTTGCAAGCTCCCCCTGAGTCTGATAAGCTTCAAAAGTTTATCAATGATAAATATAAAACAGTCTAAGAGTAATATTTAATGTCAAATATAATTTCATATATTCTACCTTCAGAATTAGAGGTTTGCAAGCTCTATTTCTTCAGATTGACAAATATAAGATATGGTTTGCAAGCGTATCTTATGTTATATGAATTTATGTTGGACAAAATCTATTACTCCCCCTCATTAAAAGTTTAAAAGACTTTAATATAACTTAACAAGAGTAGAGTTCAGAAAATGTGATCTTTAGAGCTTCAGAAATAATTTCACTGCCATAGGAAATGAAATAATATTTTCTCCCCCTTTGTCATTATCAAAAACGGGTCAGTCAAAGCACAAGTTACAGGGTAGTAAATGCACACAGCAAACAACCACCAGCAGTAAATGCATTCAACGGTAAAAGGGAATTGTTAAGTACCATGGTGAAACAGGGAATTGTTTCAGAATGAAGACGAGTTTCTTCAAGATCTGAATCAGTTCCAGGAAACGGTGGAGTGGTTTGAATGGATGAGGGGTTTGGTTCAGAAGTGGTTGGCTTAGGAGATGAAGTCTGAAGGGGTTCAGTTTGGGATTCAGCAGGGACTTCAGAATTTTGAACATTTGAGGGTTCAGATTGGTCTACGTCCATTGCTATTGGGGTAGACTCAGAATCTTTAATAGGAGATTTCTGAGGGGATTTAGGAGTGTCAGAAATGGTTATAGTGGAAGTTTCAAAATATTGAAAACGTGAGAAGTGATAGTGACTAGTGTGTAGTTAAGTGATTATAGTGGAAGTTTCAAAATATTGGGGAAACAAGATAGTGACGTAATGGGGGCTTGGCAGTTACTTTTAATAAAATCATCATTAGCTCTCCTTCATTACCCAGCGGTTACTAGACATGATGGGAAGTTACACAGATAAGTAGTGTTTTCAGAAGCCAGCTGTCAGTTAGAGAAACTGAGTGGTCAACTAACACTTAGAGTAGGTATCTGAGTCACAAGAAATCCATATTAAATAATAAATAATTCTGATTGCTTCAGATAAATGGATACTTCAGAATCTAAGAAAATAGCTTCTGAGCCTTCCAAACTTCTGAAGCCCTTCAGAACTAATTATTCACTCAGAGTTGACATTATTCAGAACCATCATTCAGAAATAAAAACCATGTTCAGATTTTTCTTGATAAAATCGAAACGATCAATAGCAAGAGGTTTGGTAAAGATATCAGCCCATTGATGCTCAGTATCAATGAATTGAATCTTAATTACTCCCTTCTGAACATAGTCTCTAATGAAGTGATGTTTGATCTCAATGTGTTTAGCTCTTGAATGCAAAATAGGATTCTTAGACAAACAGATAGCAGCAGTATTATCACAGAGAAGTGGTATACTACTTATCCTTATCTGATAGTCCTCCAACTGATGTTTCATCCAGAGCAATTGCGTGCAACACTTAGCAGCTGAGATGTACTCTGCTTCTGCTGTAGATAGAGCAATAGTTGCTTGTCTCTTACTAGCCCATGATATAAGGTTTTCACCTAGAAATTGACAGTTTCCACTAGTGGACTTCCTTTCAATTTTATCACCAGCATAGTCAGCATCACAGAATCCAATAAGCTGATAATCTAAGGATTTCTTATAAAGTAATCCAAGATTAGTGGTTCCTTTCAGATATCTAAAGATTCTCTTAACAGCAGTTAGATGAGACTCTCTAGGATCTGATTGAAATCTAGCACACAAGCATACACTGAACAAGATATCTGGTCTAGATGCAGTGAGATAAAGGAGGGAACCAATCATACCTCTATATAATTTCTGATCTACTTTGCCTTCAGATTCTTCCTTCAGAAGACTGCTAGAAGGATGCATAGGAGTTGACATTGGTTTGCAATCTTCAAGACCAAATTTCTTCAGTAAATCCTTTGTGTATTTGGTTTGATGCACATATACTCCTTCTTTTCTTTGATTAATTTGAATTCCCAAAAAGAATGTTAGTTCTCCCATCATACTCATTTCAAATTCATCCTGCATAAGCTTAGAGAAACTCTTGCAAAGGGAAGCATTAGTTGAACCAAAGATAATATCAACAACATAAATTTGAACAATTAAGATATCAGTTTTTAAGGTTTTTCTAAAAAGAGTGTTATCAACATGTCCTTTTTCAAAACCGTTTTCTAGAAGAAATATACTTAACCTCTCATACCAAGCTCTTGGAGCTTGTTTCAAACCATACAGAGATTTCTTCAATTTGTAAACATGATCAGGACACTTTATATCTTCAAAGCCAGGAGGTTGTTTAACATAGACTTCTTCATAAATTACTCCATTCAGAAATGCACTCTTAACATCCATTTGAAATAGAGTGATGTCATGATTAACTGCATAGGACAAGAGAAGTCTAATTGCCTCAAGTCTTGCTACTGGTGCAAAGGTTTCAGTGAAATCTATGCCTTCTTGCTGACTATAACCTTGTGCAACCAGTCTAGCTTTATTTCTGACAACTTCTCCCTTTTCATTTGACTTGTTTCTGAATACCCATTTTGTTCCAATAATGTTCTTGTGTTTGGGTTTTGGTACCAGATCCCAAACATCATTTCTTTCAAATTGATTGAGTTCTTCTTGCATTGCAATGATCCACCCATCATCTGAAAGTGCTTCTTCTATGTTTGTGGGTTCAATTAATGAAATTAACCCAACTAAGGATTCATCCTCTTTGAAAGCAGATCTGGTCTTTCTAGGGCTATCCTTGTTACCAACAATTAGCTCTTCAGGATGAGATGATCTATACTTGAATTTACTCTTAGGTGGAGCAGGTGTCTGAGAGGGTTCAGTTTCTGAAGGGTCTTCAGTTTCAAGGCCTTCAGAGATATCTTCATTTTGAGTCTCAGATGGATATACAGCAATGGAGAGATCTTCACACTCAGAATTTGAGGAAACTTGAAATTCTGCAAAAGTCTCAGCTTGCTCTGACATTTTATCGTCAGGCTCTTTATCATCAAATCTAACATGTATAGATTCTTCAACTGTGTGAGTTTCAGAATTATACAATCTGTATGCTTTTGAGCGTTCAGAGTAGCCTATAAAGATACCCTTATAAGCTCTAGCATCAAATTTCTTTCGATAGACCTTGTTGTCTAGAATATAACAAGTACATCCAAACTGATGAAAATAAGAAATATTTGGTTTTCTTCCTTTGAACAGTTCATAAGCAGTTTTGTTCAGAATAGGTCTGATGTAGATTCTATTCTGAACATAGCAAGCAGTACTCACGGCTTCTGCCCACAAGAACTTAGCTAGGTTAGACTCAAGCATCATGGTACGAGCCATTTCTTGCAAAGATCTATTCTTTCTTTCTACAACACCATTCTGCTGTGGTGTTCTAGGAGAAGAGAATTCATGGATTACTCCATGCTCTGAGCAGAAAGATTCGAAAGAGTCATTTTCGAACTCTCCCCCATGGTCGCTTCTAACCTTCAGAATCCGAAGATCCTTTTCACTTTGTATTTGTGTGCAGAAGTCACTGAACACCACAAGTGCTTCACTCTTAGAACGTAGGAATTTCACCCAAGTCCATCTACTGAAATCATCAACCATGACCAATCCATATTTTTTACCATTGATAGAGGCTGTCGAAACAGGACCAAACAGATCAATGTGAAGCAATTCTAAGGGTCTGGAAGTAGAGACAATGTTTTTAGACTTGAATGAAGTCTTAGCAAATTTTCCTTTTTGACATGAGCCACAAAGTGCATCTGAGTGATAATCAATGTCAGGCAAACCACTAACAAGCTTTTGTTTGCTAAGCTTAGAGATCAACCTCCAGTTAGCATGACCAAGACGCTTGTGCCATAGCCATTTCTCATCACTCAGAGACAAAAGACATATAATCTTTTGGTCAACCAAATCAGAAAAGTTTACTTTATAAACATTGCCAACTCTCATTCCCTTGAATACTACAGATTTGTCAGAGTCTTTTGATACAGTACATGATTCCTTATTAAATGTAACAACACACCCATTGTCACAAAATTGACTAATGCTCAATAGATTGTGTTTAAGTCCATCAACTAACCAAACATCTTTAATGGAAAGAGAAGAATTACCAACTGTACCTGTACCAATGATCTTCCCTTTTTGTTTTCCTCCAAATCCCACAGAGCCTCCCTCTTTCAGAGTTAGGGTTTGGAACATATGCTTTTCTCCCGTCATATGTCGTGAGCAACCACTGTCCAGGTACCAGGGCTGCTGTTTTACCTTTCCTTGCATGAGCATCTGAAGCAAACATTATTTCAGATTTTGGTACCCATATTCTGATGGGTCCTTTAGAGTTAGTCTTCTGAATAGTATTCCTTCTTTGTTTTCTATGATTAACACAAGATCTAGAATTAATTAAGCTTTGACAAGAATGTTTAGGCTTAATTTGATTCTTGGATTTTGATCTGGAGTATATCACAGTTCCAAAGGTCAAGCAAGGATCTGAAGTAACTTTACCTTGATTTCTCAGAGGTTCAGATGACTTCTGAGCCTTAACTTGAGAACTTTTGGACTCAGAAATTTTTGGTTCAGAAGAACTTGGAACTTCTGAGTCTTTGGGTTCAGGTTCAGAACCTCCTTCAGAGTTGGATGCCTTCAGATCAAGTGTACCACTTTTAACAAAGGTAGAGAATAATTCAGGTGGAGTATCATCCTCACTATATGATTTCAGAGGTTTATCCCAGTTCTTAAACCGAGAATAACCAATGCCTTCACCATAGTTACGAGTCATATGATAAATCATGGAAGCCATTTTACTCCTATTGAAGGTACAACGAATAAATTCGTGAAGAGCATCTTCATGATCATCATTGAGCTTGTCTGCCAAGACATAGTTAGATTCAACATGACAAATACGAATGTTTAACGATTCATTTTCATCATAAAGAATCTTGGCATCCTTTTTCAATGATTCATGAACATTCTTCAGAATTTTGTGTTGACTTACTATACGAGAGTAATGTTTCACGGCAATCTTAAGAGAATCAATTAATTCAGATTTAGTCATGTTAGAGTATACCTCATTTTCATCATCTGAGTCATCTTCAGAATCTCTATCAGAGTTGTTACCTTCAGAAGTTCTTGCCATTAAAGCCAGATTGCCTTCTTCATCATCTTCTCCTTCAGAGTCATTCTCAATGGTCTCCCAAGTGGCTAACAAACTCTTCCTTACCTTTTCTTTGTACTTTTCTTTCCCAAAGCTCTTATTCTTTCCTTTGTCCTTGGATGACATTTCTGGACAGTCCGCAATGAAGTGTCCAGATTTCTTGCAGTTATAGCAGTTGTTCAGTTCTTCCTTTTTGTCCTTTGAAAAGGAACTTCTTGAGTTGTTTCCTTTGTTTGGAAACCTTTTGTATTTCTTGTTCCATTTCTGAAACCTTCTAACCATTAGTGCCATTTCTTCATTCTCAGAATTTTCATCCATCATATCATCAGAAGTTTCTTCCTCTTGTTCAGACACTTTGATCTTTGCAGCTTTTGAGGAAGTCTGAACAGAGCTTAGAGCCAAGGACTTCATCTTCTTGACAGGTTCATCTGACATAAGTTCTAGCTCATGACTTCTGAGTGAGCTTATTAAATCTTCAAGAGTCACATTGTCCAAATCCTTGGATTCCTGAAAAGCTGTAACTTTTGGTCTCCATTTGGAAGGTAAGCTCCTCAGAATTTTCTTCACGTGATCAGATGCAGTGTAGCTTTTCTTCAGAACTTGAAGACCAGAGACAAGGGTTTGAAACCTTGAATACATGGTTTCAATATCTTCATCTTCCTTCATTCTGAACAGCTCATATTGATGAACTAATAAGTTTGCCTTAGCTTCTTTGACTTGCTTATTTCCTTCATAGGTGGAACATAGAGAGTCCCAGATAGTTTTGGCACATGACTTGTTGGATATTTTTAAATACTCAGCATGAGATATTGCACCAATAAGCATATTCTTAACAGTATGATGCTTCTTATACTGTTTCTTCTTTTCAGCATCAAAGAACTTTCTGTAGGTATTTCTTACAACACCTTCATCATCCATGTGTTCAAAATGTATACCATCTTCAATGATATCCCATAACTCATCATCGGTCCCAATGATGTAACTATACATCTTGGTTTTCCAGAAAGGAAAAGTAGTAGGATCACTGTTGAAGTAAGGTGGTTTGTCTCTGTGATTATCACTGTTCCTTTCCCTATCATAGTTGTGAGGAGGTGGAACAGCAGAGTGATCAGGTCCAGAGGAAGCAGAAGGAGAGGTAACACCAGACATGTTTTTCAACTAAGTACCCCTAGATCTTTTACTGTTTCACTGTTAAGTGAAGAGCAACAGACCGGAGCTCTGATACCAATTGAAGGTTGAAAAACACACAAGAAGGGGGGGGGGGGTTGAATTGTGTGAGACTTTTTCTAAGTTAAAACAAATTGCAGCGGATAAGGTATAACACACACAATATATGAGGATAGGGTTAGAGAGAGATGCTCAGAATTTTTATACTGGTTCCTCCCACTAACAGGAGTAGTCCAGTCCTCTTGTCCTTCACAAGAGATTTCACTATAATCACTCAGATTACAAATGCTCAAGCACTAAGCAAGAGACTTCAAACTGCTCAAGCACAAAGCAAGAGACTTCTAACTGCTCAAGCACAAAGCAAGAGACTTCCAATGCTCAAGCACAAAGCAAGAGACTTCCAATGCTCAAGCACAAAGCAAGAGACTTCCAATGCTCAAGCACAAAGCAAGAGACTTCCAATGCTCAAGCACAAAGCAAGAGACTTCCAATGCTCAAGCACAAAGCAAGAGACTTCAAACTGGTTTTAATGTTAATAAAGATAAGAGATTAACACTTGATATACAATCAGAGGTGTTTACAAAATACAACGCAGTTACAAGACTAACTTAGAAAATTATCACAAAGTTTCTAAGTGTTTGATAGCTTCAGAATTTGACAGAGTTTCAGCACGTTCAGAAGCTTAAGTCTTGATTTCATTTCTTCACAAATCTTCTTCCTTTTATAGATGATAAAATGAACGTTGAAGATTATAGCCGTTTGAAGAATTGAGATGCTCCTTTGTATAGATCAGTGAGCTTATTAGCTGTTCTGATTTGCAGTAGCTTAGGAGCTTAACGTTTACTACAAAATGAGAGATTCCTTTTGGCCTTTGATATTTGAACCTTGGTGAAAGCCAAATAAGGAAATAATCGTTTCTGAAGCCTGACTTGAAAAGGACCTTTCCATGGTCAAACCTTTTCATTCTTGGTTTCTGCGTTTGGACTTAGTCAGGCACAGTCTTCAATAAAATTGTACTCTCAAATGTAGCTTAACACTTATATCTGACGAGCCTTCAGATTTTGATAGGCTCAGAATTACTTGTTTCAGATCTGGTGAGCTCAGATGTTCTTCAGATTTTGATAGGCTCAGAATTACTTGTTTCAGATCTGGTGAGCTCAGATGTTCTTCAGATTTTGATAGGCTCAGAATTACTTGTTTCAGATCTGGTGAGCTCAGATGTTCTTCAGATTTTGATAGGCTCAGAATTACTTGTTTCAGATCTGGTGAGCTCAGAAGTAATTCCTTCAGAAATTCTAAGGTTCAGATAATAACTTCAGAGTTTCACAGGCTCAGAATTACTTGCTTCAGATCTGGTGAGCTCAGAAGTAATTCCTTCAGAAATTCTAAGGTTCAGATAATAACTTCAGAGTTTCACTTGCTTCAGATCTGGTGAGCTTAGAAGTAATTCCTTCAGAAATTCTAAGGTTCTTTAGTACGCAAATTTTAACTTTTAATCCTGCACACTGAATTAAATTATTAGTACTCCAATTTAACCTTAAATACATTGTTATCATCAAAATCAATTAAGGAGATACAAAATCATAATTTTGTTCCAACATGGAATGCCAAAGAAGACTCAACCCCATCATGAAGGAAGTAGTGAAGAAAGAGATCATTAAATGGTTAAATGCTGAAATTATATACCCTATTTCTGATAGTGTGTGGGTAAGCCCTGTTCAATGTGTACCAAAGAAAGGAGGCATGACTGTGGTTGCCAATGAGAAGAATGAATTGATTCCAACAAGGTCTGTGACTGGATGGAGAATCTGCATGGACTATAGGAAGCTGAACAAAGCCACAAGGAAAGATCATTTTCCCTTGCCTTTCATAGATCAAATGCTAGATAGATTGGCTGGTAAGGATTTCTACTGTTTTCTAGATGGTTATTTTGGTTACAACCAAATAGCCATAGTTCCTGAAGATCAAGAGAAGACTACTTTTACTTTTCCCTACGGTACTTTTGCTTTTAGGAGAATGCCATTTGGACTTTGTAATGCACCTGCTACATTTCAAAGGTGTATGATGGCACTGTTATCAGATTTAATTGAATCAACAATGGAAGTTTTCATGGATGATTTTTCTGTCTTTGGAGAATCATTTCATGATTGCCTCTCCAATTTGGAACTAGTGTTAATCAGATGTGAAGGAAGCAACTTGGTTCTCAACAGGGAGAAATGCCACTTCATGGTCAGAGAATGGATTGTGTTAGGGCACATAATTTCAAAGAAGGGATTAGAAGTGGATCAAGCCAAGATAGAAGTTATTGAGAAGTTACCTCCCCCTGCAAATGTGAAAGGCATTAGAAGTTTCTTGGGTCATGCTGGTTTCTATAGAAGGTTTATCAAAGAATTTTCTAAGATTACAAAGCCTTTATGCCAACTGTTGCAGCATGATGTTCCATTTGATTTCAATGAAGACTGTTTGAAAGCTTTTAATACTCTGAAGACAGCTTTAGTAACGGCACCAGTTATCATTTCGCCTGACTGGACCAAGCCATTTGAACTTATGTGTGATGCTAGTGACTATGCTGTTGGAGCTGTGCTGGGGCAGAGGCAAGACAAGACTTTTCATTCCATCTAATATGCAAGTAGAACACTTAATGAAGCTCAACTCAACTACACAACAACTGAAAAGGAATTGTTGGCTGTGGTATTTGCCTTTGATAAGTTCAGATCCTATTTGGTTGGCACTAAGGTGGTAGTCTACACTGATCATTCAGCCATCAAGTACCTCATTGCAAAGAAGGATGCCAAGCCAAGGTTAATCAGATGGGTTTTGCTTTCACAAGAGTTTGATCTGGAAATCAGAGATAAGAAGGTAGTAGAAAACCAAGTGGCAGATCATATGTCAAGACTCCCAGATGAAGTGTAGAATCAAGAAAGGTATGTGATTAAGGAAGAATTTCCAGATGAGCAATTACTTGCGATAACTGGAGATATGACTCCTTGGTATGCTGACATTGTCAATTATTTAGTTAGCAAAGTAGTTCCCCCAGAACTTAATTCCCAACAAAGAAAAAGATTTTTCCATCAAGCTAGGGATTATTACTGGGATGAACCTTTTCTTTATAAAAAATGTGCCGACCAAATATTGAGAAAATGTGTAGCAGGCCAAGAGGCAAGCCTAGTGTTGACTAATTGCCATTCAGCACCTTATGGTGGGCATTTTGGAAGCACTAGAACTGCTGCTCATGTATTGCAATCTGGATATTTCTAGCCTACCCTGTTTAAAGATGCTTATGAATTTGTGAAACAATGTGATATATGTCAGAGGATAGGTAATGTTTCCAATAGACAATAAATACCTTTTACCAACATTTTAGAAATTGAATTATTTGATGTTTGGGGCATTGACTTCATGGGACCATTTTCTAATTCCTTTAGCAATCTATACATTCTTGTAGCTGTGGATTATGTTTCCAAGTGGGTTGAAGCAATTGCTACCCCCACTAATGATGCTAGAGTGGTAACCAACTTTTTGAAAAAGAATATTTTCACCCGTTTTGGCACTCCTAGAGCCATCATCAGTGATGAAGGTTCTCACTTTTGCAATAAAATATTTGAGGAGTTGCTGGCCAAATATGGGGGTAAAACATAGAGTTGCCACTGCTTATCATCCTCAGACTAGTGGGCAAGCAGAGCTATCCAATAGAGAGATAAAAGGAATTTTAGAAAAAGTTGTAGACCCTTCTAGAAAGAATTGGTCTAAGCTCTTGGATGATGCTCTGTGGGCTTACAGAATAGCTTATAAAACACCTTTGGGAATGTCCCCATTCAGATTAGTTTTTGGTAAAGCTTGCCACCTACCAATTGAACTTCAATGTAAAGCCTTTTGGGCTACTAAAAAGTTGAATTTTGACTATGAGGCAACTGGTAGGGCAAGACTGCTGCAACTAAATGAGTTGGAGGAGCATAGAATGTTTTCATATGAGAATGCTGAGTTATATAGAGCTAGAACCAAAGGTTAGCATGATAAAAAGATTCAAAAAAGAGTTTTAATTGAGGGACAACAAGTATTACTTTTTAATTCTAGATTGAAGTTGTTCCCTGGAAAGTTGAAATCTAGATGGTCAGGCCCATTCAAACTTTTGAAAATTTATCCTTATGGGGCTGTTGATCTTTTAGATGAGTCAACTGGAAAAGAATTTAAAGTTAATGGTCAAAGAGTAAAACACTATTGGGGTGATGACTCAAGGTCTAGAGTCATCACCACCCTTGATGAAGTTTGATTTATGGTTACAAGTCTGGCTGAGGACTTAGTAAAACAATGAGCTGCTGGGAGGCACCCCAGACCACTAATGTAAATAGTTTTTGTTTTTAGTTTTTGTTTGTTTCAGAAAAGGAAAGATGATTGAAGTCAACTTTGTTGCATCACAGTCTTGACTGTGGATGACTGATGCTTTGCTTGGTGCGCGCTGTGAGCACCAAGTGTCAAGTCACGTGGAGGTTCCTTAATGAAGTCATTGAAGAGTTTGTGGAAATTAGCTGTCAAAGTACAAAACACTGATTATTGACACCTGTCCGATAATTATAGCCGTGTCAGGCGAGTTATCTCACGCGCCGGATATGACTAATGCTTTTCGATAGAGTGACCGGTTGTAACTGCTACCCACTACTTTTTCAACTGCCATCATTACCTCACTGGTTTATTATTTTGCAACGGATCTTTGATTAGATTTACTCTAATTTGGTTGAGAAAGAGGACGTGTCTGAAGAGGTGAAGATGAATGAAGAAGAAAGAGGGCCAGAAGGACAAGGCCATAGTTCTGATGAGACTACTACTGATAAGCCTGTTAAGCAGGCAGATGAAGAGGAAATGATCCTTGAGCTGGAAGTAGGGAATCCTGTTGCTGCTAGTGATCCTAGTGGAGATCAGTTGGCGACGACGGAAAAGGAGACAGCTAATGATGAGTCCCAAACCCATGGGTTCATTATAAAGAAAAAGCGCAAAACAAGAAGAAAAGCTGTGCCACAAGCAAGAGCTGATAAGCCTGTGGGTGCCGACCCTGAGCCAACTATCTTAGCAGAAAAGAATGAAGGAAGGAAGGGAGCTGATGAAGGGGTGTCCAACGTCATTGGCACCAAGAAGAGAAAGCCTAAGGTTCACGCTGCTGGAACCAGAAAAAGCGCCAGGCATCTTGCCTGAAGTGGTATCTGTCTTACCCCGTCTTTTATTTTTATGTTTCTAGTTTTTAGGTTGTCTGTTTTGTCTGTTGTTGTCTCTTCCCTTGTCAACAGTGGGGACACTGTTTAGCTTAAGTTTGGGGGAGAGGCATGAGTCAAATAAATTTAGTCTGCCCATTTTAGAGAGTCAGATCGCAATTAAATTGTTTGGCTAAGCATTCTATTGACATGACAACTGAATTTTAAGGTTATAAGTGAATTTAGTCTAGGATTGTTGAAATTTTTGGAAATTCCTGTTTGGATTTTTGATGTGATAACCATTGCACCTTTTATGCACAACTGATTGATAACTGTTGACCTTAGTAATGGCTAGATAAGTTTTTAAAATACATAGTCATGAGGTTAGGTTTTCTAAGTATGGACTATAATTAAGGGAATGAACAAAGAACATGTTTGGGGGAAAAGAGTTAGGAAAATAATGTATAAGCATGGCTAGATATAAAAGTGATGGGGCGTTACATAATTATGTATAAAAAAAAAATTAAAAAAATAAATAATAAGTCATTGTGCCAACTACCAACTACTGGAAGGATAATAAAGGGTTCCTGTGCCTAAAACTGGAGGAACATGTGATGTGTAGGGTGCTCTACTCGGAGTAACAGGTTGGACTCATTACAAGTGAGATCCCGTCAGGTGAAAAGGTAGAGTAGCACCTAAAGCACTATAAAATTGAACCTAAGTAATGTCCCCTGCATATAATGATCAAAAAGCCTATGTAAGCATGAAAAGAATAGCTCCCCCCTTAGGCAAGTCTCTAAGTTCAAACCCTGAACCTATAGGAAAGAAAAAGATAACTTACGTCTTGACTATGTAGTTTTAGAAAAGGAACTTGTCATGTCTCTGGTTGACAGTAGGATATCAGTTCACACACACACGCATGGTTATTATTGATTTTTGAATTGCAAGAATTATGCCAATCCTTGAAATACAATCTGAAGCTTGAAGCTTATGATCTGAATGTGCTGTTGCCAGGTCAATAAGATGAGTAGCCTCACAAAGTCTTTGCTTTCTACCGCATTACCTGAGGACAGGTAATAGTTCAAGTTTGGGGGTGTGATAATTCACTTTATGTGAGTATTTTTACAGCTTTTCACTTGCTCTGTTACCTGCTAATATGGTTTTGTATTCAATGTTTAGGTTTATTTTATGCCATTTATGAGTCTAGCATGTATTTAGGATTTTTATGTAATCTCTTCATATAAAGAGAGCTCTAGAGTCATTTGGTGTCAAAACAGACCACTGGACCATTGAAAAGGTTCAAGAGCCAAGGCAAATGATAATTACAGTCAGGACAACCATTCCGTACAACCACAAGAGGCGGCTGACCAGTCAAAAGCCGCCACGTCAGATGAAGAATACAAACGGGCGCTAACGCGAGGAAAGACAGCTGGCAGATTTCCCATGTGCTGATAGTGCTGTCATTGTACTAATCATTGGGGAATATGCTTTATATCTTTGGGCTGTCTTATCCTTGGATTTAGGGAGGCCCATGATCCAAGAGATTGTCCTATATAAAGGTGCCTTAAACCCTAAAGTTAGCATATGCTTAGAGAGCTCAGCCGTTGTGAATAAAGAAGAACCCTAAGACGTTCATGGTGCGCCGCTGCTGCTGATAACTAAAGTCTAGTCTGTTGTTGCACTTGTAGCTTGAGACATCAACTCCAAGGCCATCTCAGTTGTAGGTTTACATTTAAGAATTCATTTTTATGTGTAATCTTATATCTTTGGTTGTTATGGTTTCTATGCTTATCATGAGCTAAACTCTTAATGTTGAAATTATGTGAAGTTTAATTGAAAGTTTAATATGTTCATGTGATGTGATGTGTGTTTGTGTGCTCCTTTAGTTCATTTGTTATTTTGCTATATATTCATATCTAGGACTGATCAACTTAGGTTTTAATACAAGTTTGTTATTAAGAGACATCTAATAATGAATGGATTGAATGAACTAATGTGGTTAAGTGAGGTATAGACATATATTCTCTACTTGAAGTCTTAGACATAAGCTTTAGGGACATAGTAAGAATACAACCACGTGTTTTCTGAACTGTAATGAAGTAAGTTTGACCTAGACATATGATTCATCTTATCACACATTGCATTATCTAACGTTGTAGACATACACCATAAGGAAAGAGTTGCTTGCAGGAGTCTTAACTACACTTATCTCATCACACACATATTAAGTTAGATATTAAATGGATCATAAGTTCAACATGCTTTCACAACTGTTTTCTCACACTCTTTTAATCAATTGTTCCTTTAATTTATTTGCAACCCTAAACTGTTATTTTGTTACTTTAATCACTCATAAGTATAAAACTAATTGAACTAGTCTTGGAGTGAGATTTCCTTATCACCATCCCTATGGGAACGATACTTTTGTTATTACTTGTGCTACAGATAAGACTTTGTATACTTGCACATTTCGAACAATTATATCACACTTAACAAACGCAATACTAACTCCCCCTGAATATGAGAACCTACCCAACTCCCTCTAATCACTAATCCCAAGTGACGAAACTTAAACTTTAACAGTTTAAAGACTTGTTGAACGACAACATTCAACGACTTAAGGCTACAAGTATTAAGAACAATACTAAGGGCTACTAATGCTTTGCACAGTGGGTATAAAGCTTTGGACTCACAATCTTCAGTTATTGTGGGTTGAGTTTTAAGCTCTATGTTGAGTCCTTTATATAGGCGTGCATGTCTTCAGATAATCTTCAATCTTTCAGATGCACTACAATAAGAATTAGTTTTAAAACAAACTTATTTTAAAACAAACTCCATAAGATAAAGAATTAATCTTTATCCACAAATTAAATTCGAATCCAATCGTATCTAATACTTAGAATTAATAACAAACTTTATCATTAATCCTAATCTCAGCTTGTTACTTAAAGATTCGCGCCTTATCCAAATTTGAACAAACACGCGTGCTTAATGGATAAGCATTATCTTTTAAGCTGAACTGGGTCAAGATGTCCTACCCACATGTCTTGGGACATCTTTTTCGACATGTTGCCTAAACATGCTCTGAACCCAGTGACAAGATGTCTAGGACATCTTGTTCAACATGTTGCATCTGCACATCTTCATTATGCACAAGTGGTTTAGACTTAATTGCTTTAGCATTGGTGTTTTAGATAAGTCATTCTGAACAAGTTGTTTTAGCCTTATGATGTAGCCAATCTCAGAAGAACTACAATCTCCCCTTTTGGCAAATTATGGCTAAAACAACCACAAACCACTTTGTTGAATGTGCACTCTTCAGTCTTCAATCTTCAAATTTTTCAATCTTCAAATTGATCTCTGTTGATGCAATCTTTTGTTCTGAGATCTTCAGGTCTTCAAGGTCTTTGATCTTCAGAAACTTGTGTGTCTTAAATTTTCAAGACTTCTTCAATCTTGAGTGTGTGATGAACCTTTTCTAGTATGAGACAGTCTTAGTCTTCATATGATCCATTACAATGAATTTTCTAAGTCCAAGGATGAGATACCTAGTGTTGTGGACTGGACTTATTAAGATCCACGTCCCCTAAAAATGAAGGCGCTTGCCCTTCAGAAGGGCACCCTTCCCCGCCGGCCAAGACAGAATCCTGGATTCTGTAACTGCTGACCACCAAAATGATGAACATTAACTGCCCATTAAGGGCCTCTTCAGCCAAATTCCGGCAGCCTCTTAATGGGCATTTACTGCCCATTAAGGGCCTTAGCCCAGCGCTGGGGGATATATAAACTCTTAATTCTGAAGGAGTCAGGTACGCATTCTTACCTTCTGAAAACCAAAGACTTACACAAATACTAACTTAAGCGTCAGAGTGTATACTGGTACACAACCCCCTTCTGCTTCAACAAGGGGTTTGCACGAGTCAAACTGCTACCGGTGACACCTTTTGGTCAGGTTAGATCACCTAGTGACTTAGTGAACCAAAGTCTTGAGTTGCAGCGGAAAGTACTTAATCAGAGTGATCAAGACTCACTAGACTTCTTAGAGGTTCAATTTCAGCATTTTAATTATGCTCTGGACACACTTATTTTAGCATAGCTTTTAGTTTTTAATTTTTTTAAAGCTTCCCATTATTCATCCGTAAAGCAAGAGAATGATTCTACTTGCCAAAGAGCTTATCTTATCATCAATTATTACTCCCCCTTTTTAGCATAATTTGTCAAAGGTTAAAGGAAAATATTCATTTATTGAAAAAAAAGCATACAAAAGTGCACACTTGGTGCCGGATTTTAATGTCTCCAAAGTCTAGGACATTTGGTAGACCACAAAACTTACAGGAAGTAGAACAGAACTAAAAGGAAAAATACAAAAGTACTTATTTTCCTATATTACACAGTTGTTGTTCTTCAATCTTCTTCTTCTTCTTGCTCAGCCTCAGCTTGAGCATCTCCTTCATTCTCAACAAGTTTCTTCGTCTGTTGTTTGATCAAGTGATCTACACAGGTTTTTCTTATAGTACTTGATTTGATAGTTTTCTCCAGCTCCAGCTCCTTCTTGGGCCAATGTTCAGCTTGCCCTGAGGTAATTTCTTCAGCAATTTTGTCCATTGATAGGATCTTCTTGCTCTCAGCTTCAGTACTCCTACCCAGAAATTGGTTGATCACAGTTGGAGAGAAATTAATGTTCCTTTCTCTGAGATGTACCTTGTGATAGTCATCACTGCCCTCATCATTGCATTCTTCAGTGAGGTTGGTAATGAACTCTCTCACAAGCTTCTCATAACACCTTCCAACACCCATCACCGTCTTCATGACTTTTGCTTCTTCAAGAAGGGTGATAATCTCTTTGTAGGAAAGTGCTTCAAAGCTCAATTCTCTCTCTGTAGTAATTCTCCTCTGCATCACTATCCTCCGTATTTGTTCATTGTCTTCAATATGGAAGGATGTTGAGGATGCAGCCTTCCTTTTCTTCGACATGATGTATGGGACATCGTCTTCGACATCTGGATCGAACTCACTTGAGGACTCTGGCTTCCTCTTTCTCTTCTGAGACTTCTCTTCTAAGAAGGACTTGGGTGGGATGGGTAGCTCAATTGATTATGCTAGTTGAGCCAAAGGTAAAGGAGTTTGGAGGTCCAGGGTTCAAGTCCTGACAAAGAGAAAAACTAACTATATTGTAATATACTAACAACTAACAATTTGCCATTCAAAAAAAAAAGAAGGACTTGGGAATTTCCACCTTCTTTCCCTTATTCCTTCTTACTCTATCAGCAATAGACTGAGATCTTCTGGGAGCAATCTCTTCACTTTATGTTTCTTCTCCAATCTCTATGACTTCTAGAGATTGTGAGCCTTCTTCTTCATCTTCTGAGGCAAGTTTCTCTTGTGCATCCTTTGGATCTTCTTCCATTGGATGTTCTTCAGATGTGGTGTCTCTTGATGTTGAGACATTTGTTTCGACATCCTTGATGTTGGGGTAGGATGTCGTGACATCTTCTCCATCATCCTTCTCAATCCGTGTCTGAGACTCAAGATTATGATTTTGAGTAGCCTCTTTCAGAGATGATTCTCTAGGAATTTGATCTTCAGCCCTCTTTGGTGACGATTGAAGTTCCGGAGTGGACGATTCTTTGGGTTCTTCACCTTGCATTGGATTGATGAAGAGCCCAACCAAATTGCTGCTTCTTTTTCTTCCTGACGTTGTTCTTTTTCCTCTGGGAATGATCAGCTTGTCTATCTCAACCTCTTGTTGATTGATGGTTGATTTTGAAACCCTAGTTGGATTGCTAGGTTCTTCGCGTGTGTTGACTCCTTAATCGTTTGAGCTCATTGTAATTTCTTGACTCATCTCTGTTCAGAGTTTCTTTGAGGAAAGATTACTTTTGAGAAGGTTTCCAAGATGTTGTACCAGATGTTGAAGCATGTGTGATAGCACAAGTGATGATCTTGGTGGCTTTTTATAGATGGTACTAGACAATATGTTACCTTGTTTATTGTGCAGAAGTAATGATGATTAACATTATAATCTTTCTGCACGCCACCCCGTCACTTAATGTTCTACACGTTTTTGGACGTGTGGAACTCTAGAGTTCCTTTTCCACGTTCAGGTTGAAGTGATTCAACTTCCTGACGAGTGTACAGATGTTGGGACATCTGGTAGAACATCTGGTCATTCTCTTCCTTGATTGTCAAGTAGGCTATTTTTGGACTATTGTTGGGAGGAGTCCACTTATAGGATTTGTCCTTTGCCTTGACACCTTTCATCACTACCTTCTGATTATTAGCAATAATGCACTCAGAGTTGTTGAAGTACACATCTAGTCCTTGTTCACATAATTGGCTGATGCTTATCAAGTATGTAGTCAGTCCTTCAACTAGTAGAACCTTGTCAAGGTTTGGTGAGCTGAGATCTCTTAGCTTGCCTATACCTTTGATTCTACCTTTAGCACCATCACGAAAAGTAACACATCCTTTGGAGTAAGGCCTTAATTCCTTAAGGTATTTCCTATCTCCAGTCATGTGTTTGGAGCATCCACTGTCAAAGTACCAGTCTTCATATGAGGATAGCCTGATATAAGTATGAGCCTTTAGTTTTGAATCTTCTTTTGGCCTCCATACTTTCTTGACTTGAGTCTCCTGGCACTTTACTTGTTGAGCAAGAATCTTCTTTTCATCCTTCCTTGGTGATCTTGATCTTTGAGGATTGCCATGAATTTTGAAGCATTCTTTCATAACATGCCCAGACCTACCACAATGATCACATCTATTGAAAGCTCTTCTATTTTGGGAGTATAGCTTCTTAAGATGTGGTCTAGGTATGTGCTTCTTCTGCTGCTTATGAAGCTGACCTATGTTCCCATTCCTTTTGTGTTGAATAGGATGTTGAGACATGTGTCTTGACATCTTCCTTTTTGTTTGGACAGATTGTTGAGACTTGTAGTCTATGATCTTTTCTTTATGCTTAATAGGATGTTGAGACATTTGACTTGACATCTCATTCTTGGTCTGAACATAGTGCTGAGAGGTGTGGTCTATGATCCTGTCTGTGTGTTGAACAGGATGTTGAGACATTTGGCTTGACATTTCTTTCTTGGTCTGAACACAATGCTGAGATGTGTGGTCTATGATCTTGTTTTTATGTTGAGCAGGATGTTGAGACATTTGGCTTGACATCTGGTCCTTAGGTTTCTCTAGAGGAGGAGTTACCTTTTCTGGAGCAGATTCAGCCTTTCTGAAGGGATGATCGAATCCTATCCAACCATGTCTTCAGCTATTTTCTCAGTTTCAAGAAACTCATCCTCTGAGTCAGAATCATAGTCTAGGAAACTCAAAGATTCAGTCATGCTTATGAGTTTAGACTTTAAGAAATTTTATTCTTTTCTCAGAGCTGCTCGTTCCTTATGCTCCCTGATGAGCCTCTCAATGATCTCATCTTGTTCTATTATTTTAGCAGTGTATCTTGAAGTGTAAAGAGGTTCTTCATTATTATCACTGCCTTCAGTGTTTGTGAAGCTTTAGAAGTTATCATCGCTGCTTGTTTCGAATATCCCCGAGAATGCATTATTTATGTCTTCATCTTCACTTTCATCCTCAGAGTCAGAGAGAATTGCAGCCAGTCCCTTTTTCTGTTTTCTAAGAAAGTTGGGACATTGAATTCTGATATGCCCAAAGCCTTCGCATTCGTAGCACTATACCTCTGTTTCTTCTTCAGAGTTAGTTTCTTCTTTCGACATGCCTTGTGTCTTGTTGTTGGACGTCTTGTCTGGGACATTTGTCCTCCACTTAGCTCGGACCCTGTTCATAGATTTGTTGAACTTCTTGGTCAATAGAGCTACTGCTTCTGATAGACAATCTTCACTTTGGCTTTCCTCAGATTTGAAGGCCAAATTCTTCAGCTTATTTTCAGGTCTATCTTCAAAGGTCATCTCAAAAGCTTGTAATGAGCTAATGAGTTCATCAACCTTCATCGTGCTCAAATCTTGTGATTCTTCAATAGCAGTCACCTTCATAGAAAATCTCTTAGGAAGTGATCTAAGGATTTTTCTGGCTAGTTTCTCCTTAGGTATCTTCTCTCCTAGAGCAAAGCATGAATTTGCTATGTCTCAAACTCTATTGTTGAATTCTGAGATGGTCTCATCATCCTCCATCCTTAGATTTTCGAACTTTGAGGTGAGAAGTTGTAGTTTTGACATTCTAACCTTGGAAGTTCCTTCATGAAAAATTTGCAGAATTTCCCAGGCTTGCTTGGCTTCTGTACATGTGTTGATCAGTTTGAATATGTTTTCATCAACATCTTTGAAGATAGCATTGAGTGCCTTAGAGTTGCTATTGGACTCAGTCTCCTCTTCTGGGGTCCAATCTCCTTCACCTTTTAATATTGAAGAACCATCTTCTGCAAGACTATTGGGTGATTCCAACCTGTAATAATTGCCCTCCATGCTTTTTGATCCATGGATTTGATGAAGGCAATCATTCTTGCTTTCCAATAGTCATAGTTTGATCTATCCAGAACTGGTGGTCTGTTTATTGATCCTCCATTCCTGTCCATCTTGAACAAGATTTTGTCTCCCTGGAGCTCACCCAGCAGGTTAGGCTGCCTGCTCTGATGCCAATTGAAATTCTGTTCTCTGGCAGGACAGATGTCGTACACAATGTCTAGGACAATGTGTCTGTAGTCCAGATGTCTTAGACAACTGGTTCGACAACTGGTTATGAGGATCACTCGTTATTGTAGTACCGAAGTAAATAAAAGCAATATACAACACCAGTAATTTGTTAACCCAGTTCGGCGCTAAAAAGCTCTACTCTGGAGGATACCAATCCAGGAAGTGAACACTACTATTCCGAATTAATACTTAGTCTTACAACCACAACAAACACCTTTTGGCATGTATGCCTTTTCTCAATCCTAGTAATCTTCTACCCAAGGGCTAACTCCCCCTGAATGTGAGAACCTACCCAACTCCCTCTAAACACTAATCCCATGTGACGAAACTTAAACTTTAACAGTTTAAAGACTTGTTGAACGACAACATTCAACGACTCAAGGCTACAAAGTATTAAGAACAATACTAAGGGCTACTAATGCTTTGCACAGTGGGCACAAAGCTTTAGACTCACAATCTTTAGTTATTGTGGGTTGAGTTTTAAGCTCTATGTTCAGTCCTTTATATAGGTGTGCAGGTCTTCAGATAATCTTCAATCTTTCAGATGCACTACAATAAGAATTAGTTTTAAAACAAACCTGTTTTAAAACAAACTCCATGAGATAAAGAATTAATCTTTATCCACAAATGAAATATGATTCCAATCGTATCTAACACTTAGAATTAATAACAAACTTTATCATTAATCCTAATCTCAGCTTGTTACTTAAAGATTCGCGCCTTATCCAAATTTGAACAAACACGCGTGCTTAATGGATAAGCATTATCTTTTAAGCTAAACTGGGTCAAGATGTCCTACCCACATGTCTTGGGACATCTTGTTCGACATGTTGCCTAAACATGCTCTGAACCTAGTGACAAGATGTCTAGGACATCTTGTTCAACATGTTGCATCTGCACATCTTCAATATGTACAAGTGGTTTAGACTTAATTGCTTTAGCATTGGTGCTTTAGCTAAGTCATTTTGACCAAGTTATTTTAGCCTTATGATGCAGCCTATCTCAGAAGAACTAGATGGTAGTATTGGCTTGAGATTTGGGAGTGTGTTCCTTTTAAGGTTTCAGGTTCGGTTTTCACCGGTGTCAATTTAGGTGGTTTAGTTTAGCTTCTTCTAAAAAAGAAAAAAAAAAGAATATGATATATAAAAATGAACGCATGGTGTGCAAAAATAGTTAGAAAAGAAGGATGTGGATCCTCTCCAGCCCTTCTTCTCATGTTGTTCGTCCTGCTTTAATCTAGACCATTCATCTATTTTTTCTCTCTCTTCTTCTATGTTCTTTTTTTATTTGTGGGAGAATCAAACCATTGGATAATGAAAGGAGGGAAGGCTAGACCAACAAGGCACGAGGGGATCCAATCACAGAAAAGAATAATAGTAACCGGAAAGACAGACACAAGCCAATAAAAGTCAAACTTTCCCATGGTGGAAAAAAACTAGTACTGTTCTATACTAAATGCCACTGCGAACTCCACCCACAACTATTAGCATTAGAATTTCACATTTGACCAAAAAAAAAACACAAGGCTCTGTCTAGGGTGGGTGAGCTTTATAGGTCTCCAATCATGGGTGAGGATTATTAACCATTAGATTGTAAAGTTTTAAGGATGTTATGATAGACCACCAACACTTTATACATCTCCTTTCTCTCACAACGCTGCCGATCTGCATGCTCCTTTCCCAACTTTGCATCACCAGAAATTTACCACCACCACAACACTGCCGATCTGCATGCTCCTTTCCCTCATTCAAAAACCACACACACAAATCCACAATTCCAAATCCCAATTAATTTTTGTGTATTAAGTTTTATTTTGTTAAACAACCAAATCAAAATCCAAATCTCCAGATCTAGAAAATCATATCCAATCTAATACACCAAAACATCTTGTTGAATTTGTGGTAATTGATTTTGATAGGTTTTAAAGAATTTGTTAGCCTATCTATATATCTAGATTAATCCACAGTACATCACCAAAATTTAAATTGTCAAATTTGTGCTCATGTTGTTTCTTTCTTCTGTTTTAATAATCAATAGATTCAACACCTAAAATAATTATATGCATTTTGTCCAAAAGAAAAAGAAGAAATTAGTATTCCAAAAAGAGATGTTTGAAGCAATTGCATTTAAAATAATGGTTACTTTGAGGATGTGGTAATCAGGAGAAGGTTGAATTGGGTGTTAGTGGTGGTGGTGGTAGTGATGCAGCCACCGGAACAGAGAGTAGAAAGAACAAGAAGAGAGAGAAGTGATACCTATAAGGTAGTGATGGTGCATCATAACTTATTTAGAATTTTATGATTGAAATTTTGTTCTCTGCCAGGACAGATGTCGTACACAATGTCTAGGACAATGTGTCTGTAGTCCAGATGTCTTAGACAACTGGTTCGACAACTGGTTATGAGGATCACGTTTTATTGCAGTACTGAAGTAAATAAAAGCAATAAAGAACACCAGTTATTTGTTAACCCAGTTCGGCGCTATACAACCCTACTCTGGGGGATACCAATCCAGGAAGTGAACACTACTACTCCGAATCAATACTTAGTCTTACAACCACACCAAACACCTTTTGGCATGTATGCCTTTTCTTAATCCTAGTAATCTTCTACCCAAGGGCTAACTCCCCCTGAATATGAGAACCTACCCAACTCCCTCTAATCACTAATCCCAAGTGACGAAACTTTAAACTTCACAGTTTAAAAGACTTAGTTGAATGACAACATTCATCGACTCAAGGCTACAAAGTATCAAAAACAATACTAAGAGCTACTAATGATTTGCACAGTGGGCACAAAGCTTTTGACTCACAATCTTCAGTTATTGTGGGTTGAGTTTTAAGCTCTATGTTGAGTCCTTTATATAGGCGTGCGGGTCTTCAGATAATCTTCAATCTTTCAAATGCACTACAATAAGAATTAGTTTTAAAACAAACTCCACAAGATAAAGAATTAATCTCTATCCACAAATTAAATACGAATCCAATCGTATCTAACACTTAGAATTAATAACAAACTTTATCATTAATCCTAATCTCAGCTTGTTACTAAAAGATTCGCGCCTTATCCAAATTTGAACAAACACTTGTGCTTAATGGATAAGCATTATCTTTTAAGCTGAACTGGGTCAAGATGTCCTACCCACATGTCTTGGGACATCTTGTTCGACATGTTGCCTAAACATGCTCTGAACCTAGTGACAAGATGTCTAGGACATCTTGTTCAACATGTTGCATCTGCACATCTTCAATATGTACAAGTGGTTTAGACTTAATTACTTCAGCATTGGTGCTTCAGTTAAGCCACTCTGATCAAGTTGTTTTAGCCTTATGATGCAACCAATCTCAGAAGAACTACAATCTCCCCTTTGGCAAATTATGGCTAAAACAACCACAAACCACTTTGTTGAATGTGCACTCTTCAGTCTTCAATCTTCAAATTCTTCAATCTTCAAATTGATCTCTGTTGATGCAAACTTCTGTTCTGAGATCTTCAGGTCTTCAAGGTCTTTGATCTTCAAAATCTTGTGTGTCTTCAGTTTTCAAGACTTCTTCAATCTTGAGTGTGTGATGAACGTTTTCTAGTATGAGACAAGCTTAGTCTTGTCTTCATATGATCCATTACAATGAATTTTCTAAGTTTAGGGATGAGATACCTAGTGACTTAGTGAACCAAAGTCTTGAGTTGCAGCGGAAAGTACTTAATCAGAGTGATCAAGACTCACTAGACCTCTTAGAGGGTCAATTTTAGAATTTTAATTTTTTAATTTTAGTGAACCAAAGTTTAGCATAGCTTTTAGTTTTTAATTTTTTTAAAGCTTGCCATTATTCATCCGTAAAGCAAGAGCGCGATTCTACTTGCCAAATAGCTTATCTTGTCATCAATTATTACTCCCCCTTTTTACCAGAATTTGTCAAAGGTTAAAGGAAAATATTCATTGATTGAAAGAAAAGCATACAAAAGTGCACACTTGGTGCCGGATGTCAAAGTCTCCAATGTCTAGGACATTTGGTAGAACACAATACTTACAGAAAAGGAAAAATACACAAAGTACTTATTTTCCTATACCCAGAGTTTGTTCTTCAAGCTTCTTCTGCTTCTTCACCATCTCCTCCTTCTTCATTCTCTTCTCCTTCAGCATCAGCCTCTTGTATGGACTTGATCAGATTGTCCACATGTTGTTTTCTTGCTGTGCTGGTCTTGTTGGTTTCTTCCAAAGTCTTTGATATTTGTATCAGTTCAGCAAGAACATTTTCTTTGTTTGCTCTAGGCATAGAGCCTGATGCTTCAACAACTTCCTTCATCTTTGGAAACACAATGTCTGGGTCATGTGTACCAGCAAAGAGCTTGTAGTCAAAACTAAGAACTTGAGGCTTCTTAGTTGGAACTTCATCAGGGTACAGGATGTTTGGATACTGCCTTAAGATCATTCCAGTTATCAGGCAGGGAAAGACAATTGGCAGCTTCACTGCATTTGTGTCAGCATGCTTCATGGTTTGGCTAAAGACGTGATCACCAAAGTTGAGCTTCTTCTTCGTTCCTATGAGAAAGATCATCTTTGCTAGAATTGGAGTGATCCTTGAGCCATGGTTGGTTAGTGCCCAGTTTGCTGCACCAATCCTATTGAGGATGGCATATTTCACACTAAGGGTGCCAGTAGACAATAACCCTTTCTTAGGCCATTCATTTACTTGGCCTCCTGTAATCTCCTTAGTCACCTCCTTGACTAACTCAGCTTCATAACCTTCAATGGTTGGATTTCTTCCAAGATAATCATTGATGGTGGTTGGAGAAAACTTGACGTCTTTACCTCTGACCCTGACTTTCCTATATTCCTCGAAAAGACCATTTTCCTCTACCCTTTATTGATCAAATGCTCGAGCGATTGGCTAAACATTCATATTTCTGCTACCTAGATGGTTATTCAGGATTCTTCCAAATCCCTATTCATCCTGATGACCAAGAGAAAACCACCTTCACATGTCCTTATGGAACTTTTGCTTACCGACGAATGTCATTTGGACTATGCAATGTGATAGATCCCAAACTAAAGAGAATGGTAAACCCGTCATTTGGAGGGTTTTTCAAAGGAGGAATAAAAATGTGATCACCAAAGTTGAGCTTCTTCTTTGTTCCTATGAGGAAGATCATCTTTGCCAGCATTGGAGTGATCCCAGAACCATGATTGGTTGGTGCCCAATTTGCAGCTCCAATCCTATTCAGGACAACATACTTCACACTAAGGGTCCCAGTAGACAATAACCCTTTCTTAGGCCATTCATTCACTTGACCTCAAGTAATCTCCTTAGTCACCTCCTTGACTAACTCAGCTTCATCACTTTCCATAGTAGGATTCCTACCAAGATACACATTGATGGTTGTTGGAGAGAACTTTACATCTTTACCTCTTACTCTGACTTTTCTGAATTCTTCAGTTCCCTCACTGCAAGCACTGTTAATGTTTACTATGAATTCTTTTACCAACATATCATAGCAGTTACCAAGATCCTTCACACTCTTCATTAGCTCAGCAGTCTCTAGGAGCTCGATGATTTCCTTGCACTCTAGAGCTTCTTTACTAAGCTCCCTTTCTTGAGCAATTCTCCGTTGGTAGACGAACCTCCACTTTTGAGCACTTTCCTCTGAGTGGAATGAAACTCTGGCTACATGGGAAGATCTTGACAAGTTATCTGATGATGAAGCTAAAAAGAGTCTTCTAGCTACATGGGAAGATCTTGACAAGCTATGTGATGATGAAGCTGAAGAAGAAGAAGCAAATTTGGCACTTATGGCCACAACTAATTCAGATAGTGAAAGTGATAATGAGTCAGATTCAGAAGATATTGAACATGTAATATCTCAACTCTATCTACTACTCAGATTACTAAGGCTTTGAAAGATACTATGATGAAATACATGGACAAATCAGATGAGCTAGAACTTTTTAAACAAAAGTTTGACATGCTCAATGATAAAGTCAATCATCTTCAATAAGACTATAAGAAGTCCTTAAAGACTATTCAAGTTCTTGAAAATGGTTGCAGGACATGTAACAAACCCTATGATGAGCAAGAAATTGCACTTCAAGAGTTTGTTCGTCATAATATTGATAAGCATATACTAGCTTCTATGATTTATGGTGCAGGCAAATACAATGGACAGAGATTAGGGAGTACTGTCAAAGGAAACTCAATTCAGTCTTTGTGTATCAGCAAAACACCTTCTGATCTTTACTCTAATTTTGTTTCTAGTAGTGGTATAGAAAATCTGAAAGTGTCTGATACTCAAGTAAGCTTGGAAACTTCTAAAACCTCTGTTCCCCTTACTCTAGTATCCATGCCAATTCAAGGAGCTCAGAAGATCTTTAGGCCTAAGAGTATTTGGGGCATGAGATCAAGCTGTTCATACTTGGTAGCTGGTTCTCTAACACATTCTGGATTAAAATCCAAGGGCAAGGCTAAGCCTAAACCTCTTTTTCAAGGCTTACCTTACTCTGGATCCTCTGTAGGCTACAAGAATCAGAAGAAGAATAAAAGAACTAACTATAGAGGACCCATCAGAATATGGGTACCAAAATCTGAGATATTGTTTACTGCATGTATGCACCCGAAGAAGAAAGCAAAGCTCCTGGTATCTGGACAGTGGATGTTCACGACACATGATAGGAGACAAGCAGTTGTTCCACACTCTGAATCTGAAAGAGGGAGGAACTGTAGGATTTGGTGGGAATCAAAGAGGCAAAATCATTGGTATAGGTAAATCAGAGCCTGTTATAGAAATTTCAGATTCACAAGAGTCAGAAGATGAAGATTCTGGACATAACTACACTTCTGAACCTCTGGAAGTTCCTGAAGACAATCAAGATACAGACTCTGACACTCATCAAACAACTCCAGCTGAATATTCTGAACTAGAAGCAACTATTATTCCAAGAAATACCTTCAAGTACAAATCATCACATCCTGAAGAGCTTATCATTGGAAATAAGTACAGTCCTAGGAAAACAAGATCAAGTTTTAGGGATGAAGAATCCTTATTTGGTCTAGTTTCCTTGATTGAACCAAAAACCACTGATGAAGCTTTATCAGATGATGCTTGGATTGTTGCAATGGAAGAAGAGTTGAATCAGTTTCAGAGAAATGATGTATGGGATCTGGTGCCCAAACCTAAAGATAAGAACATTATTGGAACAAAATGGGTATACAGAAACAAGCTGAATGAACAGGGAGAAGTAACAAGAAACAAAGCTAGACTTGTTGCACTTCAACAAGAAGGAATAGATTATACAGAGACTTATGCTCCAGTTGCAAGATTGGAAGCAATAAGATTACTTCTATCCTATGCTGTCAACAACAACATCACACTTTATCAAATGGATGTAAAGAGTTCATTTCTTAATGGAGTAATTTCTGAAGAAGTATATGTCAAACAACCTCCAGGATTTTAAGATATTACAAATCCAGATCATGTGTTTAGACTAAAGAAGTCACTTTATGAACTCAAACAAGCCCCCAGAGCTTGGTTTGAGAGACTAAGTAACTTCTTGGTTGACAATGGTTTTGAGAAAGGTCAAGTTGATAATACATTATTCAGAAAGACTCTGAAGAAAGACATTCTGATCATTCAAATTTATGTTGATGACATTATCTTTGGATCAACTAATGCTACACTTTGCAAGAACTTTTCTAAGATGATGCATGATGAATTTGAGATGAGCATGATGAGAGAATTGAAGTACTTTCTGGGAATCCAGATCAATCAAACAAAGAAAGGAAACTTCATTCATCAATCAAAGTATATCAAAGATCTTCTGAAGAAATATAACTTAGAAGACTGCAAACCCATGAACACTCACTACTAGAAAAAGTTGAAATACCGACGGAATGTAGAGACAGAATATATTTCGTCTCTAATAAAGATGGAATTAGAGACAGAAAAAACAGTTAGAGATAGATATTTTTATTTTAGAGACACATATTTTCATTTTAGAGATAGATTTTGTCCGTCTCTAACAGTTTAGAGACGAGGAAATTACCGACGGGATCAAATCCGTCTCTAACCTGCTTAGTGACGGAATATTTGCATTCTAGAGACAGATTTTACCCGTCGGTATTTAAGATTTTTCTAGTAGTGACTCCAATGCATCCAACATCAAGCTTGAGCAAAGGTGAATCTGAAGGCAAAGTTGATCAGAAGTTATATAGAGGTATGATTGGTTCTCTTCTCTATCTAATAGCTTCAAGACCTGATATCTTGTTCAGTGTATGTCTGTGTGCAAGATTTCAATCAGATCCTAGAGAATCTCATTTTACTGCTGTAAAAAGAATCTTTAGATATCTGAAGACTACTTGTAACATTGGATTACTGTATCAGAAATCTAATGATTACAAACTGATTGGATTCTGTGATGCTGGCTATGCTGGTGATAAACTTGAAAGAAAATCCACCAGTGGCAATTGCCAGTTCATTGGTGAGAATTTGATTTCATGGGCTAGTAAAAGGCAAACCACTATTGCTATGTCAACTGCAGAAGCAGAATACATTTCAGCAGCTAAGAGTTGTACACAAATACTTTGGATGAAATATCAATTAGAAGATTATCAAATATGCAGTCACAATATTCCTTTATATTGTGATAACACTGCAGCCATTCATCTTTCTAAAAATCCTATTTTGCACTCAAGAGCTAAGCATATTGAGATTAAACATCATTTTATAAGAGACTATGTACAGAAGGGAGTTATTGATCTTAAGTTCATTGAAACTGAAAATCAATGGGCTGATATCTTTACAAAACCCCTGGCTGTTGAAAGATTTGATTTTATCAAAAAGAATCTTAATATGATGGAAATCTGTGAATAAGCTAAAACTCTATTGAAAAATAATATGTTTTTAAAGTTCTGTGAGACTATCAGAAGTTAGGGGGACTCAAAACTTCTGTATTAGAAGTTTAGACCAAACCATCTTCTGGTGTCTTCATCAGAACCTACACATGAGTGGTTCTGATACATGATGTGGCAGTACTTGTTGGTAACCTCTTCAACTACTGTTTGCTGATGTGTCAGTTATTTAAATAAACTTCTAATACATGTGTCCTGTTGCTATTAGAGTTAGAAGTTGTTTAGTGATGATTGTGTTCTAATTCTTGTGTGAATTTTTAATTACTCTTTTACCCCTGTCCTTTTTGTTAGTACGTTTTTGCGCGTTTATTTCCTTTTAACACACTAACTGTTCACATTCACACTTTTGCACTCTCACTACCCACACTTTCATTCTTTCTAAAACTCAGAAAATTTCCTCTGTAAAAACTTAGCAAACCCTAACCCTATCCTCAGAAACATGGCTACTTCATCATCTTCCACACCTAAAGAAGTCGCTAAAAAGGTTTCTCCTATTCCTCCGATTACTGATGTAGAAGCTTCAAAACCAAAGTTGTTTGTTGAAGACGTAATGGATTTTTCTATTTCTGATCTCTTCTGCGTCATCGAAAAAGCCGTCGACTTCGAAAGCATTAGGGCAAATGGTATGGAAGAAGTAAGGGATCTTGTTAACTACCAAGGATTTGCTGGATTCTTTGATGCTCTTAATGGACCTGTCTATCCAGCACTTGTCAAAGATTTCTGGATGAAGGCAGAAGTTTACACTAAATGCCAATATGATAATGAAATTGCTCAGAAACAAAAGAACAAGCCGCAGTTGGTTAAGAAAACGGCTAAAGAACTTGGTCTAAGACCCTTCTTAGGTCAGGAAGTAAGGTCCGTTGTTGGAGGAGTTTGTTTAAGAATAAGGGCAGAACATATTAGACAAGCAGCAAACTTACCCTTTTCTGGAGTGATTCTCCATATGCATGATAAAGATGTAAATCCGGTTATTCAAGAAGATATTTATGGTCCTGGTTCTTCTTCTAAGTCTAATCAGGATATGAAACCAATTTACAAAGCGTTGTACAAGATTCTGCAAGAGTCTATTATTCCTAAAGCCGGCTCTTCTGATCACGTATCTCAATATTATAAGGCTAACTTATATTATGTTGGAAGGAGGATCAGTCTTAACTTTGGGAAAGTTATTGTTAATCATCTGTGCAATGCTATCAATGAAAGTAAATCTAAAGGAATCAAGAATGTGCATTACAGCAGATTCTTATCCTTTATGTTTTACAAGAGTTATCTGATAAACTCTCTAAGACCTGTCTTTCCTGGATATGGTTCTTATTTTGATGCTGATCCCCCATTGATTAATGGCGCTACTCTGAAGCGTGTGTTGAAGACAAAGGGACAAGTTGTTTATCCTCAAATAACTTTCAGTTCCAGAAGACAAGAGAATGATCTTAACTTTCTTTTAACCCCTGTGCCAAGAAAGCAAGTAACTGCTATTGCTATAAAGCATAAGCATGCTTTGGAAGGAAATTCTAAGGTAATGGAAGGAAGACTTGCTTCTGAAAGCTTGTTACAACTTCCACACCCTAAGAAAAGAAAGAACTCTGGTAAACAGGATGAACCAGAAGTTCCAACTAAGAAAGCAAAATGATCTACTCCAAAGAAAGCTGTGAAAACTTCTGATGTGAAGGATACACCAGAAGTTGCTGTTAAAACCTCTGAACCCCCTGTGATAGATGTAGTTTCCAAAGAAGGATCGGCTGCTAAGCCAACAAAAATGAACACTAGAGCTTCTGGAACTGCAATCATTCCAGAAGTTTCTCAGAAGAAGGTTACCAAACCAAGAAAAAGGAAACTTACAGAAGAAGAGCAAGAAGAGTTGGAAAAAGAGGAAGCCATTGCTATGGTTGAGGGGGTGAAGGCCAAAGAAGCTGCTAAGGAAGCTTTATTGATGAATAGTTGGGAATGTGATGCTGAAGTGGTTCATGATGATTTTCTGGACTCTCCTTTCACCAAGGAAGAACTCATATTAAAGCTGGCAAATCAAGAAACAGGTGTCAGTACTTCTGGCCAAGTGAAGAATATTGGACAGGAAGTGCAAGAAGTACCTGCAGAGGTTGCAACTTCTGAAGCACTTCCTCAAAGTATTATTCATGAGGATCCTATTGCAAATACCTCTAAGCCTGAAACTGAACATAACCCTGATTCTCAAAAATCCCCTGATTCTAAAAGGACTATATCTAATCCTATCAATTCTAGTGCCCCTAGGACAGATTCTGTAGTTGTGCCAACTGTTCAACAGTTATCTTCTGATACTGTTGATAATCATAATCTTGCAGACAATGTAAAAGCCCAGCTATAGAAAATTGCTCTTGACCTAGATACCCCTTCTCCTCAGAAATCTCACATCCTCACTCTTGATCAAAATAACTTCATAAAGTCTTTTGAAAAGGAAATTTCTCCTAATCCAACACTTCAAATCTCTGTTGAACCCTCATCTCTTTCCACATCTCTTCAAATTGTTAAGCCTACCCCTTCATTTTCCACTCCTGATGATGTCACTCGCATGTTTAAAGGACTTGATGACACAATTAGGAAAATATATCAAGCTTTGCCTAGTCTATCCCTTGCACCTAGCACAGTTTCCCAAGAGTTCAATGCTCTTAAAGATATGTGTGTGCAAATGTTTGTGGATTTGGACTCTCAGTATGTAAGAGATTACATCTTAAACATTGCCAAGAGAAAAGCTATAGAAACAAGGATAGAAGCTGCCAAGCTTAAGGCTGAAAGGGTGAAAGAAGAGAAATTTAAAGCTATTCTGTCAGAAGCTGAAGATTTGTTGTCTAAGTTTCAAGAACAAGAAGTTCTGGAGTTGGTGGAAATAGAAGAACAAAGGTCAGAACTTGAAAGGCAAGAAGCTGATATGCTAGAAGCTCAGTTAAAGGCAGAAGTTGCTGCAAGTATTGCTGCAGAAGAAGCTAGGAAAGCTGAACTTCTGAGGTCAAAAACTGCTTTTGAAAATATGGTTGTTCAGAGAATTGAGAAACAATATGAGGCCATTAAAGATCTGAAGCAATCTATTCAAGCCAACAAGGAAACATTTGATATGCTTCTCAAATTGCTTCTTGAGAGACTACCTCCACCCCCCTTCTCAACCTTAGGATCTTTGCACAATTTTATTAATTGTTTTTAACTTGTTATGTTATGTTGTTCTGGACCTTGTTCTGTTATAATTTGAATGTTCTGAATATTATTCATTTACTATATTCTGTTATATTTTCTGTTGTTCATTTATGTTTCAGAATTTATAACTTGTTGCATTCATCTCTTTGCATTCAAAAATTTCTTTTATTAAAAATACTTTTGCATTACAATAACTTTGTTCTAAACAAATTTTTGCATTCTATGAAAAATCCAGATACATATGAAATATTTTATAAAAGAAATTTACAAAGAGATAAGAGAAGAACAACTGGTGTTGATCCAAACTTCAGCCTTGGAGCTTGAAACTTGTCAGCTAACTCTGATGAGTCTTCTAAACCTCTCAAGCAGAAGCTTCCTGATTGGATTCTTGGACAACCCCTTATGTTCATCTTGCTTATCTTCCTTTGTCAGCGGAAATCTTAGAAATCATATTCTTTTCTGTACCTTTTCTTGATTTTGATCGTACACATCTTCTACCTTGTTTCTCCTCTGATAATTTGTTAAACACATTTCTTTCTATCACTCTTCTATCCTTATCTATATTTTCTCTCAATGTTGAAGAAATATCATGGAAGTGTTGAGTGAAATGACAAAGAGTGTGTGCCTTTTTATAGCTATTTTCAAGTAGTCAGTTACCTCGTTTTTCGTCTTGTCATTTAATTCTTTATGGTTTTTATCATCTTTGAATTTTTGACTTAACTATTTCTGTTTGTCACGTGTTTTTAATTGACTTTTTCTCTTTTTTTTTTTTTTATTCTTTTTGTTTAATGACAAAAGGGGGAGTAAGCGTAAATTAATTTAAGAACGCTAACTGAAGCCAAAATTTCATATGTTATATTCATTTAATTCAGTTATTAATATTATCAGTTATAATATTAAAGGGAAATTTTTTATTGAGATCAGAACTTTCTCTACATGATAAACGTAAGAGAAGATTGCACTTTTCTCTTAGGTTGATCTGACTAAGGAAGAAAGCTTGCAAACCTATCTTCTGGAAGTCAAGTGTAAAGTGAAGTTCTGGATTCAATTTTAAAATTTTTAAAACTATTTTAATTAATCATTACTGAAGTCAGGGGAAGCTTGCAAAACTCATAAACCTGAAGGATGTATGCTTTGATTAAAATAACAATCATTGTAAATTAATACTTGGTTTGTCATCAATCAAAAAGGGGGAGATTGTTGGAACAAAGTTGTTTCTAATATAACCCAAGTAAGTTTTAATGATAACAATAGTATTAATATACAATAGGGATTACTGATAATTTAATTTAGTGTGCAGGTATATAAGTTAAAAGTTTATGTACACAAATGAGTTACAAGTGAAGTTCTGATTAATATTTTAAAGCATCCCCATAAGTTGGGTAAAGCAAGTTCTGAGTCATGACACCAGAGGCTTTGTCACCAGAAGTTGCAAGTCAAAGTCAATCAGAAGTTACTCTCATCAGAACCTGAAATGGAAACTCAAGATTCTGATGACGATGGAAACAACTAATTTTGTCAGAAGAACATTCAGAAGAACATTCTATTCTTAACGACTATCATCAATTTGGCAAATTTAGAATGACAGAAGAAATCATCGTACAAGATCGTTATGATCATAATAATGACGTTTGTACTATTGTACTATATTCTATTTCCTTATATTGGCGAATATTCGAAATCAAGGATCAAGGATTCATCATTTACCTGATTTGGATTATCACGTCTCAAGAAGAAGAATAGTACAGTACTATCTAGCTATTTTCGTCACATTTACTCAAATTCATACGCTCCACTACCATCTATAAAAGGAGGAGGAAATTTGAAGAAGTAGATACAACACAACTACGAACAAAAAGCGCTGTTACTCTGCTAAATTCAAAAGAGCATTATAACACTTTGAGAAATACAACTTGAGCTTATTTCAAAATTCAAGACAAATAGTTTTCAAATTCTGATAAGTTCAGTTGTTGAATCTTAGTTTTCTATCATTAGAATTCTAAGATTAGTCTTGTTTTTAAGAGTTGTATTACTTTGTTCAGAACTCTGATATTGTTATCAGAAGTTCAAATATTGTTTTGTTATTTGTAACCTTTGTAAGAAGTCTCTTGCTTTTGTGCTTGAGCATTTGGAAGTCTATTGTATTATGTTACTTGAGCATTGGAAGTCTCTTGCTTGTGTGCTTGAGCAATTGTAATCTTGTGTGATTATAGTGAAATCCCTTGGAAGTGCAAGGGGACTGGAGTACTCTCGGTTTGTGAGGGGAACTAGTATAAAAATCTGTGTGTTCATCTCTCTTCTCTCTTCACTTTTACTATTTCATCACGACTAGAAGTTATTGTGTTTTGTTTATTCCGCTGCAAGTTCTGATAAATTGAAAGACTTAGAAGAAGTTTTCAAAAACTCTTAAAACACAATCCAACCCCCCTTCTTGTGTTTTTCACACCTTCATAGGCTTTTGAGGGTAGCCCTGGAGGTAGAAGCATTCTGAGATTAGATGTCCAGTTTTTCCACAATGTTTACATCTTTTCAGTGGTCCCTTATACTCTTTGTATTGAGGGGACACATGACGAGCATGATGTTGGGACATGTGGTCTGGCATGTGCTTCCTCTGTTGAGCTGGAGGCTGAGACCTTTGTCCAAACCTTTTCTGCTTGTGTTGAGTCAGATGATGTGTCTTTGTCACCTGTTTCTTTTGTCTAACAGGTTGTTGAGGTTTGGATCCTGTCTTCTTATGCTTGTGCTGAGAAGGATGTTGTGACTTGTGGTTTGACATCTGGTCCTGAGAGCTATTCTTTGGGGGAATTTTCTTCTCAGGAGCCTTGCTGTAGTTGTCATACCCTAACCCCTTCTTGTCACTTGGGTTTCTACCAAGCTCAAGAACTTCTTCAAGCATGTTAGTTCCCTTGTTTAACATTCTCACAGATTTTGTCATCTCAGTGAGTTTCAAGTTTGACAAGGTGACTTGTTCTTTTAACACAGCTGTTGATGCTTCTAGTGCCTCCTTTTCTTGTGCAACCAAGGTGACTTGTTTTCTCAATTCAGCTGTTGATGCCTCTAGTGCTTCCTTTTCTTGAGTAACTTTCTCCATATCCTTAACTTGTCTTCTTATAAGTTCACAAGATTGTTCCCATTTAATGGTGAGATTATTGTATTTCTCATCCAATTCTTCTTGTAGGAGATCTTCATTACTAGTACTGCTGCTAGTATCAAAAGTTCCAATGAAGGCTTTATTTGTTCTTTCTTCATCTTTCTCTTCCTCAGAATCAGATAAGGTAGCTGTCATTCCCTTTTTCTGTTTCCTGAGAAAGTTGGGACATTATGGTCTGATGTGCCCCTTTCCTTCACACTCAAAGCACCTTACCTCTTTGCTATCCTCAGAAGTGTTTTCTTCCTTGGTCTTGTTCTGTGACTTGATGTTGGACCTCTTGTCTAAGACATTTGTCCTATACCTGGCTTGTAGGTTATTCAAAGATCTGTTAAAATCCTTCGTAAGGTAAGCTAATGCCTCTGATAACTCATCATCATCTTGGCTTTCCTCAAATTCAAAAGCCAAGTTCTTCATCTTCTTCTCTGGTTTATCATCCAGAGACATCTCAAATGTTTGTAATGAGCCAATAAGTTCATCAACTTTCATTGTGCTCAAGTCTTAAGATTCTTCGATTGCAGTCACCTTCATGTTAAATCTCTTAGGCAGTGATCTAAGGATTTTTCTGGCTAGCTTTTCTTCAGGTATCTTCTCACCTAGGGCAAAGGTTGACTTTGCTATATCTCGTATTCTAGTGTTGAACTCAGATATAGTTTTTTCATCCTCCATCCTCAAGTTCTCAAATTTTGTGGTGAGAAGTTGCAGTTTTGACATACGAACTTTGGAGGTTCCTTCATGTGCAGTTTGAAGAATTTCCCAGGCTTGCTTGGCTTCAGTACATGTGTTGATTAACTTGAACATGTTTTCATCAACACCATTGAATATGGCATTGAGTGCTTTAGAGTTGCCACTGGCCTCAATTTCTTCTTCTGGACTCCAATCTGCTACTCCTTTTAGGCTTGTGGAGCCATCTACTGCTGTGACTATTGGATGATTCCACCCAATGATAATTGCCCTCCATGCTTTTTGATCCATGGATTTGAGAAAGGCAACCATTCTTGCTTTCCAATAATCATAATTTGATCCATCCAAGACTGGTGGTCTGTTGATTGATCCTCTCTTGTCCATCTTGAACAAAATATATCTGGGTAGTTGTTGTTTCCCATGTAATTTACCTGCTCTTCACCTCCTGGCAAACACTGCCCATTCGGGTGATCTTCTAGGCAGAAGTCACAGACTCCTTCTACCTGTTTCACACTAACTTCTTTTACCTCTTTTTCTTTCTCAGCAAGTTGCCTCTTTAACAGCTCTATCTCTACTTTGTAAGCAACTTCTTTGTCCACCATGATAAGTCCAGGTGTATTCTCATTCCTGTCATGACTCATGTTGTATTCGTTCTGGCACATCTGTTCCACTAGATCCTTGGTTTCTACATAGGTCTTAATTTTGATAGACCCACCAGCCGAGGCATCAAGTATAATGCGATGTTGCATTTTCATACCTGCCATGAATATCTGCATCTGCTCCATAGCACTAATGTTGTGGTTAGGACACCTCCTCATGAGCAATTTGAAGTGTTCATAAGCTTCACACAACGTTTCAGATTCATGTTGTTTGAAACTTAGGATATCAGACTTCTGCTTTTGGAATAAAGTGTGAGTAAAGAATCTGAAAACTTTGACAAGTCTCTGAAAACTTTGACAAATGATCCCAAGGATCATTGTTGGTGCGGCCGTCAAACTGGTTCTCCCGCAAACCTGTAAGAACGTTACCTTTGATATCAAAGTTAGCTGGGTTTGCCGGCTGGAACCCCAGTGAGATCTGATCATTGTCAATCCTCTTGCTGTAATCTCCCATAGTGATTCTTTGTTCGTCCCCCATGGCTTTGGTGGTAGGCTCTCATTCTTTCTCGAGATTACTGGATTTTGATAGCTTTAGAGCTCTCAGTCTTTTCCTTAGCTCTTTCTCTGGCTCGTCGAAGTACTCAAACTCCAGGATATCTGTTTATCAAGCACAACAAATGAATACCAGCAGTAGCACTAGAAAAGATATTTATAAATATTTTTGGTTTTATTTCATGTGTCTTTGTCACCATGAAAATTCCCAGGTAAGTGAGGTGGATCACTAGGATCGCTTAAATACCTTGACTTTGCCTTAGCCAGAATTTTATAGATCAAAATTCACAATCATTAACAAAAAATTTTATTTTTTTAATATTTTTGTATTTTTAAATTTTTTTGACAAACTAGAATAATTCTAACAAAGTTTCGTGAACACAATCCTCGGAAACGGCGGCAAAAGCTTGACTACGTTCTGGCAAGTGGACCAGTTTGTCGTCGAGCAATAATTCACACTCTAGGTGTCTAGAATGAGTTCGTATCCACAAGGATCGTGTCAAACCTTCGTTAGTGCTATTCTAGTTCGTGTGTTTTTGCATTCGCTTTGGTTTTTAGGAAAAAAAGGTTTTTAATTTGTAAAAGTAGCGATATGCGTTGCAATAAGAATAAAGGTTTTGATTCAAAAACATAGAGGATAGGTATGGTGGTTGAACTTACTCCCTCCTTCATACTTGGCATAATCGGTGTATAACATAGTCATTCATATTATTATCGGGCGTCGATTCTATCCTTATTTTAGTAGCACCTTACTGCTACCCTATGTAGGCAAAGTCTCGATACTTTTGCAACTAAGGCACCTACGAGAGCCTAACCTCGCTTTGTCACATACCCTAATTACTAGATAGAGTTATTTACATACATGCATTATGACCATCGACCATCCAATGCCCCTAGATCTTTGTAGCGGTTTGTTCAGTATCCGATTGTTATGTTACAACTAGTTCCTGATTCCTCCTCTAATTATTAAGTCATAACTAGTTCAGGATGTTTTACCGTTTCTTCAATCCAGTGTTATTTATTACTAGTTCCGGACAAATAATAGTGAGAACCCTAATATGCTATTATTAAAGTAAACCCTAATTATTTATTCTAAGGCGTTGTCATTTATCCGGCCAGATTCCGACTAACGTTGTTAAAGCAAGAAAACAAATAACAATAATAATTTATAAATGCGATTTACTATAACTTTGACTCAATTACATGACCCAAGTATTAATCGGGGAGTTCATCTTCTCCACCACAACCTAAGGAATTTATTACAAAAGACTAAACATAATTAGATTACAAGAATCTAATAGAAAAGCATAAAGAATTCATACCTTGCTGAGTTAGTTTTCCCGTAAGGGGAGAAAACTATGCCCTTAGAGCTCCTCCGAACTTCTCTCCAAAAGGAATAGAAAGTTCTTCTATTTCTCAATGAAAAATAATGAATTATGGAGGCTCTATTTATACTTTTCGTATTGGGCCTCAGCAAGCCATCGTGACACGCTAGGTCCATCGTGTCACGATGAGAAGATTCAGTTTAAAATTATAACTGATCCTGTGCGTTTCATCAGCGTGGTCACCAAGCAAAGCCATCTTACTGCGCTGTGCACCATTGTGATTCTGTCTTGGCAAACAAGTAGCTTCCATCGTGTAACGTTGAGTGCCATCGTGACACGATGGGCTGTTTTTCTTCACTTTTGGGCTTTTTCTTGTCTTTTGCGTGTCTTTACTTTGTCTTTAAGCTTTTTCTCGATTCTTCAGGTTTTTGTTGATATTTAGGCTTGTCTTGGCCATTTTACTACTAATAATACTACCTAAAATACTACAGAAATTCCTATCATCAGTATTCTCCCCGCCATGTCTGGCCGACCAAGCAGAACTTTGATAGGCTAGACAGTGCGGACCACGATGGAGTGGGGAAGGAAGTATTGCCTCAGCCTTCTTGCCGCGGTGACCAAGGAGAGGGCGATTTTTTCAAAGCGTTGGTATCTGAGTTCGGGACCCTGCAACGCTTTGCTCGTGAAGTACACATGTTACTGTCCTTCTGTTGTTTCGCGGATAAGGGCTGCGCTGACCGTTTCGGAAGTGATTGCGAGTTAGAGGTATAGCGTTTCCTCGTCTTCAAGTCGCGAAAGAATCAGTGGTTCGAAAAGCGCCTTTTTCAGGTGTTGGTGAGCCTGCTCGCAATCTTCAGTCCATTCGAACAGAGCTTCTTTTCCAAGAAGTTTGAAAAGCGGGAGTGCGTGTTGGGCGGATTTCGCCACGAATCGCGGCAACGAAGTTAGCATCCCGTTGAGCGTTTGAATGGATTTCTTAGTATCCGGGGTAGGGTGTTCGGCGAAGGCTCTACATTTATCAGGGTTGGCTTCGATTCCTCGCTCCGTTAGATAGAAGCCGAGGAACTTTCCTGCTCGAACCCCAAATATGCGTTTTTCTGGGTTGAACCTCATTTTGCATTTCCTGGCCTGCTCGAATACCTTTCTTAAGTGGTTGGTGTGCTCGGTTTCTTCTTTTGATTTGACGATCATGTCGTCCATGTACACTTCGAGCATGTCACAAATTTCTGCTCGGAACACCTTGTTCATCATTCGCTGATACGTGGCACCTACATTTTTGAGCCCGAAAGGCATTACGTTGTAGTAATAGTTGCCTGACGCGGTATTTGATTGTAACCTGAATACGCATCCATAAACGATAATAATTTAAAGCCATATGAGTTATCAACAAGTTTATCTATACTAGGCAGAGGATAAGCATCTTTAGGGCAAGCCCTATTGAGATCGGTATAGTCAACACACATTCGCCATTTTCCATTATTCTTTTTAACTAGTACAACATTGGAGAGTCAGGTTGAATATCTGGCCTCGGGAATAAAATTTGCCTCTATGAGGTCTTTTACAGCTTTTTCAGCAGCCTCCGCTTTTTTCGGGAGATTGCTTCCTCCTACGTTGTACTACTGCCCTAGCAGCAGGATCTATGGCGAGCTGGTGGCAGGCGACATCAGGGTGGAGGTCGGGCATTTCTTACTCCACGCGAACAGATCAGCATTGTCGCGGAGGCACATCTTCAGCTGCTCCCTCACATAGTCAGGGAGGCCAGTACCTATCTTCACCCCTTTGGTCGGGTCTTCTCCAAGAGGGACTAGCTCGAAATCTCCGTCGGGGATGCGGCGGTATATTTTCTTGCTCGCCTCATCATTCTCCTAGTTGTCCCGACGAAGCTTCTTCTCTTTCTTGGAGAAGCGGGGATCCAGGTCGACAACACTGACATTGTTGGAGGGTGGCTTCTGCTCGCCATCGTCCTTCCTCGACTCTTGTTTGATGGGGTCCTTCCCCGATGAGCTCGCTGATAACTCACTTTATGTGAGTATTATTACAGCTTTTTACTTGCTCTGTTACCTGCTAATATGGTTTTGTATTCAATTTTTAGATTTATTTTATGTCATTAATGAGTCTAGCATGTATTTAGGATTTTTATGCAATCTCTTCATATAAAGAGAGCTCTAGAGTCATTTGGTGTCAAGACAGACCACTGGACCATTGAAAAGGTTCAAGAGCCAAAGCAAATGATAATTATAGTCAAGACAACCATTCCGTACAACCACAAGAGGCGGCTGACTAGTCAACGCAGTCAAAAGCCGCTACGTCAGATGAAGAATACGAACGGGCTCTAACGCGAAGAAAGACTGCTGGCAGATTTCCCATGTGCTGATAGTGCTGTCATTGTACTAATCATTGGGGAATATGTTTTATTCCTTAGGGCTGTCTTATCCTCGGATTTAGGGAGGCCCATGATCCAAGAGATTGTCCTATATAAAGGTGCCTTAAACCCTAAAGTTAGCATATGCTTAGAGAGCTCAGCCGTTGTGAAGAAAGAAGAACCCTAAGACGTTCATGGCGCGCCGCTGCTGCTGATAACTGAAGTCTAGTCTGCTATTGGACTTGGAGCTTGAGACATCAACTCTAAAGCCATCTCAGTTGTAGGTTTACATTTAAGAATTCATTTTTATGTGTAATCTTATATCTTTGGTTGTTATGGTTTCTATGCTCATCATGAGCTAAACTCTTAATGTTGAAATTATGTGAAGTTTAATTGAAAGTTTAATATGTTTAAGTGATGTGATGTCTGTTTGTATGCTATTTTAGTTCATTTGTTATTTTGCTATATATTCATATCTAGGACTGATCAACTTAGGTTTGAATACAAGTTTGTTATTAAGAGACATCTAATAATGAATGGATTAAATGAACTAATGTGGTTAAGTCAGGTATAGACATATATTCTTTACTTGAAGTCTTAGACATAAGCTTTAGGGCCATAGTACGAATACAACCACGTGTTTTCTGAATTGTAATGAAGTAAGTTTGACCTAGACATAGGATTCATCTTATCACGCATTGCATTATCCAACGTTGTATACATACACCATAAGGCAAGAGTTGCTTGCAGGAGTCTTGCCTACACTTATCTCATCATACACATATTAAGTTGGATATTAAATAGATCATAAGTTCAACATACTTTCACAACTGTTTTCTCACACTCTTTTAATCAATTGTTCCTTTAATTTATTTGCAACCCTAAATTGTTATTTTGTTACTTTAATCACTCATAAGTGTAAAACTAATTGAACTAGTCTTGGAGTGAGATTTCCTTATCACAATCCCTGTGGGAACGATACTTTTTCTTATTACTTGTGCTACAGATAAGACTGTGTATACTTGCATATTGCGAACAATTATATCACACCTAACAAACGCAACAAGTTTTTGACGCCGTTGTCAGGGATTGTGCGAAATTTAATTCCATTTTTAGTTTATTAATTTTTAGCTTATTTGAGATTTAATATGTTTTCTGTCAAGTGGTGTTAAGACAGGTGTACGAGAAAATTGTATGCACAGGTTTTTATCACCAGAATTCGGAGCAGATCCTGAAATTGAAAGAAAATTCAGAATTTTAAGGCGTAATAGAAGAAGTAACCAAGAGGGAGTGAATCTAGCGGAGCAAGAAGATTTTCATAACTCAAAATCAGAAGAAGAAATGGCAGATCTAGAACAGCCAGGAGACATGCCTGACCGAGGAAGGAATATAAGAATTTATGCCATTTTTGATCCAAATGCTGTGAACACCGGGATAGTAAGACCTGAGATAACAGCTGCTCAGTTCTTAGCTAAACAAGGAGAGCCTAATTCCATTGCTAAACTCTCTAGAGCCTAATTCCATTGCTACTTGGAATGCTCTAGCTGAGAAGTTCTTAGCTAAATATTTTCCTCCTATCAAGAATGCAAAGATGAGGAATGATATTACTTCTCTTAGACAAGGAGAGGATGAGACTTTGTTTGATGCTTGGGAAATGTATAAGGAGATGCTAAGGCAGTGTCCACATCATGGTATTCCTGTGTGTATTCAGCTTGAAACTTTTTACAATGGTTTAGTGCCATCTTCAAGAAATATGTTGGATGCATCATTAGGAGGAGCCTTACTTTCCAAGTCCTACACAGAAGGTTTTGATGTCATAGAGAGTATCACTACAAACACCTATCAATGGCCTACGGCCAGAGCAAATCCTGCTCCTACTCAATTAAGGAAGCCAGCTGGAGTCCATGAAGTTAGTGAAACAACAGCCCTTGCTGCTTAAGTTGCTCAAATGCACAACATGTTGAAGACTTTACTCACACCACCTGCCATGCCTGCAGTTGACAGTGAGCCTACCAAAGTAGTTATAGACTTAGCTGAAGTAGCCTGTGTTTATTGTGGTGGAGCTCACCTCTATGAAGAATGCCCTGCAAACCCTGTGTCAGTCAACTATGTCAACAATTTCAACAAGAATAACAATCCTTACAGTGATCGTTGTAATCCTGGTTGGAGGAATCATCCTAATTTCTCTTGGTCAAATGCACAAAATTAACAAGTTCATCAAAAAGCACCTGTTGTACCCCCCAAGTTTTTCTTAATAGCCTGGTAGTCAACTGGAGACAATACTGAAGAATTTCATGCAAGAGACAAAGAATTTCACTTTTGAAGCAAAGAATCAAATTTTAGCCCAAGGAGTTAGTATCAAAAATCTGGAGAATCAGATGGGCCAAATAGCCACGACTCTTACTCAAAGACCAAGTGGAAGTTTGCCCAGCACTACTGAAACACCTGCTTCTACCTCAAAAGACAAAGGCAAAGAAACATGCAAGATGATAACTTTGAGGAGTGGAACAGAGTATGAAGGACCAAGCATGGGGACAATTCAAATTGAAGATGTTCAAGAAAGGTTAGCTGAAGACTCAACTGTCTCACAGTCAAATCAACAGTTATCCCCTGCTGTTAGTTCAAAGAAGACAAGTCCTAAAAAAGCACCTGAGTCACCAAAAGACAAGACTCTGGTTGCCCCTGAAGCTACTACTAAGACTAGCCCTGTTTTAGAAAGAGAAAGACCACCACCTCCGTTTCCTCAGAGACTAAGAAGAGCCAAAGAAGAAAAGCAATTTGATAAGTTCATTGAGATCATGAAGCAATTGCATATCAACATTCCTCTCATTGAAGCTATTCAGTAAATGCCAAACTACTATAAGTTTATGAAGGATGTGTTTACAAAGAGGAAGAGGATTGGTGAGTTTGAAACTGTAGCACTTACTCAAGAGTGCAGCCAAATGGTACAAGGGAAAATTCCTCCCAAATTGAAGGATCCTGGTTCTTTTACCATCCTTTGCACCATTGGTGATGTTTATATTGGAAAGGCACTGTGTGACCTTGGAGCTAGTATCAATCTTATGCCACTTTCCATATTCAAAAAGTTGGGGATTGGAGCTGCAAGACCTACCACAGTGACACTTCAGTTAGCAGATAGAAGTCTATGTTACCCTCAAGGCAAAATTGAAGATGTGTTAGTAAAGGTAGACAAGTTTGTCTTCCCTGATGACTTTATCATAATGGATTTCAATGCTGATGATGATACCCCTATTTTATTGGGAAGACCATTCCTTGCAACTGGCAGAACACTAATTGATGTAGAGAAAGGAGAACTCACAATGAGAGTCAATGCTCAAGAAGTCACATTCAACATTTTGAGAGGAATGAAGTACCATGTTGAAGAGATAGAAGATGTTTCCTTACTACAATGTTGGGATTCATTGGTTCAAAAACAATTTGAAAAGAGGCATGACCCATTGCTAAATGAGTTAGCTGTACTTTAAGACAAGGAATTGGCACAAGAAGTTAATGTAGATGAAGATCCAACTCAGCCCAAGGCACTTTGGGCTGACAAGTATGAAGTTTTAGAGATCCCTAAAGAAGACCAGAAGGTGAATATCCCCTCAGTTTTGAAGCCACCTGATCTCGAGCTGAAACAATTACCAAGTCATTTGAAGTATGCATTCCTGGAGACTAGTCAGGAGTTGCCTATTATCATAGCTGCTGAATTGACAGAATAACAAGAGTCAAACCTGTTGGCCATGCTCAAGAAACACAAAAAGGCCATAGCTTGGCAAATGACAGATATTTAAGGGATTAGTCCAACTGTTTGTATGCATAGAATCCTGCTGGAAGACAATGCTAAGAATAGTGTGGAATGCCAAAGAAGACTCAACCCCATCATGAAGGAAGTAGTGAAGAAAGAGATCATTAAATGGTTAAATGCTGAAATTATATATCCTATTTCTGATAGTGTGTGGGTAAGCCCTGTTCAATGTGTACCAAAGAAAGGAGGCATGACTGTGGTTGCCAATGAGAAGAATGAATTGATTCTAACAAGGTCTGTGACTGGATGGAGAATCTGCATGGACTATAGGAAGCTGAACAAAGCCATAAGGAAAGATCATTTTCCCTTACCTTTCATAGATCAAATGCTAGATAGATTGGCTGGTAAGGATTTCTACTGTTTTCTAGATGGTTATTCTGGTTACAACCAAATAGCCATAGCTCCTGAAGATCAAGAGAAGACTACTTTTACTTGCCCCTACGGTACTTTTGCTTTTAGGAGAATGCCATTTGGACTTTGTAATGCACCTGCTACATTTCAAAGGTGTATGATGGCACTGTTCTCAGATTTAATTGAATCAGCAATGGATGTTTTCATGGATGATTTTTCTGTCTTTGGAGAATCATTTCATGATTGCCACTCCAATTTGGAACTAGTGTTAATCAGATGTGAAGAGAGCAACTTGGTTCTCAATTGGGAGAAATGCCACTTCATGGTCAGAGAAGGTATTGTGTTAGGGCACAAAATTTCAAAGAAGGGATTAGAAGTGGATCAAGCCAAGATAGAAGTTATTGAGAAGTTACCTCCCCCTGCAAATGTGAACGGAATTAGAAGTTTCTTGGGTCATGCTGGTTTCTATAGAAGGTTTATCAAAGATTTTTCTAAGATTACAAAGCCTTTATGCCAACTGTTGCAGCATGATGTTCCATTTAATTTCAATGAAGACTGTTTGAAAGCTTTTAATACTCTGAAGACAGCTTTAGTCACGGCACCAGTTATCATTTCGCCTGACTGGACCAAGCCATTCGAACTTATGTGTGATGCTAGTGACTATGCTGTTGGAGCTGTGCTGGGGCAGAGGCAAGACAAGACTTTTCATTCCATCTACTATGCAAGTAGAACACTTAATGAAGCTCAACTCAACTACACAACAACTGAAAAGGAATTGCTGGCTGTGGTATTTGCCATTGATAAGTTCAGATCCTATTTGGTCGGTACCAAGGTGGTAGTATACACTGATCATTCAGCCATCAAGTACCTCATTGCAAAGAAGGATGCCAAGCCAAGGTTAATCAGATGGGTTTTACTTTTACAAGAGTTTGATCTGGAAATCAGAGATAAGAAGGGAGTAGAAAACCAAGTGGCAGATCATTTGTCAAGACTCCCAGATGAAGTGCAAAATCAAGAAAGGTATGTGATTAAGGAATAATTCTCAGATGAGCAATTACTTGCGATAACTGGAAATATGACTCCTTGGTATATTGACATTGTCAATTATTTAGTTAGCAAAGTAGTTCCCCCAGAACTTAATTCCCAACAAAGAAAAAGATTTTTCCATCAAGCTAGGGATTATTTCTGGGATGAACCTTTTCTTTATAAAAAATGTACCGACCAAATATTGAGAAAATGTGTAGCAGGCCAGGAGGCAAATCTAGTGTTGACTAATTGCCATTCAGCACCTTATGGTGGGCATTTTGGAAGCACTAGAACTGCTGCTAAGGTATTGCAATCTGGATATTTCTGGCCTACCCTGTTTAAAGATACTTATGAATTTGTGAAACAATGTGATAGATGTCAGAGGATAGGTAATGTTTCCAATAGACAGGAGATGCCTTTTACCAACATTTTAGAAATTGAATTATTTGATGTTTGGGGCATTGACTTCATGGGACCATTTCTTAATTCCCTTGGCAATCTATACATTCTTGTAGCTGTGGATTATGTTTCCAAGTGGGTTGAAGCAATTGCTACCCCCACTAATGATGTTAGAGTGGTAACCAACTTTTTGAAAAAGAATATTTTCACCCGTTTTGGCACTCCTAGAGCCATCATCAGTGATGAAGGTTCTCACTTTTTCAATAAAATATTTGAGGAGTTGCTGGCCAAATATGGGGTAAAACATAGAGTTGCCACTGCTTATCATCCTCAAACTAGTGGGCAAGCAGAGTTATCCAATAGAGAGATAAAAAGAATTTTAGAAAAAGTTGTAGACCCTTCTAGAAAGAATTGGTCTAAGCTCTTGGATGATGCTCTGTGGGCCTACATAACAGCATATAAAACACCTTTGGGAATGTCCCCATTCAGATTAGTTTTTGGTAAAGCTTGCCACCTACCAATTGAACTTCAATGTAAAGCCTTTTGGACTATTAAAAAGTAGAATTTTGACTATGAGGCAACTGGTAGGGCAAGACTGCTGCAATTAATGAGTTGGAGGAGCATAGAATGTTTTCATATGAGAATGCTGAGTTATATAAAGGTAGAACCAAAGCTTGGCATGATAAAAAGATTCAAAAAAGAGTTTTAATTGAGGGACAACAAGTATTACTTTTTAATTCTAGATTGAAGTTGTTCCCTAGAAAGTTGAAATCTAGATGTTCAGGCCCATTCAAACTTTTGAAAATTTATCCTTATGGGGCTGTTGATCTTTTAGATGAGTCAACTGGAAAAGAATTTAAAGTTAATGGTCAAAGAGTAAAACACTATTGGGGTGATGACTCAAGGTCTAGAGTCACCACCACGCTTGATGAAGTTTGATTTTTGGTTACAAGTCTAGCTGAGGACTTAGTAAAACCAAGCGCTGCTGGGAGGCACCCCAGACAACTAATGTAAATAGTTTTTGTTTTTGTTTTTAGTTTTTGTTTGTTTCATAAAAGGAAAGATGATTGGAGTCAACTTTGTTGCATCACAGTCTTGACTGTGGATGACTGATGCTTTGCTGGGTGCGCGCTGTGAGCACCAAGTCTCAAGTCACGTGAAGGTTCCTTAATGAAGTCATTGAAGAGTTTGTGGAAATTAGCTGTCAAAGCACAAAACACTGATTATTGACACCTGTCCGATAATTATAGCCATGTTAGGCGAGTTATCTCACGCGCCAGATGTGACTAATGCTTTTCGATAGTGTGACCGGTTGTAACTGCTACCCACTACTTTTCAACTGCCATCATTACCTTAATTACCTCACCGGTTTATTATTTTGCAACGGATCTTTGATTAGATTTACTCCAATTTTTCATCTTCACCCACGATTATATAATTACCCCTCTCTCAACCATAAAACACTTTCACAAATCCTATTTTTCTCTAAGTTTCTCAATTTTCTATTCTCTCTCACAAATACTCCAACTACCAAAATTCCATCACCACATTCAACCATGGCCTCTCAAATCTCCAACAATGATTCATATCTTGATAGCTTCGTCAACATTGAAGCTGAGCAACGTTACACCAAACTCATCTCTGCAAAATCGTTCTTCACAGAGCGAGGATTCATTAGCAGTTTTGAACATGATGATATGATGATCCCTGCAGAATTGTCTGCCATTATCAACAAACTGGGATGGAAGAAGTTAGCAAAGCAACCATCCGATTACAACGCTGAAATGGTGAAGGAGTTCTACGCAAACCTCACCAACCCCAATCAGAAGAAGAAGGAAGTGTTCATTTGAGGCAAAGGAGTTCTTTACTCTGAAGCCAACATCAACCGTTTCTATGGGCTTAAGGATGGAGAAGATCAATTTGAAGCCACTCTAGCCACGTTCAAGTGGAGATGACAAGTGTCATGAAGAGTTTAACCATTGAAGGGACGGAGTGGAATAAGAAGAATGGTGTGAATGAATGGACGGTGAAGAGGATGCAGTTGAAGCCTTTTATGAGGGTGTGGTACCAGTTTCTGAAGCATACTGTCTTGCCTACTGCTCACAATGAAACAGTCAATAAGGCAAGACTGGTGTTGCTGCACTATACTACTGCCCTGCAGTATGTTAATGTTGGAAGGGTTATAGCCAAGGAGATCACACTCTGTTCTCATAAGAATGAAGGTATGATGTACTACCCATGTTTGATTTCTCGGCTGTGTAAGAAGCAATTAGTACCCCATGGTGAAAGGGATGAAGTTTTCAAGCCAACTGGTGATTTTGATGTGCAAGCAATTGAAGTGCTGATAAAGGGAAATATTAGGTGAAAGTCAAGGCTGCAGTTGCCTGCTCCTCCTACTGCCACTAGCTCTCCAGATGTCATAGCTCTGCTATCCAAGATGCAAAGGGATATGCAAGCCTTCTATGCTTGGAATGATTAATTTAGTCATTGGATGGAGCTGCAGTTTGAGTATTGCCTGCCTGCAGAGAAGCATGTTGGACCAGTACCTCCATTCCCTAGAGAGATTTTACCTATTGTTATTGAAAAAGAGCCAAGTCCAGATAAGCCTAAGCCATCTGCTAAGACTGAGAAAAGAAAGAAGAAAAAGAAGTCAAAGTCTGGAAAGAAGAAGCAAGTTGTGGAAGAAGAGACACACCTTGTCTCTTCAGGCAAAGCCCCCATTAAGCCTGCAGTTGAGTCAAATCAGCGGTTGCCTGAAAAGGAGACAACTAATGATGAGTCCCAAACCCTTGGGTTCATTATCAAGAAATAGCGCACAACAAGAAGAAAAGCTGTGCCACAGGCAAGAGCTGATAAGTCTGTGGGTGCCGACCCTGAGCCAACTATCTCAGCAAAAAAGAATGAAGGAAGGAAGGGAGCTGATGAAGGGGTGTCCAACGTCGTTGACACCAAGAAGAGAAAGCCTAAGATTCACGCTGCTGGAACCAGAAAAAGCGCCAGGCATCTTGCCTGAAGTGGTATCTGTCTTACCCCGTCTTTTATTTTTATGTTTCTAGTTTTTAGGTTGTCTGTTTTGTCTGTTGTTGTCTCTTCCCTTGTCAACAGTGGGGACACTGTTTAGCTTAAGTTTGGGGGAGAGGCATGAGTCAAATAAATTGAGTCTGTCAGTTTTAGAGAGTCAGATCGCAATTAAATTGTTTGGCTAAGCATTCTTTTGACATGACAACTGAGTTTTAAGGTTATAAGTGAATTTAGTCTAGGATTGTTGAAATTTTTGGAAATTCCTGTTTGGATTTTTGATGTGATAACCATTGCACCTTTTATGCACAACTGATTGATAACTGTTGACCTTAGTAATGGCTAGATAAGTTTTTAAAATACATAGTCATGAGGTTAGGTTTTCTAAGTATGGACTATAATTAAGGGAATGAACAAAGAATATGTTTGGGGGAAAGGAGTTAGGAAAATAATGTATAAGCATGGCTAGATATAAAAGTGATGGGGCGTTACATAATTATGTATAAAAAAAAATAAAAAAAAAATAATAAGTCCTTGTGGCAACTACTGGAAGGACAATAGAGGGTTCCTGTGCCTAAAACTGGAGGAACATGTGATGTGTAGGGTGCACTACTCGGAGTAAAAGGTTGGACTCATTACAAGTGAGATCCCGTCAGGTGAAAAGGTAGAGTAGCACCTAAAGCACTATAAAATTGAACCTAAGTAATGTCCCCTGCATATAATGATCAAAAAGCCTATGTAAGCATGAAAAGAATAGCTCCCCCCTTAGGCAAGTCTTTAAGCTCAATCCCTGAACCTATAGGAAAGAAAAAGATAACTTACGCCTTGACTATGTAGTTTTAGAAAAGGATCTTGTCATGTCTCTGGTTGACAGTAGGATATCAGTTCACACACACACGCATGGTTATTATTGATTTTTGAATTGCAAGAATTATGCCAATCTTTGAAATACAATCTGAAGCTTGAAGCTTATGATCTGAATGTGCTGTTGCCAGGTCAATAAGATGAGTAGCCTCATAAAGTCTTTGCTTTCTACTGCATTACCTGAGGACAGGTAATAGTTCAAGTTTGGGGGTGTGATAACTCACTTTATGTGAGTATTATTACAACTTTTTACTTGCTCTGTTACCTGCTAATATGGTTTTGTATTCAATGTTTAGGTTTATTTTATGCCATTTATGAGTCTAGCATGTATTTTGGATTTTTATGTAATCTCTTCATATAAAGAGAGCTCTAGAGTCATTTGGTGTCAAGACAAACCACTGGACCATTGAAAAGGTTCAAGAGCCAAGGCAAATGATAATTACAGTCAAGACAACCATTCCGTACAACCACAAGAGGCGGCTGACCAGTCAACGCAGTCAAAAGCCGCCACGTCAGATGAAGAATAGGAACGGGCGCTAACGCGAGGAAAGACAGCTGGTAGATTTCCCATGTGCTTATAGTGCTGTTATTGTACTAATCATTGGGGAATATGCTTTATATCTTTGGGCTATCTTATCCTCGGATTTAGGGAGGCCCATGATCCAAGAGATTGTCCTATATAAAGGATCCTTAAACCCTAAAGTTAGCATATGCTCAGAGAGCTCAGCTGTTGTGAATAAAGAAGAACCCTAAGACGTTCATGGTGCGCTGCTGCTGCTGATAACTGAAGTCTAGTCTGCTGTTGGACTTGGAGCTTGAGACATCAACTCCAAGGCCATCCCAGTTGTAGGTTTACATTTAAGAATTCATTTTTATGTGTAATCTTATATCTTTGGTTGTTATGGTTTCTATGCTCATCATGAGCTAAACTCTTAATGTTGAAATTATGTGAAGTTTAATTGAAAGTTTAATATGTTCATGTGATGTGATGTGTGTTTGTGTGCTCTTTTAGTTCATTTTTTATTTTGCTATATATTCATATCTAGGACTGATCAACTTAGGTTTGAATATAAGTTTGTTATTAAGAGACATCTAATGTGGTTAAGTGAGGTATAGACATATATTCTCTACTTAAAGTCTTAGACATAAGCATTAGGGCCATAGTAAGAATACAACCACGTGTTTTCTGAACTGTAATGAAGTAAGTTTTACCTAGACATATGATTCATCTTATCAAGCATTGCATTATCGAACGTTGTAGACATACACCATAAGGAAAGAGTTGCTTGCAGGAGTCTTGCCTACACTTATATCATCACACAAATATTAAGTTGGATATTAAATGGATCATAAGTTCAACATGCTTTCACAACTGTTTTCTCACACTCTTTTAATCAGTTGTTCCTTTAATTTATTTGCAACCCTAAACTGTTATTTTGTTACTTTAATCACTCATAAGTATAAAACTAATTGAACTAGTCTTGGAGCGAGATTTCCTTATCACAATCCCTATGAGAACGATACTTTTGTTATTACTTGTGCTACAGATAAGACTGTGTATACTTGCACATTGCGAACAATTATATCACACCTAACAAACGCAATACTAACTCCCCCTGAATATGAGAACATACCCAACTCCCTCTAATCACTAATCCCAAGTGACGAAACTTAAACTTTAAACTTTAACAGTTTAAAGACTTTTTGAACGACAACATTCAACGACTTAAGGCTACAAGTATTAAGAACAATACTAAGAGCTACTAATGCTTTGCACAGTGGGTACAAAGCTTTGGACTCACAATCTTCAGTTATTGTGGGTTGAGTTTTAAGCTCTATGTTGAGTCCTTTATATAGGTGTGCATGTCTTCAGATAATCTTCAAATTTTCAGATGCACTACAATAAGAATTAGTTTTAAAACAAACTTATTTTAAAACAAACGCCATAAGATAAAGCATTAATCTTTATCCACAAATTAAATTCGAATCCAATCGTATCTAATACGTAGAATTAATAACAAAATTTATCATTAATCCTAATCTCAGCTTGTTACTTAAAGATTTGCGCCTGATCCAAATTTGAACAAACACGCGTGCTTAATGGATAAGCATTATCTTTTAAGCTGAACTGGGTCAAGATGTCCTACCCACATGTCTTGGGACATCTTGTTCGACATGTTGCCTAAACATGCTCTGAACCCAGTGACAAGATGTCTAGGACATCTTGTTCAACATGTTGCATCTGCACATCTTCATTATGCACAAGTGGTTTAGACTTAATTGCTTTAGCATTGGTGTTTTAGATAAGTCATTCTGATTTCTGACCAAGTTGTTTTAGCCTTATGATGCAACTAATCTCAGAAGAACTACAATCTCCCCCTTTGGCAAATTATGGCTAAAACAACCACAAACCACTTTGTTGAATGTGCACTCTTCAGTCTTCAATCTTCAAATTGATCTCTGTTGATGCAATCTTTTGTTCTGAGATCTTCAGGTCTTCAAGGTCTTTGATCTTCAGAAACTTGTGTGTCTTCAATTTTCAAGACTTCTTCAATCTTGAGTGTGTGATGAACCTTTTCTAGTATGAGACAGTCTTAGTCTTGCCTTCATATGATCCATTACAATGAATTTTCTAAGTCCAAGGATGAAATACCTAGTGTTGTGGACCGGACTTATTAAGATCCACGTCCCCTAAAAACGAAGGCGCTTGCCCTTCAGAAGGGCACCCTTCCCCGCCGGCCAAGACAGAATCCTGGATTCTGTAACTGCCGACCACCGGAATGATGAACATTAACTGTTCATCATGGCTCTTCAGCCAAATTCCGGCAGCCACTTAATGGGCATTTACTGCCCATTAAGGTCCTTAGCCCAGCGCTGGGGGATATATAAACTCTTAATTCTGAAGGAGTCAGGTACGCATTCTTACCTTCTGAAAACCAAAGACTTCCACAAATACTAACTTGAGTGTCGGAGTGTATACTGGTACACAACCCCCTTCTGCTTCAACAAGGGGCTTGCACGAGTCAAACTGCTACCGGCGACACCTTTTGGTCAGGTTAGATCACCTAGTGAATTAGTGAACCAAAGTCTTGAGTTGCAGCGGAAAGTACTTAATCAGAGTGATCAAGACTCACTAGACTTCTTAGAGGTTCAATTTGAGCATTTTAATTATGCTCTGGACACACTTATTTTAGCATAGCTTTTAGTTTTTAATTTTTTTAAAGCATGCCATTATTCATTCGTAAAGCAAGAGAATGATTCTACTTGCCAAAGAGCTTATCTTATCATCAATTATTACTCCCCCTTTTTAGCATAATTTGTCAAAGGTTAAAGAAAAATATTCATTGATTGAAAGAAAAGCATACAAAAGTGCACACTTGGTGCCGGATTTTAAAGTCTCCAATGTCTAGGACATTTGGTAGACCACAAAACTTACAAGAAGTAGAACAGAACTAAAAGGAAAAATACAAAAGTACTTATTTTCCTATATTACACAGTTGCTGTTCTTCAATCTTCTTCTTCTTCTTCTTCTTGCTCAGCCTCAGCTTGAGCATCTCCTTCATTCTCAGCAAGTTTCTTCGTCTGTGTTTGATCAAGTGATCTACACAGGTTTTTCTTATAGTACTTGATTTGATAGTTTTCTCCAGCTCCAACTCCTTCTTGGGCCAATGTTCAGCTTGCCCTGAGGTAATTTCTTCAGCAATTTTGTCCATTGATAGGATCTTCTTGCTCTCAGCTTCAGTACTCCTACCCAGAAATTGGTTGATCACAGTTGGAGAGAAATTAATGTTCCTTTCTCTAAGATGTACCTTGTGATAGTCATCACTGCCCTCATCGTTGCATTCTTCAGTGAGGTTGGTAATGAACTCTCTCACAAGCTTCTCATAACACCTTCCAACACCCATCACCGTCTTCATGACTTTTGCTTCTTCAAGAAGGGTGATAATCTCTTTGTAGGAAAGTGCTTCAAAGCTCAATTCTCTCTCTGTAGCAATTCTCCTCTGCATCACTATCCTCCATCTTTGTTCATTGTCTTCAATATGGAAGGATGTTGAGGATGCAGCTTTCCTTTTCTTCGACATGATGTATGGGACATAGTCTTCAATATCTGGATCGAACTCACTTGAGGACTTTGGCTTCCTCTTTCTCTTCTGAGACTTCTCTTCTAAGAAGGACTTGGGTGGGATGGGTAGCTTAATTGATTATGCTAGTTGAGCCAAGGGTAAAGGAGTTTGGAGGTCTAGGGTTCAAGTCCTGGCAAGGAAAAAAACTAACTATATTGTAATATACAAACAACTAACAATTTGCCATTCAAAAAAAAAAAAAAAGAAGGACTTGGGAATTTCCACCTTCTTTCCCTTATTCCTTCTTACTCTATCAGCAATAGACTGAGATCTTCTGGGAGCAATCTCTTCACTTTCTGTTTCTTCTCCAATCTCTATGACTTCTAGAGATTGTGAGCCTTCTTCTTCATCTTCTGAGGCAAGTTTCTCTTGTGCATCCTTTGGATCTTCTTCCATTGGATGTTCTTCAAATGTGGTGTCTCTTCATGTTGAGACATTTGTTTCGACATGCTTGATGTTGGGGTAGGATGTCGTGACATCTTCTCCATCATCCTTCTCAATCCGTGTCTGAGACTCAAGATTATGATTTTGAGTCGCCTCTTTCAGAGATGATTCTCTAGGAATTTGATCTTCAGCCCTCTTTGGTGACGATTGAAGTTCCGAAGTGGAAGATTCTTTGGGTTCTTCACCTTGCATTGGATTGATCAAGAGCCCAACCAAATTGCTGCTTCTTTTTCTTCCTGACGTTGTTCTCTTTCCTCTGGGAATGATCAGCTTGTCTATCTCAACCTCTTGTTGATTGATGGTTGATTCTAAAACCCTAGTTGGATTGCTAGGTTCTTCGCGTGTGTTGACTCCTTGATCGTTTGAGCTCATTGTAATTTCTTGACTCATCTCTGTTCAGAGTTTCTTTGAGGAAAGATTACTTTTGAGAAGGTTTCCAAGATGTTGTACCAGATGTTAAAGCGTGTGTGATAGCACAAGTGATGATCTTGGTGGCTTTTTATAGATGGTACTAGGTAATATGTTACCTTGTTTATTGTGCAGAAGTAATGATGATTAATGTTATAATCTTTCTGCACGCCACCCCGTCACTTAATGTTCTACACGCTTTTGGACGTGTGGAACTCTAGAGTTCCTTTTCCACGTTCAGGTTGAAGTGATTCAACTTCCCGACGTGTGTACAGATGTTGGGACATCTGGTAGAACATCTGGTCATTCTCTTCCTTGATTGTCAAGCAAGCTATTTTTGGACTATTGTTGGGAGGAGTCCACTTATAGCATTTGTCCTTTGCCTTGACACCTTTCATCACTACCTTCTGATTATTAGCAATAATGCACTCAGAGTTGTTGAAGTACACATCTAGTCCTTGTTCATATAATTGACTGATGCTTATCAAGTTTGTAGTCAGTCCTTCAACTAGTAGAACCTTGTCAAGGTTTGGTGAGCTGAGATCTCTTAGCTTGCCTATACCTTTGATTCTACCTTTAGCACCATCACCAAAAGTAACACATCCTTTGGAGTAAGGCCTTAATTCCTTAAGGTATTTCCTATCTCCAGTCATGTGTTTGGAGCATCCACTGTCAAAGTACCAGTCTTCATATGAGGATAGCCTGATACAAGTATGAGCCTTTAGTTTTGAATCTTCTTTTGGCCTCCATACTTTCTTGACTTGAGTCTCCTGGCACTTTACTTGTTGAGCAAGAATCTTCTTTTCATCCTTCCTTGGTGATCTTGATCTTTGAGGATAGCCATGAATTTTGAAGCATTCTTTCATAAAATGCCCAGACCTACCACAATGATCACATCTATTGAAAGCTCTTCTATTTTGGGAGTATAGCTTCTTAAGATGTGGTCTAGGTATGTGCTTCTTCTGCTGTTTGTGAAGCTGACCTATGTTCCCATTCCTTTTGTGTTGAATAGGATGTTGAGACATGTGGCTTGACATCTTCCTTTTTGTTTGGACAGATTGTTGAGAATTGTAGTCTATGATCCTATCTTTGTGCTTAACAGGATGTTGAGACATTTGACTTGACATCTCCTTCTTGGTCTGAACATAGTGCTGAGAGGTGTGGTCTATGATCCTGTCTGTGTGTTGAATAGGATGTTGAGACATTTGGCTTGACATTTCTTTCTTGGTCTGAACACAATGCTGAGATGTGTGGTCTATGATCCTGTTTTTATGTTGAGCAGGATGTTGAGACATTTGGCTTGACATCTGGTCCTTAGGTTTCTCTAGAGGAGGAGTTACCTTTTCTGGAGCAGATTCAGCCTTTCTGAAGGGATGATCGAATCCTATCCAACCATGTCTTCAGCTATTTTCTCAGTTTCAAGGAACTCATCCTCTGAGTCAGAATCATAGTCTAGGCAACTCAAAGATTCAGTCATGCTTATGAGTTTAGACTTTAAGAAATTTTATTCTTTTCTCAGAGCTGCTCGTTCCTTATGCTCCCTGATGAGCCTCTCAATGATCTCATCTTGTTCTATTATTTTAGCAGTGTATCTTGAAGTGTAGAGAGGTTCTTCATTATTATCACTGCCTTCAGTGTCTGTGAAGCTTTAGAAGCCATTATCGCTGCTTGTTTCGAATATCCCCAAGAATGCATTATTTATGTCTTCATCTTCACTTTCATCCTCAGAGTCAGAGAGAATTGCAGCCAGTCCCTTTTTCTGTTTTCTAAGAAAGTTGGGACATTGAATTCTGATATGCCCAAAGCCTTCACATTCGTAGCACTATACCTCTGTTTCTTCTTTAGAGTTAGTTTCTTCTTTCGACATGCCTTATGTCTTGTTGTTGGACGTCTTGTCTGGGACATTTGTCCTCCACTTAGCTCGGACCCTGTTCATAGATTTGTTGAACTTCTTGGTCAATAGAGCTACTGCTTCTGATAGACAATCTTCACTTTGGCTTTCCTCAGATTTGAAGGCCAAATTCTTCAGCTTATTTTCAGGTCTATCTTCAAAGGTCATCTCAAAAGCTTGTAATGAGCCAATGAGTTCATCAACCTTCATCGTGCTCAAATCTTGTGATTCTTCAATAGCAGTCACCTTCATAGAAAATCTCTTAGGAAATGATCTAAGGATTTTTCAGGCTAGTTTCTCCTCAGGTATCTTCTCTCCTAGAGCAAAGCATGAATTTGCTATGTCTCAAACTCTATTGTTGAATTCTGAGATGGTCTCATCATCCTCCATCCTTAGATTTTCGAACTTTGAGGTGAGAAGTTGTAGTTTTGACATTCTAACCTTGGAAGTTCCTTCATGAAAAATTTGCAGAATTTCCCAGGCTTGCTTGGCTTCTGTACATGTGTTGATCAGTTTGAATATGTTTTCATCAACACCTTTGAAGATAGCATTGAGTGCCTTAGAGTTGCTATTGGACTCAGTCTCCTCTTCTGGGGTCCAATCTCCTTCACCTTTTAATATTGAAGAACCATCTTCTGCAAGACTATTGGGTGATTCCAACCTGTAATAATTGCCCTCCATGCTTTTTGATCCATGGATTTGATGAAGGCAATCATTCTTGCTTTCCAATAGTCATAGTTTGATCCATTCAGAACTGGTGGTCTGTTTATTGATCCTCCATTCCAGTCCATCTTGAACAAGATTTTGTCTCCCTGGAGCTCACCCAGCAGGTTAGGGTGCCTGCTCTGATGCCAATTGAAATTCTGTTCTCTGGCAGGACAGATGTCGTACATAATGTCTAGGACAATGTGTCTGTAGTCCAGATGTCTTAGACAACTGGTTCGACAACTGGTTATGAGGATCACTCGTTATTGTAGTACTGAAGTAAATAAAAGCAATATACAACACCAGTAATTTGTTAACCCAGTTCGGCGCTAAAAAGCTCTGCTCTGGAGGATACCAATCCAGGAAGTGAACACTACTACTCCGAATTAATACTTAGTCTTACAACCACAACAAACACCTTTTGGCATGTATGCCTTTTCTCAATCCTAGTAATCTTCTACCCAAGGGCTAACTCCCCCTGAATGTGAGAACCTACCCAACTCCCTCTAATCACTAATCCCAAGTGACGAAACTTAAACGTTAACAGTTTAAAGACTTGTTGAACGACAACATTCAACGACTCAAGGCTACAAAGTATTAAGAACAATACTAAGAGCTACTAATGCATTCCACAGTGGGCACAAAGCTTTGGACTCACAATCTTTAGTTATTGTGGGTTGAGTTTTAAGCTCTATGTTGAGTCCTTTATATAGGCGTGCAGGTCTTCAGATAATATTCAATCTTTCAGATGCACTACAATAAGACTTAGTTTTAAAACAAACCTGTTTTAAAACAAACTCCATGAGATAAAGAATTAATCTTTATCCACAAATGAAATATGATTCCAATCGTATCTAACACTTAGAATTAATAACAAACTTTATCATTAATCCTAATCTCAGCTTGTTACTTAAAGATTCGCGCCTTATCCAAATTTGAACAAACACGCGTGCTTAATGGATAAGCATTATCTTTTAAGCTAAACTGGGTCAAGATGTCCTACCCACATGTCTTGGGACATCTTGTTCGACATGTTTCCTAAACATGCTCTGAACCCAGTGACAAGATGTCTAGGACATCTTGTTCAACATGTTGCATCTGCACAAGTGGTTTAGACTTAATTGCTTTAGCATTGGTGCTTTAGCTAAGTCACTATGACCAAGTTATTTTAGCCTTATGATGCAGCCAATCTCAGAAGAACTAGATGGTAGTATTGGCTTGAGATTTGGGAGTGTGTTCATTTTAAGGTTTCAGGTTCGGTTTTCACCGGTGTCAATTCAGGTGGTTTAGTTTAGTTTCTTCTAAAAAAGAAAAAAAAAAAAAAAAGAATATGATATATAAAAATGAACGCATGGTGTGCAAAATTAGTTAGAAAAGAAGGATGTGGATCCTCTCCAGCCCTTCTTCTCATGTTGTTCGTCCTGATTTAATCTAGACCATTCATCTATTTTTTCTCTCTCTTCTTCTATGTTCTTTTTTTATTTGTGGGACAATCAAACCATTGGATAAAGAAAGGAGGGAAGGCTAGACCAACAAGGCACGAGGGGATCCAATCACAGAAAAGAATAATAGTAACCGGAAAGACAGACACATGCCAATAAAAGTCAAACTTTCCCACGGTGGAAAAAAACTAGTATTGTTCCATACTAAATGCCACTGCGAACTCCACCCACAACTATTAGCATCAGAATTTGACATTTGACCAAAAAACAAACACAAGGCTCTGTCTAGGGTGGGTGAGCTTTATAGGTCTCCAATCATGGGTGAGGATTATTAACCATTAGATTGTAAAGTTTTAAGGATGTTATGATAGACCACCAACACTTTATACATCTCCTTTCTCTCACAACGCCGCCGATCTGCATGCTCTTTTCCCAACTTTGCATCACCAGAAATTTACCACCACCACAACACCGTCGATCTGCATGCTCCTTTCCCTCATTCCAAAACCACACAACACAAATCCACAATTCCAAATCCCAATTAATTTTTGTGTATTAAGTTTTATTTTGTTAAACAACCAAATCAAAATCCAAATCTCCAGATCTAGAAAATCATATCCAATCTAATACACCAAAACATCTTGTTGAATTTGTGGCAATTGATTTTGATAGGTTTTAAAGAATTTGTTAGCCTATCTATATATCTAGATTAATCCACAGTACATCACCAAAATTTAAATTGTCAAATTTGTGCTCATGTTGTTTCTTTCTTCCGTTTTAATAATCAATAGATTCAACACCTAAAATAATTATATGCATTTTGTCCAAAAGAAAAAGAAGAAATTAGTATTCCAAAAAGAGATGTTTGAAGCAATTGCATTTAAAATAATGGTTACTTTGAGGATGTGGTAATTAGGAGAAGGTTGAATTGGGTGTTGGTGGTGGTGGTGGTAGTGATGCAGCCACCGGAACAGAGAGTAGAAAGAACAAGAAGAGAGAGAAGTGATACCTATAAGGTAGTGATGGTGCATCATAACTTATTTAGAATTTTATGATTGAAATTTTGTTCTCTGCCAGGACAGATGTCGTACACAATGTCTAGGACAATGTGTTTGTAGTCCAGATGTCTTAGACAACTGGTTATGAGGATCACGTTTTATTGCAGTACTGAAGTAAATAAAAGCAATAAAGAACACCAGTTATTTGTTAACCCAGTTCAGCGCTATACAGCCCTACTCTGGGGGATACCAATCCAGGAAGTGAACACTACTACTCCAAATCAATACTTAATCTTACAACCACACCAAACACCTTTTGGCATGTATGCCTTTTCTTAATCCTAGTAATCTTCTACCCAAGGGCTAACTCCCCCTGAATATGAGAACCTACCCAACTCCCTCTAATCACTAATCCCAAGTGACGAAACTATAAACTTCACAGTTTAAAAGACTTAGTTGAATGACAACATTCAACGACTCAAGCCTACAAAATATCAAGAACAATACTAAGAGCTACTAATGATTTGCACAGTGGGCACAAAGCTTTTGACTCACAATCTTCAGTTATTGTGGGTTGAGTTTTAAGCTCTATGTTGAGTCCTTTATATAGGCGTGCAGGTCTTCAGATAATCTTCAATCTTTCAGATTCACTACAATAAGAATTAGTTTTAAAACAAACTTGTTTTAAAACAAACTCGACAAGATAAAGAATTAATCTCTATCCATAAATTAAATATGAATCTAATCGTATCTAACACTTAGAATTAATAACAAACTTTATCATTAATCCTAATCTCAGCTTGTTACTAAAAGATTAGCGCCTTATCCAAATTTGAACAAACACTCGTGCTTAATGGATAAGCATTATCTTTTAAGCTGAACTGGGTCAAGATGTCCTACCCACATGTCTTGGGACATCTTATTCGACATGTTGCCTAAACATGCTCTGAACCCAGTGACAAGATGTCTAGGACATCTTGTTCAACATGTTGCATCTGCACATCTTCAATATGCACAACTGGTTTAGACTTAATTACTTCAGCATTGGTGCTTCAGTTAAGTCACTCTGACCAAGTTGTTTTAGCCTTATGATGCAGCCAATCTCAGAAGAACTACAATGTCCCTGTTGGCAAATTATGGCTAAAACAACCACAAACCACTTTGGCGACGACAGAAAAGGAGACAGCTAATGATGAGTCCCAAACCCTTGTGTTCATTATCAAGAAAAAGCGCACAACAAGAAGAAAAGCTGTGCCACAGGCAAGAGCTGTTAAGCCTGTGGGTGCCGACCCTGAGCCAACTATCTCAGCAGAAAAGAATGAAGGAAGGAAGGCAACTTATGAAGGGGTGTCCAACGTCGTTGGCACCAAGAAGAGAAAGCCTAAGGTTCACGCTGCTGGAACCAGAAAAAGCGCTAGGCATCTTGCCTGAAGTGGTATATGTCTTACCCTGTCTTTTATTTTTATGTTTCTAGTTTTTAGGTTGTCTGTTTTGTTTGTTGTTGTCTATTCCCTTGTCAACAGTGGGGACACTGTTTAGCTTAAGTTTGGGGGAGAGGCATGAGTCAAATAAATTGAGTCTGTCCGTTTTAGAGAGTCAGATCGCAATTAAATTGTTTGGCTAAGCATTCTATAGACATGACAACTGAGTTTTAAGGTTATAAGTGAATTTAGTCTAGGATTGTTGAAATTTTTGGAAATTCTTGCTTGGATTTTTTATGTGATAACATTGCACCTTTTATGCACAACTGATTGATAACTGTTGACCTTAGTAATGGCTAGATAAGTTTTTAAAATACATAGTCATGAGGTTAGGTTTTCTATGTAATGACTATAATTAAGGGAATGAACAAAGAACATGTTTGGGGGAAAGGAGTTAGCAAAATAATGTATGAGCATGGCTAGATATAAAAGTGACGGGGCGTTACATAATTATGTATAAAAAAAAATAATAATAAGTCCTTGTGGCAACTACTGGAAGGACAATAAAGGGTTCCTGTGCCTAAAACTGGAGGAATATGTGCTGTGTAGGGTGCTCTACTCGGAGTAACAGGTTGGACTCATTACGTGTGAGATCCCGTCAGGTGAAAAGGTAGAGTAGCACCTAAAGCACTATAAAATTGAACCTAAGTAATGTCCCCTGCATATAATGATCAAAAAGCTTGTGTAAGCATGAAAAGAACAACTCCCCCCTTAGGCAAGTCTCTAAGCTCAAACCCTAAACCTATAGGAAAGAAAAAGATAACTTACGTCTTGACTATGTAGTTTTAGAAAAGGATCTTGTCATGTCTCTGGTTGACAGTAGGATATCAGTTCACACACACACGCATGGTTATTATTGATTTTTGAATTGTAAGAATTATCCCAGTCTTTGAAATACAATCTGAAGCTTGAAGCTTATGATCTGAATGTGCTGTTGTCATGTCAATAAGATGAGTAGCCTCACAAAGTCTTTGCTTTCTACCGCATTACCTGAGGACAGGTAATAGTTCAAGTTTGGGGGTGTGATAACTCACTTTATGTGAGTATTATTACAGCTTTTTACTTGCTCTGTTACCTGCTAATATGGTTTTGTATTCAATGTTTAGGTTTATTTTATGCCATTTATGAGTCTAGCATGTATTTAGGATTTTTATGTAATCTCTTCATATGAAGAGGGCTCTAGAGTCATTTGGTATCAAGACAGACCACTGGACCATTGAAAAGGTTCAAGAGCCAAGGCAAATGATAATTACAGTCAAGACAACCATTCCGTACAACCACAAGAGGCGGCTAACCAGTCAACGCAGTCAAAAGCCTCCATGTGAGATGAAGAATACGAACGGGCGCTAATGCGAGGAAAGACAGCTGGCAGATTTCCCATGTGCTGATAGTGCTGTCATTGTACTAATCATTGGGGAATATGCTTTATTCCTTTGGGCTGTCTTATCCTCGGATTTAGGGAGGCCCATGATCCAAGAGATTGTCCTATATAAAGGTGCCTTAAACCCTAAAGTTAGCATATGCTTAGCGAGCTCAGCCGTTGTGAAGAAAGAAGAACCCTAAGACGTTCATGGTGTGCCGCTGCTGCTGATAACTGAAGTCTAGTCTGCTGTTGGACTTGGATCTTGAGACATCAACTCTAAGGCCATCTCAGTTGTAGGTTTACATTTAAGAATTCATTTTTATGTGTAATCTTATATCTTTGGTTGTTATGGTTTCTATGCTCATCATGAGCTAAACTCTTAATGTTGAAATTATGTGAAGTTTAATTGAAAGTTTAATATGTTTAAGTGATGTGATGTGTGTTTGTATGCTCTTTTAGTTCATTTGTTATTTTGCTATATATTCATATCTAGGACTGATCAACTTAGGTTTGAATACAAGTTTTTTATTAAGAGACATCTAATAATGAATGGATTGAATGAACTAATGTGGTTAAATGAGGTATAGACATATATTCTCTACTTGAAGTCTTAGACATAAGCTTTAGGGCCATAGTAAGAATACAACCACGTGTTTTCTGAACTGTAATGAAGTAAGTTTGACCTAGACATAGGATTCATCTTATCACGCATTGCATTATCTAATGTTGTAGACATACACCATAAGGCAAAAGTTGCTTGCAGCAGACTTGCCTACACTTATCTCATCATACACATATTAAGCTGGATATTAAATGGATCATAAGTTCAACATGCTTTCACAACTGTTTTCTCACACTCTTTTAATCAACTGTTCCTTAAATTTATTTCCAACCCTAAACTGTTATTTTGTTACTTTAATCACTCATAAGTGTAAAACTAATTGAACTAGTCTTGGAGCGAGATTTCCTTATCACAATCCCTGTGGGAACGATACTTTTTCTTATTACTTGTGCTACAGATAAGACTGTGTATACTTGCACATTGCGAACAATTATATCACACCTAACAAACGCAACACTCGCCCCGCCTTTAGCTTTGGTGGTAGCGTTGTTGACAGAAGAGAGACCCTTGGAAGCAACCTCGAAGCATTTCCTAGCCGCTGCTATGTCGCCATGGATGGTGGCGACCTTGCCGTCTTGGGTATAGTACTTCATCTTCAGATGGATGGTCGAAGGGACGGCGACCAGATCCGTCAATGCAGTCCTGCCGATGATGCATTGGTACAGGGAGGGCCAGTCAACGATCATGAATTTGATCTTGATGGGTTTGGTTGTTTCTCCCTGGCCAAAGGTAACCACGAGGTCGACGAACCCCCATGGTTTGCTCGTGGAGCCATTGAAGCCCTATAGATCCGAACCCAAGTAAGGTGCTAGGTGCGTTCTGTTGAGCCCTAGCACGTTGAAGAGGGAGGAGTACATGATGTCGCACGAGCTTCCTTCGTCGACCAAGCTGCGATGGACGTCAAAGTTGACCATTCTTGCCCGGACGAGTATAGGGATCTGGGCATTAGGAGACCCGCCGGGCATCTCCTCTGGATAAAAGGTCAGGGGAACAGATTTTCTTCCCCTGGGTGCATCAATGGTGATGCCAATAAGTGCAGAAATGGAGACGAGTTCGTTGAATTTCCTCTTCACTGATCCGACGGTGAGAGGTCTGAATCCTCCGCCGGCTATAACCATAGCTGATGGGAAATTCTACCATTTGTTGAGTCGGGCAGCCATGTCATCGGGGACGTAAAAGTCTTTCGGTCGGGGAACCGACATGGCTACCTGGAGCGCGCTGGCTCCTGCGCCCACGTCGTCGTCGGGTCTAGGCTTCTGCTGGGGAGCATCAGCCTTCTTGACGAAATGCTTGAGGTGTCCGCCCTTTATCAAGATATCAATTGCATCCTTAAGATGGATGCAATCTTCGGTCACGTGACCGTGAGACCTGTGGTACCTACACCACTTGGATTTGTCCGCGTTAGGTTTCGCGGGCAGATGTTTAGGAATCCTTACGCCCCACTTCTGGAAGTTGACAGTGTTCATAGAGCTGAGGATCTGCTCTCAAGATGCGATCAGCGGTGTTTAGTTGGTGAAGGTGCTGGTGGGTCCGCGATTTTTGTCTCGTGGCCGGTCGTCGTGCCTTCTTTCTCCTCCTCCTCAGAAGGGACCTCAGTTATGTCCCGAGGAGCCTTCTGTTCGCGTATTGCGAATAGCAGCGGCAGTTTCTTTCTCCTCGTATTTGATGAAGGCTCTCGCCTTGCGGAGGAGATCATTGAGCGTAGGCTGGGGCTCAATCCCGATGGCATTCGCGAAGTCGCTGTGGCGTTTGAGCCCACGCTCAATCAAATATTTTTTCATGTCGTCGTTGGTGTCGACTTGGACGGCTTCCTTGGTGAATCTCTCTATGTACTGTCGGAGAAATTCGTTGTCCCCATGTACAATAGCTTCTAGCACCGCCACTGTCTTTGGTTGGCGGCGAGATGCAGTAAAATGCCTCTTGAACTGCTCCGTGAGCTCTTTCCAGGAGGCGATGGAGCCCGGGGCCAGGGACTTATACCAGTTGAGGGCACCTTTCCTCAAAGTGGTAGGAAAGAGCCTGCACTTGATGAGACCTTTTACCCGACGATAGTCAAGCAAAACGTTGATGTTGGTGATGTGCTCATCGGGATCGCCTGTTGGAACAAAGTTGGTTCTAATAAAACCCAAGTAAGTTTTGATGATAGCAATATTATTAATATAGAATAGGGATTACTAATAATTTACTTTAGTGTGCAGGTATATAAGTTAAAAATTTTATGTACACTAATGAGCTAAAAGAGAAGTTTTGATTGGTATTTTAAGCGTCGCCAGAAGTTAGTTAAAAACAAGTTCTGATGTATGACACCAGAAGTTATAACACCAGAAGTTATAAGTCAAAGTCAATCAGAAGTTCTCCCCATCAGAACCTGTAATGGAAACTCAAGATTCTGATGACTACGAAGACAGCAGAATTTGTCAGAAGAACATTCTATGCTTAACGACTATCATCAATTTGGAAAATTCAGAGTGGCAAAAGAAATCATCGTACAAGACCGTTATAATCATGATAATGACGTTTGTACTATTGTACTATCTTGATATGGGCGAATATTCGAAATCAAGGATCGAAGATTTATCAATTACCGGATTTGGATAAACACGTCTCAAGAAGAAGAATAGTACAGTGCCAACTAGCTGTTTTCATCACATCTATTCAAATTCATACACTCCACTACAATCTATAAAAGGAGGAAGAATTTGAAGAATCATAAACAACAATAACTTATCTACGAACAAAAGCGCTATTACTCTGCTAAATTCAAAAGGGCATTATAACACTTTGAGAAATACAACTTGAGGTTATTTCAAAATTCAAGACAAATAGTTTTCAACTTCTGACTAGTTTTCATCAGAATTCTAAGATTAGTCTTGTTTTTAGAGTTGTATTATTTTGTTCAGAACTCTGATATTTCTATCAGAAGTTCAAATATTGTTTTGTTCTTTGTAAACTTTGTAAGAAGTCTCTTGCTTTTGTGCTTGAGCATTTGGAAGTCTATTGTATTGTGTTACTTGAGCATTGGAAGTCTCTTGCTTGTGTGCTTGAGCATTTGTAATCTTGTGTGATTATAATGAAATCCATTGGAAGTGCAAGGGGACTGGACTACTCTCGGTTTGTGAGGGGAACCAGTATAAATTCTGTGTGTTCATCTTTCTTCTCTCTTCTCTCTTACTGTTTCATCATCTACAGAAGGTATTGTGTTTGTTTTTCCGCTGCAAGTTCTGATAAGTTGTAAAACTTAGAAAAAGTTTTCAAAAACTCTTAAAACACAATTCAACCCCCCTTCTTGTGTTTTTGACACCTTCATCGCCCTGCCCGTCATACTGCCCCAAGCTGGTGGGGGCTTTCTCCAGTCCCCGAGGGAGAGGAGTATTAAAGATATCCAGGGTCAAAGGTCCCTGGTTATCGTCTTCGTCGCTCCACACGAGATTGTACTGTGGAGAATCGTTTCCCCGAGGAGAAGGAGAACGGATGTAGTCCTCATGTCGAAGGGGACTAGGGTATAGCTTCTGCTTGCCACGATCTGCAGCAGAAGAAGAGGAGTTTTCTCCAGCCGGTCGCGCTGGGCGACGAGGGCTTCAAGGGTGAAGGTCACAGAATTCGATCCCCTTTCCCAGCTTGGCACCACGAATGACCAATCCCCGCGGGGAGGAGTACGTGCACGCTTCTTCGGTGCGGCTTGGTGTTGCGTCGTGTCCTCGCGTTGATGACGAAGAGGACGCGTGTTCCTTTCTAGTGCTTCGAGGAGAAGCTTCTTGTGGTCGATCAGCCTCTTGAATTCTGAAGTCGACATGGTGATAACCTGTTGACCTTGGTTTTCGGAACCTTCATCAGTCGCGGGGGCTTTGGCGCCGGAGGCAGTGGTGGCGTTCTTGGAACTCTTGGAAACGTTGGGGATTTCGATGATATTATCATCGTCGGAGATTGAGGCTTCTCTCCCGTCGCGGGGATCAGCCTCAAAATCAACTATGGGATTCTCTTCCGGATTCGGAATGCCATCGTTGGGGACGATGACAGTTCTCATCAGATTGTCGTCCACGTCCTGAAAAGGAGCGGCAACGCCGTCGTTGCGTGGAGGAGATGATGTATTGCCATCCATACGGAAATCGGAGTTGGTTTTATCAAGTTTCTTGAAGAAAGAAAGCAAGAAAGGAGCACTCACGTCCCCAATGAAGTCGCCACTGATCGTACCTGGACCGGAGGATCAAGAACGTGGGCCAGCAAAGTCGTCGCGCACGGTGGTTGAACAACGGAGGAGGGTTTGTACCTGCAGACACTCCGATGCTTAAGTTAGCAAGAGTAGAAAGAGAAAAGGTAGAGAGAATGAATAAATTGTACCTGACTCCTGATGACAGGAATTTCTGCAGTATTTTAGGTAGTATTATTAGTAGTAAATTGACCAAGACAGACCCAAATATCAACAAAAACCTAAAGAATTGAGAAAAAGCGTCAAGACAAAGCGAAGACACGCAAAAGACAAGAAAAAGTCCAAAAATGAAGAAAAAGTCCACAATGAGAGCTGCTTGTTCGCCAAGACATCAGAAATTATATTTTTGAAGAAAATCTTAGCACCGTGTTGCGATGGACCTCAACGCAGTACGATAACATTACTTGGTGACCACTTTGATGAAATGCATAGGATCAGTTATATTTTTAAACCGAATCTTCCAATCGTGCCACGATGAACCTATCGTGTCACGATGGCTTGCTGAGGCCCATTACGAAAAGTATAAATAGAGCCTCCATTCCTCATTATTTTTCATTCAAAAATAGAAGAACTTTTTATTCCTTTTGGAGAGAAGTTTGGAGGAGCTCTAAGGGCATAGTTTTCTCCCCTTACGGGAAAACTAACTCAGCAAGGTATGAATTCTTTAGGCTTTTCTATTAGATTCTTGTAATTTAATTATGTAGTCTTTTGTAATAAATTCCTTAGGTTGTGCTGGAAACGATGAACTGCCCGATGAATACTTGGGTCATGTAATTGAGTCAAAGTTATAATAAATGAAATTCAGTATATTATTGTTATTTATTTTCTCGCTTTAACAACGTTGCTTGGAATCTGGCCGGATAAACGGTAACGCCTTTAGAATATATATTAGGGTATGCTCTAATAGTACCATATTAGGGTTCTCTTTAATATTTGTCCGGAACTAGTAATAAATAACACTAGATGAGTAGATACGGTAAACATCCTGAACTAGTTGTGACTTAACAATTAGAGGAGGAATCAGGCACTATTTGCGACATAGCAGAATAGCCCGAAACTAAGGTCTAGGGTTTGCTAATTTTAGAGAGAAATAAATTTTTCTGAATTTTAGAGAGAATGCAAGTGTGGGTAGTGAGAGTGCAAAAGTGTGAATGTCAACAGTTTGTGAGTTTAAAAGGAAATAAATGCGCAAAAACGTACCAACTGACAGTACAGGAGTAAAAGAGTAATTAACAATTCACAAAAGAATTAGAACACTATCATCACTAACCAACTTATCAATCCAATAGCAACATGACACTTGTATTAGAAGTTTAATTAAATAACTAACACGTAGGCGGACAACAGTTAAAAGAATTTCTAAAAAGTACTGCCACATCATGTATCAGAACCACTCATATGTAACTTCTGATGGTATTACCAGAAGATGGTTTAGTCTTAACTTCTGATACAGATGTTCCGACTCCACCTAACTTCTGATAGTCTTTCAGAACTTTGAAAAAATAACATTTTTCACTTAGAGTTTCAGCTTATTCAAAGATTTCCATCATGTTAAGATTCTTCTTGATAAAATCAAATCTTTCAACAGCCAGGTGTTTTGTAAAGATGTCAGCCCATTGATTTTCAGTTTCAATGAACTTAAGATCAATAATTCCCTTCTGTACATAACCTCTTATAAAATGATGTTAATCTCAATATGCTTAGCTCTTGAGTGCAAAATAGGATTTTTAGAAAGATGAATGGTGATGACAGGAATTTCTGTAGTATTTTAGGTAGTATTATTAGTAGTAAATTGATCAAGACAGGCCCAAATATCAACAATAACCTGAAGAATCAAGAAAAAGCGTCAAGACAAAGTGAAGATACTCGAAAGACAAGAAAAAGCCAAAAAATGAAGAAAAGCAGCTCATCGTGTCACGATGGCTCCCATCGTGCCACGATGAGAGCTGCTTGTTCGCCAAGACATCAGAAATTATTTATTTTCTCGCTTTAACAACGTCGCTCGGAATCTGGCCAGATAAACAGTAACGCCTTTAGAATAAATAATTATGGTTTACTTTAATAGTAGCATATTAGGGTTCTCTTTAATATTTGTCTAGAACGAGTAATAAATAACACTAGATAAGTAGATACGGTAAACATCCTGAACTAGTTGTGACTTAACAATTAGAGGAGGAATCAGGCACTATTTGCGACATAGCTGAAATTCCGGCACTACCAGTAGACAGATGTGATAGCAGATGTGCTAACACCTGTCGCAACTATGTTGTACTGGGAGACAGATGTTCCCACTTTTGTCTCCACGAGAGATGACAAAACAATGAATAAAGCAAATAAAATGCAGAAAGTAAATTGCACGCTTGGTTTGTCAACCCAGTTCGGACGCAACTGCTCCTAATCTGGGGGATACCAATCCAGGAATGAATCGACTATAATAGTATTGATTCGGAGTCTAACTACCCGTTAACCCTCCTCACTCAATCACTATCTGTGCAAACTCTACCTAGGCCTAGCCTAGATATGACCAGCCCAGGTCACTTCCTTAATAACGATGTTCCCACTTTTGTCTCCACGAGAGATGACAGAACAATGAATAAAGCAAATAAAATGCAGAAAGTAAATTGCACGCTCGGTTTGTTAACCCAGTTCGGACGCAACTGCTCCTAATTTAAGGGATACCAATCCAGGAATGAATCCACTATAATAGTATTGATTCAGAGTCTAACTACCCGTTAACCCTCCTCACTCAATCACTATCTGTGCAAACTCTACCTAGGCCTAACCTAGATATGACCAGCCCAGGTCACTTCCTTAATAACGATGCTCCTCCAAACCGTCGTAAACCTACCGGGGTATAAATCACAATTCAACTAAATGGTTGTTGGAGACACCCTCCTAGACACCTATGCACTTTTACCTAAAGGCTTCAAGTGCTTAGACTAACTAACTCTTTGCTTTAAAGCTTCATAGAAAGTAACATTACAACTCAATAAACGCAGTCCTAAGCATGCATCAATGGAATGCACGAAAGGCTCACAAAGAGACTCAATTTTGACACACTAAACCCTAAAACCAAATACGGCTTGACTCTCTTAGAGAACTAGGTCTTGGTCTTCATATATTTATAGTCCTGAGCTGCTTGGACTACAAGTAATACTTGGGCTTCTGAATCCTTGTTGAAAAAGGCGTGTCTTGATCTCTTCCAAATATATTCCTTGAACCTAAAGATTTTATTTAAAAATATATTGTCACATATTTTAAAAATAAATCTTTCCATTTATATCTTCAGCAAGTTGGCTGATTCCCTTTGTCTTGGCACGCAAGCTAAACCTGAAACAAAGAAATTAGGGTTCAAAGAACAACGGCGCGCTGAAAGGCGCGTACTAGGGTTCCAAGTCCAGCTGGCAGTGTTGCTGACAAATGTTACCACATCTGCCACCACCTTTAGACTAGCATCTTGTTTTTACAAAATGAAGCCAACATTAAAAACCCAACAATAGCAATTAGAAGCTGAATAGCCCGAAACTAAGATCTAGGGGCATTGGATGGTCGATGGTCATAATGCATGTATGTAAATAACTCTGTGTAGTATTTAGGGTATGTAACACAGCGAGGTTAGGCTCTCAAAGGTACTTTAGTTGCGAACATAGGGAGATTTTGCTTACATAGTGTAGCAGTAAGGTGCTACTAAAATAAGGATAAAATCGACGCCCAATAATAATATGAATGACTATGTTATACACCGATTATGCCAAGATTGAAGAAGGGAGTAAGTTCAACTACCATACATATCCTCTATGTTTCTGAATCAAAACATTTATTTTTCCGCAACGCATATCACTCGTTTTATAAATTAAAAACCTTTTTTCCAAAAACCAAAGCGAATGCAAAAACTCATTCTAGGCATCTAGACTGTGAATTATTGCTCGACGACAAACTGGTCCACTTGCCAGAATCGTATTCATGCTTTTTGATTACACTCTATTATTTGCTAATTTTTATCATCTTTTTATAGTTTTTAGTTAGTTATTAAGAATAATTCATGGTCAAAGAGAAGGAATTTCACATTTTGCAATATTTTACATTAAGTAACGTACAAGAGATCAGAGGCAGCGGACATCGATGCTGCTAGCCTCAAGGTCAACACTTAGAAAGAGTTTAGTCTCTCATAGTGGACTCAAATATGGAACACTGAGTTCCTTACATAGAAACTTACCACAAAGACGTGGCTCAGGAAAAAATAAATCCCTGATATCCTGAGAACCTAAATTCCCAGTAAAACATGCAAGTGCAGAGAGCACAAGCACAAGCATTGCCAATGTGTAGAGAGCACAAGGCACCATAAGATGTGACAACATCTGTCACCACATATAGTCTTCAGTCTCCAAGACTCTTCCAATCTTCAAGAGAAATACAAGCTCAAGTCTGAGCACACACCTGTAGATCGCTAGATAGTGATACCTAGCTTATCACTCCCCCTGGAGTCATGCATACTGAGAAACCAAGTTTCCCAGACATAGAGTGCAACTTACTTGCACTAGCAACCTGTAACCTGCTTGAGAGAGTATAGAGTTCACTCCCCCTTAATACCTGCACTACCTGTTACTCCCCCTGAATATAGTACCTGTGTAAAAAGATTTTGGAAATTACACTAGTACCACAACCTGTCTTATGTACCCACATGTTGGCACATGTGGCACACCTGTACCAACCAAATCAAATACTACTCCCCTTTTTTAGCCAATAAATTTGACAAATAAATGGCATTCATTTCTGATTAAAAAACAAGGTACCAAAAACACAGAAATAGATCCAAAGAGTACCAGAAATACAAACCAAAAGCACACATAGGTGCTACAAAACAGGGTTCAGGGCATAGCCCACACATTTAAACAACTAAAAAAAATTACATAGAGGGCACAAAGCACCTCAGACAACAGGACTTCCTTCAGAGCTTTCTCCTTCCTCTTCTCCCATATCCGGCTCAGCTTGCCCAGCATTCATTTCCTCCTGAAGAGCATGGATAACCCTATCCACTTTGAACTTTTTATCACCCAGGGCCTTGCTCACATCCTTCAGATCAGCTGTCATCTGCTTCTTTGTCAGGGGTGCAGATGGTTGCTGGACAGATGTGGTATCCATGTCTACCACATGGGAACCCTGTATCAACCTGTAGTCCAATGTCATGGCAGATTCCCTCTTGCAGGGTATGTCAGTACTCCTAAGGATGCTAGGATGTTGCTTTATCATGATTCCACACAGTATGGTGGGAAAGGCAATAGGCATCTTAATTGCCATAGACTTAGCATGCTGAATAGTTTGATTATAGACATAAAGACCAAAACCAAATTTTGTCTTAGTACCTACAGCATAGATAATCTTACCCAGACCGGTGGCAACATCATAGGAGTGTGTTGTTGGCACCCAGTTAGCAGCAGCTATCTTGTTGAGGATTGCATATTTTGCAGTAAGCTTTGTGGAGGAGAGTTTGTCCTTTCTAGGCCAGCTTTTGAGCATACTGTTGGTGTAAGCCCTAGAGGCCAATTATTTATAATTGCATGGAACTTGTATTGAATAATTTAGTTAATAAATAAAGGCTTTTTCTTTATTATGTTGATGTGTTAAGGTAATAAAGTCCCTAGAATAGTTGGTTCGTTTAATGGAACGTTAAGTATGACTTAATCGTGAGAATCCATCAAACATAAGAACACTATTCTTAAATATTTGTAGTCAAGCTTTATTGTGAATTGGGATAACATTAAAGCATAGAGACTATTATGTTGGTAGACTGATGATCACATCTCACGGATCATAGATAAGTAGTTATCATGTCTTCACATAGAAATGAATGTTAAGGGTAACATTTATATCGGATTGACCCACCATGAGAATACTACATAGTATGTTATGAAGTGTCATAAGATATTCTCATAGTGATAAGTGGTGTATTCCACCCTTCAACCTGAAAGCACTATGGACCCTAGATGTGGAGTCAAGTGCTTTATTGCTGATCAAACGTTGTCCGTAACAGGATGATCATAAAGACAGTTGATGGGTGCTTCACAAAGCATGCTGAGGGACATGAGTGACCTAGATGGAATTTACCCCTTCTACATAACAGGAGATATGTCTAAGGGCCCAATATTGAACTTAACAAGGGTGACGTACTATGCCTTGTGTTCAATATAGACATAAGGGTCAAAGGGTAATTGTACACAAGATATTTATCACGGAAAAAGGTTTGTCAGATCACATGACATTTCCGTGACTTGGGTAGCAGTGATGTGTTGCTAGATACCGCTCACTGTTTGTTATAATTAAATGTATGATTTAATGTAACTGCCAACGTGACGGAAACCTACAAGGGTCACACACAAGGACAGTCTAGTGTAGGATTGGAACACCGTAAGGTACGGTGTACCTCAGAGGAATATGAAAATATGATAAGGGTATCATGGTAATTAAATAAGCAGTACACCATAAGGAATGGTGAGGGAGCGTTCATGTGTACATGACACATGGGGCATGCGCCCCCTTTATGCTTGTTTAATGAAAAGGGCATTAGCGTAAATGTAGACCAATGACAAGAGTTTGTCTTGGTGCACAAGACAAGTGGTTCTATAAATAGAACCCTTGTGGCAAAGAAAATCACTTGATGAAAAACTCTATTGCTAAAACCTTAATCCTTATTCCTACCTCCTCTCACTAGAAACCTTCATCCTTTGGAGCTAGCATTCATCCTTGAAGGTAACTGTTCGTGTGGACTAGATAGAGGCGTTGCTATTCAACCATCAACGCTCGTGATCATGTTTGATTGTGAATCAATGTTCTTCCGTTACGTTCGTGATCGAGTTTGATTGTGAATCAAAGCTCCTCCACTACAAAAGGTAAAAGTTCTTAACACATATCATGCTCATTCGTAAGGATCCTTAAAGGAAAATTTTAATATTCCGCTGCGTTTACAATCACTATTTTCCTTCAGTGGTATCAGAGACACTTACGAAACCATGATTTGATGTTTGTTTATTTCTTGTTCTTTGTTTTAATTCGATTAAAACACCAAAGAAATATTAAAATCGAGTAATTAAAATTTGGCATCCTTTTGTGTATGATTTGGATGATTAACATTGAAACGGCTTCGGAATCCGACTATTGTATGGTGAAGCAAGCGATATGTTAATCGTCCTAAGTTTACACAAATAAGAATGATCAAGACTTATATATGATATAAGTGATCGCGATGCAAAGCGGTGTATGTGATAGATCGTTCATAATTTCGTTCATTAAAACATATTATGAAAATTATTAGATGTTGATGTGATTCATGTTCACTTGCTTTGGAATCCAACGTTAGTATGGTGAAGCAATGACATGTTGATCAATCATATTGAATTTCGGTCATGATAAGTTTTGACGGCATGAAATTATTGCATTAGGGTTCGCGACAACACAAGGGTTGTGCCGTCAAAAGGCGAAAAACAAGGACTCGCTGCGTACCTGCGCTGGGCGCAGGGTATATTGCGCTGGGCGAAATAGCCGAGACTGAACAAGATTCAGCACTGCAGGTCCTGCGCTGGGCGCGGGGCAGGCTGCGCTGGGCGCAATAAAGGCAGAGAGCAAATTTCGATCCGGCTGCAGAATTGCGCTGGGCGCAATTAAAAACAGAAAACAACTGAATCTTGATCGTTCGCCAAAATTTTAATTTTTATTTTAATTTATCTACAGGACTTAAACTGATTATAATAATAAAATATATGTTTATTATTATGCTTTTGTGATGATCGGTTATGGCTTTAGTTTACTTTTGTTTTGTTTTGGGATTTTAAATACGGCCTGCGTGTCGTGCCTTATCTCTTAATCTCTTGATGTAAAGTTCTCCTCTCATCTTACTCCCTCGTATGTAAAACGAGTATTCTTTTATGTAATGTAATTTCATGAAGAAGAAAGGGAGCACAATAACATGAAGGAGATCATGCTTGGAGAAGTATAGATCGTTATTAAGCTAGCTTAGGTTCTCTCATTGGCTTGAGAGAACAATTGCGCTAGGGGCCATAACTGTTTCATTTTATGTATGTTGATGCATGTGTATGTTTGTATGTTGATGCATGTGAGAGACGATTTATACGATAAATAAGCCGGTGATTTCAAACTAATTAAAATTCCCTCAAGGTTAATATTAAGTTTTAAGCTTTTCGAAAAATAGCACCCTTCAAGATCAATATCGATTAATGTAGGTTTTACCAACGTAAAGTGCATTGTCAATACTGATAAGTTGCGGTGAGATAACTTGTTTATCCGATTGCTATTTACTGGGTTTAACTTAACTAAAGAAAATATAATACGATTATATTACTTTAGAAGCAAATGTTGGGTTATTCATATGATGGATTAGAATAAGTGTTATTCACCCAATGGAAAATATATGAGAATTGTATGAGATGCAATTGGAAAGAGTTTCCTACCTAAATAGCTGCGTTTTGTGTAATCAGCCTAACGCTGATTTAAACAAAGTGAAATATGGATCTCATTCCCACTAGAAAATCTTCCAACGGGGTTTTCCGAATCAAATGTCGAGGGTCATTTGTTTTGAGTAAAATAGTGGGAGCGCATATTTAATTGAAGTCCTAATTAAATATGTTTTAAAATTATTTAATACTTATATCTTCAATTTTATTAATGTAGATCACCATGACAAACAACAACAGTTCAAACAGTATTATGCGAAGCATTCTTGACAAAGAAAAATTGTTTGGGACAAATTTTCTTGACTGGCATCGTAACTTGAGGATAGTCCTCATGCACGAGAAAAAGTTGTATGCTATTGAGGAACCCCATCCTGACCCGAATGATGAACCTGCTGCCAATGCACCTAAGGCTTAAAAGGATGCTTATCAGAATCATCTTGATGATGCCATGGATGCAAAATGTCTCATGCTGGCTACCATGACCTCTGAGCTTCAGAAGCAACATGAGGAAATGAATGCATTCGATATGATCGAACACTTGAAAACGCTCTACCAAGAGCAAGCCAGAATTGAGAGGTTTGAGGTTTCCAGAGCCCTGTTTCAGGCCAAGCTAGCTGAGGGATCTCCTGTTAGTCCACATGTACTCAAAATGATTGGGTACGTGGGGAACCTGACAAGATTGGGATTTCCGCTCGGGAATGAGCTTGCAACTGATCTCATCCTGCAATCGTTGCCGGAAAGCTTTAATCAGTTTGTGCTGAATTTCACCATGTCCGACATGGAGAAAACTCTGCCACAACTGTTGAGCATGTTGAGACAAGCTGAACAGAACATGAAATCAAAAGGAAAGTCCAATCATGTTCTAATGATCGGTAATGGAAATCACAAGAAAGGTAACAAAGGGAAGGGCAAGAAAGGGAAGGGCAAGGCATTTGCCAAACCCAAATCTACCCCTCAAGCTTTGAAGCCTACTGGTGGCATTGCAAAGGAGGGTAAGTGCTTCCACTGTAACAAGAGTGGACATTGGAAGAGGAACTGCCCAAAATACTTGGAAGATAAGAAGAATGGAATAGAGAGTTCCAATTCAGCAGGTATCTTTGTTATTGAAATTAATTTATCTACTTCTTCTACATGGGTATTGGATACCAGATGTGGTTCTCACATTTGTACTAATGTGCAGGGGCTGCAAAGGAGTAGAGAATTGGCTAAAGGTGAAGTCGACCTACGAGTGGGAAATGGAGCAAGAGTTGCCGCATTAGCTGTAGGAATTTATGATTTGACTTTACCTAGTGGTTTAATAATTCAGTTAAAGAACTGTTTTCATGTACCTGCCATTAGCAGGAATATTATTTATGTTTCTTGTTTGGATAAACTTGGCTTTTCATTTATAATAAAGAACAATTGTTGCTCCATTTATTTAAATGATATCTTTTATGCCACTGCACAAATGAGTAATGGATTATATATTCTTGATCTTGAAATGCCAATTTATAACATAGATACTAAGAGGATGAAACCTAATGAGTTAAATCCCACATACCTATGGCATTGTCGTTTAGGCCATATAAATGAGAAACACATTTCCAAGCTCCATAAAGATGGGCTCTTGGATTCATTTGATTATGAATCATTTGAAACATGCAGATCTTGCTTATTGGGAAAAATGACAAAGGTCCCATTCACTGGTAAAGGTGAAAGGGCAAGTGACCTCTTGGCTCTCATAGATACTGATGTATGTGGACCATTGAACACACCTGCCAGAGGAGGTTTTCAAGACTTCATCACATTTACTGATGACTACAGTAGATATGGATATGTGTATCTAATGAAGCATAAATCCGAATCCTTTGAAAAGTTCAAAGAATTTAAAAATGAAGTACAAAACCAGCTAGGAAAGAAAATCAAAACCCTTCGATCAGATCGAGGAGGTGAGTATTTAAGCCTAGAATTTGATGACCATCTAAAAGAGTGTGGGATCCTATCCCAACTCACTCCTCCTGGAACACCACAATGGAATGGTGTATCTAAGAGAAGGAACCGAACCCTTTTGGACATGGTGCGGTCTATGATGAGTCACGCTGATCTTCCAAACTCCTTTTGGGGACATGCTCTATTAACAGCAGCTTATACACTTAACCGCGTTCCTTCTAAAATGGTTGAAAAGACACCATATGAGATATGGAGTGGTAAGAAACCACATATGTCCTACTTAAAGATTTGGGGTTGCGAAGTTTATGTAAAACGTCAAATTTCTACTAAACTTGAACCTAAATCTGACAAATGTTTCTTTGTGGGATATCCTAAAGAGACGAAAGGATATCGCATCTACAATCCTTCTGAGGGCAAAGTGTTTGTCGCTCGGACAGGAGTATTCCTAGAAAAGGACTTTGTTTCCAAAGGAATTCATGATCCACAAAGTAATGACACACCAATGGAGGAACATGAGCAGGACGCACAACATGTTGTGACAGAGAAACCTACTCAAGTAACACAAGAATCACGTAGGTCCAACAGGATACGTCAAGAACCTGAAAGATATGGATATCTCATATCAGAGCAAGGTGACGTGTTACTCATGGATCAAGATGAGCCTGTGACTTACCAAGAGGCCATTACTGGTCCTGAGTCTGAGAAGTGGTTTGAAACCATGAAATCTGAAATGGATTCCATGTACACAAACCAAGTTTGGAACTTGGTGGAAGCTCCTGATGGGATCAAACCCATAAGATGCAAATGGGTCTTCAAGAAGAAGACTGACATGGATGGAAAGGTACATACCTACAAAGCGCGATTGGTTGCTAAAGGCTTCAAACAAATTCATGGTGTGGACTATGATGAAACCTTTTCACCAGTTACGATGATTAAATCCATTCGGATCTTACTTGCCATCGTTGCATATTATGATTATGAAATTTGGCAGATGAATGTAAAGACTGCCTTCCTTAATGGGAGTCTCCTTGAGGATGTATACATGATACAACCTGAAGGGTTTTGCATTCCAGGCGAAGCCAAAAAGATATGCAAACTACAGCGATCAATCTACGGATTGAAGCAAGCTTCCAGAAGTTGGAATCTTCGTTTTGATGAAACTGCAAAACAGTTTGGATTCATTAAGAATGAAGATGAACCTTGTGTTTACAAGAAGGTTAGTGGGAGCATAGTCGTGTTCCTGGTATTATATGTAGATGACATATTACTTATAGGAAACGACATCCCTACCTTGCAACAAGTTAAAAATTGGTTAGGGAATTGCTTTTCTATGAAAGATCTGGGTGAAGCGGCCTATATATTAGGAATAAGAATCTATAGAGATAGATCACAGAAACTGCTTGGCCTAAGTCAGAGTACATACATAGATAAAGTGTTGAAACGCTTTAATATGCATGATTCCAAGAAAGGATTCATTCCTATGCAACATGGCTTGTGTCTTTCAAAAACACAATCCCCTTCATCTAAGGAAGAAAGGGACCGCATGAGTAAGATCCCTTATGCATCAGCTATAGGATCTATCATGTATGCCATGATATGTACTCGTCCAGATGTTTCATATGCCTTAAGCGCAATGAGTCGATATCAGTCTGATCCTGGTGAGGCTCATTGGGTGGTTGTCAAGAACATCCTTAAGTACTTAAGAAGGACTAAGGAGTCATTCCTAATATATGGAGGTCAAGAAGAGCTAAGTGTAATTGGTTACACTAATGCTAGCTTCCAGACAGATAGGGATGATTTTAGATCACAGTCTGGCTATGTGTTTTGCATAAATGATGGCGCTGTGAGCTGGAAAAGTTCAAAGCAAGATACAGTTGCTGATTCTACAACCGAAGCTGAGTACATTGCCGCATCAAATGCAGCAAAGGAAGCTGTTTGGATAAAGAAGTTCATTACCGAACTTGGCATATTCCCTAGCATTGTGGATCCCATTGATCTATTCTGTGATAACAATGGCGCAATCGCACAAGCTAAGGAACCTAGATCTCACCAAAAGTCCAAACACATACTCAGGCGCTATCACCTTATTCGAGAAATAATTGATAGAGGAGATGTGAAGATATGTAGAGTACCAACACTCGACAATACTGCCGACCCACTTACGAAACCTCTTGCTCAGCCGAAGCATGAGGGCCACACTAGGAGCATGGGTATTAGAAGTATGCATGATTGGCTCTAGTGCTAGTGGGAGATTGTTGGTGTAAGCCCTAGAGGCCAATTATTTATAATTGCATGGAACTTGTATTGAATAATTTAGTTAATAAATAAAGGCTTTTTCTTTATTATGTTTATGTGTTAAAGTAATAAAGTCCCTAGAATAGTTGGTTCGTTTAATGGAACGTTAAGTATGACTTAATCGTTAGAATCCATCAAACATAAGAACACTATTCTTAAATATTCGTAGTCAAGCTTTATTGTGAATTGGGATAATATTAAAGCATAGAGACTATTATGTTGGTAGACTGATGATCACATCTCACGGATCATAGATAAGTAGTTATCAAGTCTTCACATAGATATGAATGTTAAGGGTAACATTTATATCAGATTGACCCACCATGAGAATACTACATAGTATGTTATGAAGTGTCATAAGATATTCTCATAGTGATAAGTGGTGTATTCCACCCTTCGATCTGAAACCACTATGGACCCTAGATGTGGAGTCAAGTGCTTTATTGCTGATCAAACGTTGTCCGTAACAGGATGATCATAAAGACAGTTGATGGGTGCTTCACAAAGCATGCTGAGGGACATGAGTGACCTAGATGGAATTTACCCCTCCTACATAACAGGAGATATGTCTAAGGGCCTAATATTGAACTTAACAAGGGTGACGTACTATGCCTTGTGTTCAATATAGACATAAGGGTAAAAGGGTAATTGTACACAAGATATTTATCACGGAAAAAGGTTTGTCAGATCACATGACATTTCCGTGACTTGGGTAGCAGTGATGTGTTGCTAGATACCGCTCACTGTTTGTTATAATTAAATGTATGATTTAATGTAACTGCCAACGTTACGGAAACCTACAAGGGTCACACACAAGGACAGTCTAGTGTAGGATTGGAACACTGTAAGGTACGGTGTACCTCAGAGGAATATGAAAATATGATAAGGGTATCAAGGTAATTAAATAAGCAGTACACCATAAGGAATGGTGAGGGAGCGCTCATATGTACATGACACATTGGGCATGCGCCCCCTTTATGCTTGTTTAATGAAAATGGCATTAGCGTAAATGTAGCCCAATGACAAGAATTTGTCTTGGTGCACAAGACAAGTGGTTCTATAAATAGAACCCTTGTGGCAAAGAAAATCACTTGTTGAAAAACTCTATTGCTAAAACCCTAATCCTTATTCCTCCCTCCTCTCACTAGAAACCTTCATCCTTTGGAGCTAGCACTCATCCTTGAAGGTAACTGTTCGTGTGGACTAGTTAGAGGCGTTGCTATTCAACCATCAATGCTCGTGATCAAGTTTGATTGTGAATCAAAGTTCTTCCGTTACGTTCGTGATCGAGTTTGATTGTGAATCAAAGCTCCTCCACTACGAGAGGTAAAAGTTCTTAACACATATCATGCTCATTCGTAAGGATCCTTAAAGGAAAATTTTAATATTCTGCTGCGTTTACAATCGCTATTTTCCTTCACGTACCTCCAGTGATGGTCTTGCACACTGTATTGTCAGACACATTCAGTGCTGCAACTTCTTCAACCTCCCTTTCCAAGTATTCATTCACAGCAGTGGGGGAGAAATCAATTTCAAATCCTCTAACAAATACCTTCCTGTACTCATCACTTCCAGGGTCATCATAGTTTTCTCCAATGTTCATAATAAATTCCTTGACAAGCCTGTCATAGCAATTTCCTAGTCCAGCAACTGTCTTCATCAATCCTGCTGCCTCAATCACTTCAGTGATTTTACCAAACTCCAGAATGTCTTTGCTCACATTTCTTTCTAGAGCAAGTCTTTTGTGATAGACATACCTCCATCTTGATGCTCCATCTTCATTGTGGAAGGAAACATTATCCAGTTCCCTTTCAAAGTCAGAGTCACTCTCTGCTCTTTCCTTTCTCTTCAAGTCTTTCTTCTTTGCCTCAGTTTGAGGCACCACTTTACTCCATCTTTTTCTTGGTCCATAGGACTTTATCTGCCTAGTTGTGACAGATGGTGCAGCATCAACCACTGGTGTAGAAACAGTGTTCTTCCCAGTCCTACTCCTTAACCTCCTAGCAATGCTAGGTGCAAGATCTTCCTCAGCAGTCCTCTTCTCAAAATCAAGGGCATCAAGATCAATTGCCTCAATCACTTTGTCATCTTCTTCTTCATTTTCTTCAATTGTCATATCATCATCTGGTTTAGAATCACTAACTACCTTCTTTTCTGAATTCTGATGGACGTTGTCTTCAGTTTCATTCTCCTGAACTCTGTCATCTTTGCTCAGATCTACTTCAGGATTATCAGCATCCTGAGTAGGTGTGTCAGAAGTGTCATCATGTGGCACCCTGTCTTCTTCAACATCACTTACTTTAGAAACATCTCCATCAGTACCAATTTTCGGATCTGATGAATCTTTCTCAATTGCATCCGCTGTTCCTTTTGTATCTGGGTCACTATCCCCCAGTTTCTCAGTCGGATTCTCATTTCCCATTTATAGGGTTTCATTAACAACTTCTTGAACCTCTTTCTCAGGTGACTTGTTGACAGAGGTGTCAACATTGCTGGTGTCAAAAGGATTTTCAGTCACGTAAAGATCAGTCATAGTCAAGGCTCTCTTAGTACCCTTGCTCATCTTGGATTTCTTACGCTTTGTCTTAATAGACTTGATCGAAGCAGATGGAGAGTCAGATACACTTACTTTTGAGGATTTACTCTTCTTAGGTTTCGACTTCTTGCTTTTCTTCTTCTTTCCTGATGTTGAAGGAATAGCAGTGAGAGGTACAGCATGAATGATGTTATCTCCCTTCATTTTGATCGGAGAGGTTTCTCTTTGTTCATCAGTAACAGGGGAAGTTTCTCTGGAACTTGCCATGGTAATGTTTGAGTTTGTTTGAGAATTTTGAAAGAGGATCGGTTGAGAAAAGGTAGGATCAGAACGATCGATGTTGGAGGAATGAGAGGAGCGTATTGATGTTGTAGGAACAAATGAGGATGAATGATTAAACAGATGCCCGTTATGGGAAGTTTTTGATTTGTTTCTTGCGAGATCGTGAATATGACCGTTGGGGATAGCCGTTGTATGATCAGCGTGTGACAACTGCTGCAAGTAACCGCCTTGGCAAATTTCCAAACTACCCCTTAATTGTCTTAATTGATTAACACAACTAGAATTTGAGGAGTCACGAACGGATTATGTATTTTGAACTAACCGTTTGACACAGTACATCTTTCTTCCATCTTGAGGTGTTTTAGTTAGTGATTGCGTGTGGTAAGAAGATTTGTTCTTTCTTAATTGAGCTTTGTTTCCAAGGGTAACTTTATTACCTGTGATGTTGTTCCCAGGTCCTACTACATGTGTCTGACATAGATGTTGTTGTATTGTAACTTCATCAATTTTGACATTAGCCATCATATTTACCTCTGTTTGGTTCTTTGAATCAAGCTTGTCTATCCAATCTCTTAACTCAACTAGCAGCATGTAAGGATCCATTAGGTAGTGACTTTCACTCACCATTATGGGAACTCTACCTTCTCTTGAGGTAGACAGATGGTGCACCGACTGCTTCCACATCTTGAATTGTTCATGATTACTCTGTTGTCTAGTGAGAGTTTCATGAGTAAATTCTTCAACTTTCCTTCGTTTAGGGTCTTCTCCAGTAGTGGTAGTTGATTCCTTATCCTCAGATGTGATCCAAACATAGGTGTTGGCCCTAGCTCTTTTTCCTTTCATTATCACATCTCCATTTTCATTTTCTACAAGGCATTCAGATTTTGTGAATGTCACTTTGAGGCCTTGGTCACAGAGTTGACTAATGCTGATCAAATTTGCACGAAGTCTTTCAGCTAGTAAGACATCATCAAGTCTAGGTATCCCATCTTCTGTTAGGTTACCTCTTCCTTTAATTTCTCCTTTTTCTCCTCCACCATAAATAACAAATTTTGCAATGTGAGGTTGCAAATTGGTTAGAAGATTTTCCTGACCTGTCATGTGTCTAGAGCAACCACTGTCAAAATACCAGTCACTTTTAGAAGCTCCTTCAAATGTATGAGTCATCATGCACATATTCTCTGTTTTTGTGTTTTTAGACCTTGATTTAGACTTCATGAACTTTTTAGGGTATCCATATAGTTTGTAGCAAAACGGTCTTATGTGTCCTTTTATTCCATAGTGGTGACACACCCATGTGCGCTTTTTATTGTGTGGTTTTGATTTCTGCGTTGGCATGGGATGTTGCAACATCTGGCTCCTCATAGTGGGTTCATGATTGTTTATTGCTGGGACAAACTTCCTAACAGTGACAGGTTGTTGCTTATTCAGGAAGCTTTGTTTGTATCCAATCCCTCGACAGTTCCCTGGTTTCTGACCTACTCCAGGTATTTCTTCCAGCATATCCGTACCTGTGTTGAGAGATCTGAGTTTTTTGTCCCAATCATATAGCTTAGAATTAGCAAGAGTCTCCTCTTCAGTTAGTTTAGATATCTGAACTAAGTGTTCATTTCTTTCAACTTGGAGTTGCAGTATGAGATTCTTCTGTTCTTCTTGAATCTTCTTCATCTCACTATTTTTGATACGCAGTTTCTTAAAGAGCCCAGCTAGCTGATCATATTCATTATCTTCAGGTTTCTCATTTGGTGAACATATTCCAGTCATGGCTATGATTATCTTGCCTTCTTCTACACCAAAGTCTCCTTTGCCATCTAAGCTGTTCATTTTGCTTCTCTGTCTCTTGGCGTATGTAGGACATTCAGATATGTGATGTCCAGATCCCTTACATTCATCACATTGATTGAGATTCTCTTGACCTGAATCTTTTATACCACATGAGATGTGTGGCACATTTGTCCTCTCCCTATGCTTCTTCATTTTTTTGAACTGTCTTCCAATGAAAGCAAGGGTGTTTGGGATGTCATGTCCCTCTTCCTCTTCTGAGTCCACATAGGTCGATATGAGACTACTTTTCTTAATTAGTACTTCTTTTTGCTCTCTCATTTATACCAATTTCAAAGGTTAGCAATAGTCATAATTGCTTTAGGAATAAAGAATTAGTTGGTATGATCAAGAATTTAACGTTCATTGATGCTTTTGATAATATTAGTTTCACCTAAGGAATTAGGGTGCTGTATTAGATAAACGAGACTGATGAGCCAAGGAATTGGACTCGGTCTATTTTGTTAAATTATCGTAATTATAAGAGTTTTATTGTTGAGAGCTAGAACCTAGAGTACCAGATAGGAACAAAGAGAGGATTCGAAATAATTCCTGATCGCCTTTCTCTCATAAAAAGTTTCCGTTTATTTTCCTGCATTTTAAGAATTGTTACCATTAAATTTGAAAACTCCCCCCTTTGCATTTACATCCAAAATACGATACAATTGTCATGTCGAGATTGAAACAATCCCTATGGAAATGAATTTAATTTATTATTTAACGACGAATTTAGTTCACTTGCTAATTTTGTCATCACTTTTGGCGGCGCTGCCAGAGATTGTGTTCACAAAACTTTGTTAGAATTATTCTAGATTGTCAAAAAAATTTCAAAATACAAAAAAATCAAAAAAATTTATTAATGATTGTGAATTTTGATCTGTGAAATTCTGGCTAAGGCAAAGTCAAGGTATTTAAGCGATCCTAGTGATCCACCTCACTTACCTGTGAATTTTCATGGTGACAAAGACACATAAAATAAAAACAAAAATATTTAACACTATTCTTTTCCAGTGCTACTGATGGTATTCATTTGTGCTTGATAACAGATATCCTGGAGTTTGAGTACTTCGACGAACCAGAGAAAGAGCTAAGGAAAAGACTGAGAGCTCTAAAGCTAGCAGAATCCAGTAATCTCGAGAAAGAAGAAGAGCCTACCACCAAAGCCATGGGGGACGAACAACGAATCACTTTGGGAGATTACTACAGAAAGAACAGTGCCATGATGGAACTAGAGTGGTCATCACCAAGCACACCAGACAGCTCTAATGGGATACATTGGGATGACTTAGTGGATGCAGATGTTGAGTCAATAGGGGAAAACTCCCCTGAGATCACAGTAACATCACCAGCTTGTAACTTGGAAGTACACACCTACAAAGACATCTTAAACTTTCTCGATCAACCACGCAGTGAGAAGTGGAAAGAGCATGAGAAATGGATGAAAAGATGGAATAGGCTGGCACCCAAGGGTATATCCAAGTTCTATAAGAAGAGACCATTTTCGTGAAAATTACGCCGAAGGCTTGAGTACCAACAGAATGTCATCCGAGAATGGATGTATAGCTCTGGAACAATTTTCGTAGAGGATTATACTGGATTGGTATGTGATAACTGTGATCAAGAAGAATATGAAGCAATGATTGCAGGTGATACAGAATATCGTCGAAAGCACGAGTGCAAAGCGTTAAAAGAGCGAAAGACAAAACGCGAGCACGAGGAAGAAGAGCTGATGGAGTTCAAAAAGCAGATCAATGTGCTAGGAATGACGTTAGTGGAAGCATATGATGCATTCGCTGATGAGCTTGAAGAATTTGAAGGAAGCCTTGAAAAAAGAACAAAGTTGCCAGCCAAGAAGAGAGATCCTGGAAGCGTCACCATGGTCTGTAAGATTGGGGAAGAATGAGTAAATGCGTTATGTGATGTGGGCTCAAGTGTGAATGTCATACCATTATCTTTGGCAAACAAATTCAAGCTCAGATTACCAACTGCAGGTACAGCTAAAGAACTCATATTAGCTAACCAATCAACCATTCGCTCAGCAGGTACAGTAGAAGATGTCCTGGTGAAAGTCCAAGACCTGCTTTTTCCATTAGACTTCATGATCCTAGACATTGGAGAAGATGAAGAACATCCCATCATTCTAGGAAGACCTTTCTTAGCAACTAGCAGGGCCATCATTGACATGGATCTTGCTGAGATGACACTAAGAAGTGGAGAACAGGTAATCACCATTCCAACTTCCAAGACGATCAGGGACGAATGCTGCAAGCTCGAATGGAAGAACAAGAAGCTACACCACCGACTCCAGCTCGAGTGAAATTAAAGATAGAGATAGAGGAGCTGGGGAATGAAATGGCGCAGCTGTAGGTAGAAGCAAAGGCCGAGGAGGAACCCGAGGGGCTAACTAACAAAATGAAGAGGCAGACTATTGAGGTAGAAATCCAAGTAC